>CM034539.1:817289-830456 GCA_020002185.1 Paraescarpia echinospica
CTGTGTTTGTAGACGGGAGGGTGTACAGTTGTAATGGCAGACAGTGTGTGTAGTGCAGTATGTCCTGTGTTTGTAGGCGGGAGGGTGTACAGTTGTAATGGCTGACAGTGTGTGTAGTGCAGTTTGTCCTGTGTTTGTAGATGGGAGGGTGTACAGTTGTAATGGCAGACAGTGTATGTAGTGCAGTATGTCCTGAGTTTGTAGACGGGAGGGTGTACAGTTGTAATGGCTGACAGTGTGTGTAGTGCAGTATGTCCTGTGTTTGTAGACGGGAGGGTGTACAGTTGTAATGGCAGACAGTGTGTGTAGTGCAGTATGTCCTGTGTTTGTAGGCGGGAGGGTGTACAGTTGTAATGGCTGACAGTGTGTGTAGTGCAGTATGTCCTGTGTTTGTAGACGGGAGGGTGTACAGTTGTAATGGCAGACAGTGTGTGTAGTGCAGTATGTCCTGTGTTTGTAGACGGGAGGGGATACAGTTGTAATGGCAGACAGTGTGTGTAATGCAGTATGTCCTGTGTTTGTAGACGGGAGGGTGTACAGTTGTAATGGCAGACAGTGTGTGTAGTGCAGTATGTCCTGTGTTTGTAGGCGGGAGGGTGTACAGTTGTAATGGCAGACAGTGTGTGTAGTGCAGTATGTCCTGTGTTTGTAGACGGGATGGTGTACAGTTGTAATGGCAGACAGTGTATGTAGTGCAGTATGTCCTGTGTTTGTAGACAGGAGGGTGTACAGTTGTAATGGCAGACAGTGTGTGTAGTGCAGTATGTCCTGTGTTTGTAGACGGGAGGGTGTACAGTTGTAATGGCAGACAGTGTGTGTAGTGCAGTATGTCCTGTGTTTGTAGACGGGAGGGTGTACAGTTGTAATGGCAGACAGTGTGTGTAGTGCAGTATGTCCTGTGTTTGTAGGCAGGAGGGTGTACAGTTGTAATGGCTGACAGTGTGTGTAGTGCAGTATGTCCTGTGTTTGTAGGCGGGAGGGTGTACAGTTGTAATGGCTGACAGTGTGTGTAGTGCAGTATGTCCTGAGTTTGTAGGCGGGAGGGTGTACAGTTGTAATGGCAGACAGTGTGTGTAGTGCAGTATGTCCTGTGTTTGTAGGCGGGAGGGTGTACAGTTGTAATGGCTGACAGTGTGTGTAGTGCAGTATGTCCTGTGTTTGTAGACGGGAGGGTGTACAGTTGTAATGGCAGACAGTGTGTATAGTGCAGTATGTCCTGTGTTTGTAGACGGGAGGGTGTACAGTTGTAATGGCTGACAGTGTGTGTAGTGCAGTATGTCCTGAGTTTGTAGGCGGGAGGGTGTACAGTTGTAATGGCTGACAGTGTGTGTAGTGCAGTATGTCCTGTGTTTGTAGACGGGAGGGTGTACAGTTGTAATGGCAGACAGTGTGTGTAGTGCAGTATGTCCTGTGTTTGTAGGCGGGAGGGTGTACAGTTGTAATGGCTGACAGTGTGTGTAGTGCAGTATGTCCTGTGTTTGTAGGCGGGAGGGTGTACAGTTGTAATGGCTGACAGTGTGTGTAGTGCAGTATGTCCTGTGTTTGTAGACGGGAGGGTGTACAGTTGTAATGGCAGACAGTGTGTATAGTGCAGTATGTCCTGTGTTTGTAGACGGGAGGGTGTACAGTTGTAATGGCAGACAGTGTGTGTAGTGCAGTATGTCCTGTGTTTGTAGACGGGAGGGTGTACAGTTGTAATGTGAACAGTGTGTGTAGTGCAGTATGTCCTGTGTTTATGGAAAGCGGGGAGGGTGTACAGTTGTAGTAGCGAGAACTGAGTGTGTGCATTGCATGTCCTATGTTTGTAAGGCAGGAGAATTGTACAGTTGTAATATGGCAGACAGTGTGTATGAGTACGAGAGTATGTCCTGTGTTTATGAAGCCAAGGAGGGATACAGTTATGGCATGCTTGAAGACAGTGTGTGTAATGCAGTATATGTCCTGTGTTTGTAGACGGGAGGGTGTACAGTTGTAATGGCAGACAGTGTGTGTAGTGCAGTATGTCCTGTGTTTGTAGGCGGGAGGGTGTACAGTTGTAATGGCTGACAGTGTGTGTAGTGCAGTTTGTCCTGTGTTTGTAGATGGGAGGGTGTACAGTTGTAATGGCAGACAGTGTATGTAGTGCAGTATGTCCTGAGTTTGTAGACGGGAGGGTGTACAGTTGTAATGGCTGACAGTGTGTGTAGTGCAGTATGTCCTGTGTTTGTAGACGGGAGGGTGTACAGTTGTAATGGCAGACAGTGTGTGTAGTGCAGTATGTCCTGTGTTTGTAGATGGGAGTGTGTACAGTTGTAATGGCTGACAGTGTGTGTAGTGCAGTATGTCCTGTGTTTGTAGACGGGAGGGTGTACAGTTGTAATGGCTGACAGTATGTGTAAATGTATGTTCTGTGTTTGTAGGTGGGAAGGTGTACAGTTGTAATGGCTGATAGTGTGTGTAATGCAGTATGTTCTGTGTTTGTAGGCGGGAAGGTGTACAGTTGTAATGGCTGATAGTGTGTGTAATGCAGTATGTTCTGTGTTTGTAGGCGGGAGGGTGTACAGTTGTAATGGCTGATAGTGTGTGTAATGCAGTATGTTCTGTGTTTGTAGGCGGGAAGGTGTACAGTTGTAATGGCTGACAGTATGTGTAAATGTATGTTCTGTGTTTGTAGGTGGGAAGGTGTACAGTTGTAATGGCTGATAGTGTGTGTAATGCAGTATGTTCTGTGTTTGTAGGCGGGAAGGTGTACAGTTGTAATGGCTGATAGTGTGTGTAATGCAGTATGTTCTGTGTTTGTAGGCGGGAGGGTGTACAGGTGTAATAGCTGATAGTGTGTGTAATACAGTATGTTCTGTGTGTTTGTAGGTGGGAGGGTGTACAGTTATATGTAATAGCTGATAGTGTTTATATGCATTTATATTCTGTGTTTGCTTAAGTGAGGAGAGTGTACAGTTGTAATAGCTGACAGTATATGTAAATGTATATTCTGTGTTTGTAGGTGGGAAGGTGTACAGTTGTAATGGCTGATAGTGTGTATAATGCAGTATATTTCTGTGTTTGTGGGAAGGTGTACAGTTATATTAGCTGATAGTGTGTGTAATGCAGTATGTTCTGTGTTTGTAGGTGGGAGGGTGTACAGTTGTAATGGCTGATAGTGTGTGTAATGCAGTATGTTCTGTGTTTGTAGGCGGGAAGGTGTACAGTTGTAATGGCTGATAGTGTGTGTAATGCAGTATGTTCTGTGTTTGTAGGCGGGAAGGTGTACAGTTGTAATGGCTGATAGTGTGTGTAATGCAGTATGTTCTGTGTTTGTAGGTGGGAGGGTGTACAGTTGTAATGGCTGATATTGTTTGTAATGCAGTATGTTCTGTGTTTGTAGGCGGGAAGGTGTACAGTTGTAATGGCAGACAGTGTGTGTAACAGTATGTTCTGTGTTTGTAGGCGGGAAGGTGTACAGGTGCCAATCATAGTGATGAGTTGTATCGAGGAGGTAGAGAAACGAGGTAACCTTCCTTTGTTACTTTTAGTTTGTCTGTTCGTCCTCCTTGTTCCCTGTACAGGAATGAAGGTCAGGTATACTACTGTTGAACCACTTGCTTTGTTCTTTCCATAACTTCCTGTCAGCAGCCTCCTCTCTCCATTGTTTATCCTCACCCGATCATCTCATTTCCATCCTCCCATCTTAGTTGTGGCCTTCTCCTACATCTTAGTTGTGGCCTTCTCCTACATCTTAGTTGTGGCCTTCTCCTACATCTTAGTTGTGGCCTTCTCCTACATCTTAGTTGTGGCCTTCTCCTACATCTTAGTTGTGGCCTCCTACATCCTTGATATTGTTCCGCCTCTGCTCTCTCTGCAAATTTTCCTCCATCCATCCTTACCATGTGGCATGCCCATCTCATCCGGCTTCTCGCCAGTCTTCCTGTTAAACTGCATTCCAACCCATTTCAATCTGAAGTTGTCCTGACGTTTGTGCTGTTACAGGACTCAGTGAAGTTGGCCTTTACCGTGTCTCGGGGCTCTCTGGACAGATACAGTCGCTGAAGAAGGCTTATGAGAGAAGTGCGTATTATATCTAGTTCCTTCTTTCTGTGTTACTGTTGGCTACAATACATACAATCTTTATTATCTTAGTCCTGCGTATCATTGCATTTCCAAATGAATTGACGTGGTTCAGAATATGTGAAACTTGTATTAAAGACATTTCTAATGAAATAGTTAAGAAGTTCTTATGTTTAAGATATGCTATAGTTCCAAAAAATATTTTTAAATTGATTTATAATGTTTTATGTGGATGGCAGGGGAACAATAATAGTTGATGCGTTAGTAAGGAGATAAAACTCCCTGTGCAACTAATTTTGTCTATTAGACTAGTTGATGTTCTGATCTGCAGTGTGTGTGTGTGTGTGTGTGCGTGTGCATGCGTGCGTGCGTGCGTGGATGTACTGTGTGTAGTTTGCACATAAACCGTCAGTTTAATAAAAGAATGTTTAGTATTGTTAATATCATCAACACAATGGACTTTGAATGTAAGATTGGACGAATGTGTCAACTAGCTTTCTTACAGTATATAAACGCATAAAGCCAGACTACTTTTGTTATTTCTTGCCAAGTTTCAGTTGAGTCTAGTAAACACTAACATTGTAGCTTGTGTGATGATTTTGTTAAAACTAAATATAATATTTCCACAAACGAACCAGTACGTTGTAGTGGATGCTAGATTGGTTTGATTTGCGGATGATACAACAGTGTTTAGAAGGATTAAAAGTGATGGAGATAGACAACATTTACAAGATGATCTTGACAAGTTGATCAAATGGTCTGAAAAGTGGCAAATGCTGTTCAATTTTGGGAAATGTAAATGCCTCCACGCAGGACATGGGAACGAAGAGGTAGAATATACAATGGGGGTACTGTACTAAGTACTACTGTAAAAGAAAAGGACTTAGGGTTAACCATTAGTGCTGATATGAAGGTTTTAGAGCAGTGTGGAATTGCAGCTTCAAAGGGAAATCAAATCCTTGGATTAATTAGGCGAAATATAGTGTATAAGGAAAAAACTAATAATACCACTGTACAAAGCAATAGTGAGGCCTCATTTAGAATATTGTATTCAAGCGTGAAGGCCATATCGCAAGAAGGACATAGATATGCTAGAAAGAGTACAGAGGAGAGTGACTAAAATGATACAAAAACTGAAGGATCTTAGTTATGAAATTCGCCTAAAAGAATGTGGTTTAACAACACTAGAGACCAGGAGATTGAGAGGAGATCAGATAGAAGTGCTTAAAATAATGAATGGTTATGAAAATATTGATAGAAATATTTTTTCTCAGTTAAGAAAGATAGAAGGACTAGAGGACATGAAGTTACATTAGTAAAGGAGCAGTGTAGATTAGATATAAGAAAGTTCTCATTTTCACAAAGGTCTGTAAATGAATGGAACAGATTATCTGCTGATTGTGTGGGTGCTAGGAGCGTGAATATGTTTAAAAATAAAATCGACACATACCTCAGAAGGGCGGGATACACATAGATAAAAGGGTTGGACTCTCGATAAGCCAAAGGGCTTCCTTGTCCACCTGCCACCTAGAGTTAATTCTCTGGTGGGAATCTTGTTAAATCTTGTTAAATCTTACACAAAATTATCATAAAACGAGATGGAAGAGAATTAGAGAAGCAGGTTGAGTCAGTGTGACCTGTCAGTAGGATGTGATACTTGTGTTACAGACAGTCGCGGGGCAGTGCAGCTCCTGCCTGACACAGACATCCATGTTGTCACCTGTCTACTGAAACTCTACTACAGGGAGCTGCCAGAGGCACTCTTTACAGACCATCTCTACCCTCACCTAGTGGAGGGCATCAGTAAGTACCCTCACCTAGTGGAGGGCATCAGTAAGTATCCTCACCTAATGGAGGGCATCAGTAAGTACCACACCTAGTGGAGGATATCAGTAAGTACCACACCTAGTGGAGGGCATCAGTAAGTACCTCACCTAGTGGAGGGCATCTGTAAGTACCTCACCTAGTGGAGGGCATCAGTAAGTACCACACCTAGTGGAGGGCATCAGTAAGTACCACACCTAGTGGAGGGCATCGGTAAGTGCCTCACCTAGTGGAGGGCATCAGTAAGTACCTCACCTAGTGGAGGGCATCAGTAAGTACCACACCTAGTGGAGGGCATCAGTAAGTACCTCACCTAGTGGGGGGCATCAGTAAGTACCTCACCTAGTGGAGGGCATCAGTAAGTACCACACCTAGTGGAGGGCATCAGTAAGTACCACACCTAGTGGAGGGCATCAGTAAGTACCTCACCTAGTGGAGGGCATCAGTAAGTACCACACCTAGTGGAGGGCATCAGTAAGTACCACACCTAGTGGAGGGCATCAGTAAGTACCTCACCTAGTGGAGGACATCAGTAAGTACCTAACCTAGTGGAGGGCATCAGTAAGTACCTCACCAAGTGGAGGGCATCAGTTAGTACCACACTTAGTGGAGGGCATAGAGATGATCGGCTGAGGATGAACGATGGAGAGAGGAGACTGCTGACAGGAAGTTACGGAAAGAACAAAGCGAGTGATTCAACAGTACTATACCTGACCTTCACTCCTGTACAGGGAACAAGGAGGACGAACAAGGATTGTTTTGTGTAGGTCTGTCAGACCCAGACTCTTGTGTGTAGGTCTGTCTGACCCAGGCTCTTGTGTGTAGGTCTGTCTGACCCAGACTCTTGTGTCACTTGTGTGCAGGTCTGTCTGACCCAGACTGTTGTGTCACTTGTGTGCAGGTCTGTCTGACCCAGACTGTTGTGTCACTTGTGTGTCAGTCTATCTGACCCAGACTCTTGTGTCACTTGTGTATAAGTCTGTCTGACCCAGATTCTTGTGTGTAGGTCTGTCTGACCCAGACTTGTGTGTAGGTCTGTCTGACCCAGACTCTTGTGTATAGGTCTGTCTGACCCAGACTTGTGTGTAGGTCTGTCTGACCCAGACTCTTGTGTGTAGGTCTGTCTGATCCTGAAGCGAAGGAGAAGTGCATGGTGTCGTTACTTCTCTCCTTGCCACACCAGAACCTGGCTACAGTCAACGTGATGCTCACTCATCTAGTCAGGTATGACATCTCTATATCTCACTCATCTAGTCAGGTATGACATCTCTATATCTCACTCATCTAGTCATGTACGACATCTCTATATCTCACTCATCTAGTCATGTACAACATCTCTATATCTCACTCATCTAATAGAATCAAGCATGACAGTTCACTTATTTAGTCAGTTATGACATGTTTACAGATGTACACTTGTGTGAGTGAGTAATGTGAACAAGAGTACTCTTGACGTCCTCTGTAGAATGAGTAATGTGAACCAGAGTACTCTTGACGTCCTCCTTAGAATGAGTAATGTGAACAAGAGTACTCTTGACGTCCTCTGTAGAATGAGTAATGTGAACCAGAGTACTCTTGACGTCCTTAGAATGAGTAATGTGAACCAGAGTACTCTTGACATCCTCTGTAGAATGAGTAATGTGAACTAGAGTACTCTTGACGTCCTCTGTAGAATGAGTAATGTGAACTAGAGTACTCGTGACGTCCTCTGTAGAATGAGTAATGTGAACTAGAGTACTCTTGACATCCTCTGTAGAATGAGTAATGTGAACTAGAGTACTCTTGACATCCTCTATATAGTGAGTAATGTGAACTAGAGTACTCTTGACATCCTCTGTAGAGTGAGTGATGTGAACTAGAGTACTCTTGACGTCCTCTGTAGAGTGAGTGATGTGAACTAGAGTACTCTTGACGTCCTCTGTAGAGTGAGTGATGTGAACTAGAGTACTCTTGACGTCCTCTGTAGAGTGAGTGATGTGAACTAGAGTACTCTTGTTGTCCTCTGTAGAATGAGTAATGTGAACCAGAGTACTCTTGACATCCTCTGTAGATTGAGTAATGTGAACTAGAGTACTCTTGACGTCCTCTGTAGAATGAGTAATGTGAACCAGAGTACTCTTGACATCCTCTGTAGAATGAGTAATGTGAACCAGAATACTCTTGACGTCCTCTGTAGAATGAGTAATGTGAACCAGAGTACTCTTAACATCCTCTGTAGAATGAGCAATGTGAACTAGAGTACTCTTGACGTCCTCTGTAGAATGAGTAATGTGAACTAGAGTACTCTTGACATCCTCTGTAGAATGAGTAATGTGAACTAGAGTACTCTTGACATCCTCTGTAGAATGAATAATGTGAACTAAAGTACTCTTGACGTCCTCTGTAGAGTGAGTGATGTGAACTAGAATACTCTTGACATCGTCTGTCCTCTGTTGAGTGAGTAATGTGAACTAGAGTACTCTTGACATCCTCTATAGAGTGAGTGATGTGAACTAGAGTACTCTTGACATCCTCTGTCCTCTGTTGAGTGAGTAATGTGAACTAGAGTACTCTTGACGTCCTCTATAGAGTGAGTGATGTGAACTAGAGTACTCTTGACGTCCTCTATAGAGTGAGTGATGTGAACTAGAGTACTCTTGACGTCCTCTGTAGAGTGAGTGATGTGAACTAGAGTACTCTTGATGTCCTCTGTAGAGTGAGTGATGTGAACTAGTGTACTCTTGACGTCCTCTGTAGAGTGAGTGATGTGAACTAGAGTACTCTTGATGTCCTATGTAGAGTGAGTTATGTGAACTAAAATACTCTTGACATCCTCTGTCCTCTGTTGATTGAGTAATGTGAACTAGAGTACTCTTGACGTCCTCTGTAGAGTGAGTGATGTGAACTAGAGTACTCTTGACATCCTCTGTAGAGTGAGTGATGTGAACTAGAGTACTCTTGATGTACTCTGTAGAGTGAGTGATGTGAACTAGAGTACTCTTGACGTCCTCTGTAGAGTGAGTGATGTGAACTAGAGTACTCTTGACGTCCTCTGTAGGGTGAGTGATGTGAACTAGAGTTCTCTTGACGTCCTATGTAGAGTGAGTGATGTGAACTAGTGTACTCTTGACGTCCTCTGTAGAGTGAGTGATGTGAACTAGAGTACTCTTGATGTCCTATGTAGAGTGAGTTATGTGAACTAAAATACTCTTGACATCCTCTGTCCTCTGTTGAGTGAGTAATGTGAACTAGAGTACTCTTGACGTCCTCTGTAGAGTGAGTGATGTGAACTAGAGTACTCTTGACATCCTCTGTAGAGTGAGTGATGTGAACTAGAGTACTCTTGACGTCCTCTGTAGAGTGAGTGATGTGAACTAGAGTACTCTTGACGTCCTCTGTAGAGTGAGTGATGTGAACTAGAGTACTCTTGACGTCCTCTGTAGGGTGAGTGATGTGAACTAGAGTTCTCTTGACGTCCTATGTAGAGTGAGTGATGTGACTTAGAGTACTCTTGACATCCTCTGTAGAGTGAGTGATGTGAACTAGAATACTCTTGACATCCTCTGTCCTCTGTTGAGTGAGTAATGTGAACTAGAGTACTCTTGACGTCCTCTGTAGAGTGAGTGATGTGAACTAGAATACGTTTGACATCCTCTGTAGAGTGAGTGATGTGAACTAGAGTACTCTTGACGTCCTCTGTAGAGTGAGTGATGTGAACTAGCGTACTCTTGACGTCCTCTGTAGAGTGAGTGATGTGAACTACAGTACTCTTGACATCCTCTGTAGAGTGAGTGATGTGAACTAGAGTACTCTTGACATCCTCTGTAGAGTGAGTGATGTGAACTAGAATACTCTTGACATCCTCTGTCCTCTGTTGAGTGAGTAATGTGAACTAGAGTACTCTTGACGTCCTCTATAGAGTGAGTGATGTGAACTAGAGTACTCTTGACGTCCTCTATAGAGTGAGTGATGTGAACTAGAGTACTCTTGACGTCCTCTGTAGAGTGAGTGATGTGAACTAGAGTACTCTTGACATCCTCTGTAGAGTGAGTGATGTGAACTAGAGTACTCTCGACGTCCTCTGTAGAGTGAGTGATGTGAACTAGAGTACTCGTGATGTCCTCTGTAGAGTGAGTGATGTGAACTAGAGTACTCTTGACGTCCTCTGTAGAGTGAGTGATGTGAACTAGTGTACTCTTGACGTCCTCTGTAGAGTGAGTGATGTGAACTAGCGTACTCTTGACGTCCTCTGTAGAGTGAGTGATGTGAACTAGAGTTCTCTTGACGTCCTATGTAGAGTGAGTGATGTGCTAGAGTACTCTTGACATCCTCTGTAGAGTGAGTGATGTGAACTAGAATACTCTTGACATCCTCTGTCCTCTGTTGAGTGAGTAATGTGAACTAGAGTACTATTGACGTCCTCTGTAGAGTGAGTGATGTGAACTAGAGTACTCTTGACATCCTCTGTAGAGTGAGTGATGTGAACTAGAGTACTCTTTACGTCCTCTGTAGAGTGAGTGATGTGAACTAGAGTATTCTTGACGTCCTCTGTAGAGTGAGTGATGTGAACTAGAGTACTCTTGACGTCCTCTGTAGAGTGAGTGATGTGAACTAGAGTACTCTTGACGTCCTCTGTAGGGTGAGTGATGTGAACTAGAGTTCTCTTGACGTCCTATGTAGAGTGAGTGATGTGACCTAGAGTACTCTTGACATCCCCTGTAGAGTGAGTGATGTGAACTAGAATACTCTTGACATCCTCTGTCCTCTGTTAAGTGAGTAATGTGAACTAGAGTACTCTTGACGTCCTCTGTAGATTGAGTCATGTGAACTAGAGTACTCTTGACATCCTCTGTAGAGTGAGTGATGTGAACTAGAGTACTCTTGACGTCCTCTGTAGAGTGAGTGATGTGAACTAGAGTACTCTTGACGTCCTCTGTAGAGTGAGTGATGTGAACTAGAGTACTCTTGACGTCCTCTCTAGAGTGAGTCATGTGAACTAGAGTACTCTTGACGTCCTATGTAGAGTGAGTGATGTGAACTAGAGTACTCTTGACATCCTCTGTAGAGTGAGTGATGTGAACTAGAGTACTCTTGACGTCCTCAGTAGAGTGAGTGATGTGAACTAGAGTACTCTTGACGTCCTCTGTAGAGTGAGTGATGTGAACTAGAGTACTCTTGACGTCCTCTCTAGAGTGAGTCATGTGAACTAGAGTACTCTTGACGTCCTATGTAGAGTGAGTGATGTGACCTAGAGTACTCTTGACATCCTCTGTAGAGTGAGTGATGTGAACTAGAGTACTCTTGACGTCCTCAGTAGAGTGAGTGATGTGAACTAGCGTACTCTTGACGTCCTCTGTAGAATGAGTAATGTGAACCAGAGTACTCTTAACATCCTCTGTAGAATGAGCAATGTGAACTAGAGTACTCTTGACGTCCTCTGTAGACTGAGTAATGTGAACTAGAGTACTCTTGACATCCTCTGTAGAATGAGTAATGTGAACTAGAGTACTCTTGACGTCCTCTGTAGAATGAATAATGTGAACTAAAGTACTCTTGACGTCCTCTGTAGAGTGAGTGATGTGAACTAGTACTCTTGACGTCCTCTGTAGAGTGAGTGATGTGAACTAGAATACTCTTGACATCCTCTGTCCTCTGTTGAGTGAGTAATGTGAACTAGAGTACTCTTGACGTCCTCTATAGAGTGAGTGATGTGAACTAGAGTACTCTTGACATCCTCTGTAGAGTGAGTGATGTGAACTAGAGTACTCTTGACGTCCTCTATAGAGTGAGTGATGTGAACTAGAGTACTCTTGACGTCCTCTGTAGAGTGAGTGATGTGAA
The DNA here is from genome assembly GCA_020002185.1 of Paraescarpia echinospica. Classification (NCBI taxonomy): domain Eukaryota; kingdom Metazoa; phylum Annelida; class Polychaeta; order Sabellida; family Siboglinidae; genus Paraescarpia; species Paraescarpia echinospica. Next base: position 828,975 of record CM034539.1, read on the forward strand.
CTAGAGTACTCTTGACGTCCTCTGTAGAGTGAGTGATGTGAACTAGTGTACTCTTGACGTCCTCTGTAGAGTGAGTGATGTGAACTAGAGTACTCTTGATGTCCTATGTAGAGTGAGTTATGTGAACTAAAATACTCTTGACATCCTCTGTCCTCTGTTGAGTGAGTAATGTGAACTAGAGTACTCTTGACGTCCTCTGTAGAGTGAGTGATGTGAACTAGAGTACTCTTGACATCCTCTGTAGAGTGAGTGATGTGAACTAGAGTACTCTTGACGTCCTCTGTAGAGTGAGTGATGTGAACTAGAGTACTCTTGACGTCCTCTGTAGAGTGAGTGATGTGAACTAGAGTACTCTTGACGTCCTCTGTAGGGTGAGTGATGTGAACTAGAGTTCTCTTGACGTCCTATGTAGAGTGAGTGATGTGACTTAGAGTACTCTTGACATCCTCTGTAGAGTGAGTGATGTGAACTAGAATACTCTTGACATCCTCTGTCCTCTGTTGAGTGAGTAATGTGAACTAGAGTACTCTTGACGTCCTCTGTAGAGTGAGTGATGTGAACTAGAATACGTTTGACATCCTCTGTACAGTGAGTGATGTGAACTAGAGTACTCTTGACGTCCTCTGTAGAGTGAGTGATGTGAACTAGCGTACTCTTGACGTCCTCTGTAGAGTGAGTGATGTGAACTACAGTACTCTTGACGTCCTCTGTAGAGTGAGTGATGTGAACTAGAGTACTCTTGACATCCTCTGTAGAGTGAGTGATGTGAACTAGAATACTCTTGACGTCCTCTGTAGAGTGAGTGATGTGAACTAGAGTACTCGTGACGTCCTCTGTAGAGTGAGTGATGTGAACTAGAGTACTCTTGACGTCCTCTATAGAGTGAGTGATGTGAACTAGAGTACTCTTGACGTCCTCTGTAGATTGAGTCATGTGAACTAGAGTACTCTTGACATCCTCTGTAGAGTCTTGACATCCTCTGTAGAGTGAGTGATGTGAACTAGAGTACTCTTGACGTCCTCTATAGAGTGAGTGATGTGAACTAGAGTACTCTTGACATCCTCTGTCCTCTGTTGAGTGAGTAATGTGAACTAGAGTACTCTTGACGTCCTCTATAGAGTGAGTGATGTGAACTAGAGTACTCTTGACGTCCTCTATAGAGTGAGTGATGTGAACTAGAGTACTCTTGACGTCCTCTGTAGAGTGAGTGATGTGAACTAGAGTACTCTTGATGTCCTCTGTAGAGTGAGTGATGTGAACTAGTGTACTCTTGACGTCCTCTGTAGAGTGAGTGATGTGAACTAGAGTACTCTTGATGTCCTATGTAGAGTGAGTTATGTGAACTAAGATACTCTTGACATCCTCTGTCCTCTGTTGAGTGAGTAATGTGAACTAGAGTACTCTTGACGTCCTCTGTAGAGTGAGTGATGTGAACTAGAGTACTCTTGACATCCTCTGTAGAGTGAGTGATGTGAACTAGAG
>CM034539.1:831456-870149 GCA_020002185.1 Paraescarpia echinospica
CATAAATCTATGAATCCCGCCTCTTCCTCCACATCCTCTCATCTAGTGCATTGATCGCCATCCTCTTACAGTTTCTGTATCTTGCCCCCCTTCCTCCCATTACTGGCAAAATTCCTGAGAGAATAACCTGTTTCACTCTTGTCTTCTTTAGCTTCCTCACTAGATGTCTGTACTTCTGAACTATCCCAGTTGTTCCCTCCTTGTCTGCATTGTTTGTCCCAACGTGTACTAGTATAGACCCTCCCTTGCCATGCCCCAATGCCTTCTCTACCCTTTCGGTCACATGCTCTATCCTAGCCCCCGGTAGACATACAACAACGTCCTTCCCCTCGCATATAGTCTTGTCTGTTTTTCTCAGAATTGAATCGCCCATAAACACTCTCTCTTTTCTCTTTGCCCCCTCAATCACTGCCTCGGAGTAGCTCCTCCGGTTTGCATATGTCTGGTTGTTGTGTTTTCCTCTTGTCGTCTTCTCTCCTGTCACATTCTCTTCCATTCCCTTCTTTCCTGTCGTGTTTTCTCTTGTCCCCTTTCCTCCTGTCATCTTCTCTTCTAGCATATTTACTCTCACTTCCTTTCGTCCCTTCTTCTTTCCTCATCATTTTCTTCTCTCCTCCGTCCCTTTTCCCCGGCTTCCACCTCCTTCACTGCAGTCACTTTCTCCCCTGTCGCATTGCGCCTGTCATGTTTTCTGTTTTTTGCTGAACTACTCTGTCTTCTAATGCATCAGTCATCTTCTGTCTCACAGTCTTACCAACTGCCTCTGTGGTATCCTGCCTCTTCACCACCTGTATCGCTGTCGTGTCTCTCCTCGTTCTCTACCAGTCTGACTACCTGCTGATCTATCCCCACTGGCCCGTTTTCTTTTCCTCTGCCAAACACTTTCCCTCCGTCCCTCTGTTTTCTCAATGTCTTGTTCCTTCACACCGGTCACCTTCCTTCCTCTCAGTCTCCTTTCTTCAGTCTCCGTGTCACAACTCTGCTCCTTCTGTGTTGTAGAATTCTCAGCTCTCTCCGCGTCATCCCTCTCTGCTCCATCTATTTCTATGTTGAGTCTCGCCTCCATCTCCTTCACTATATCCGTCAACTTACACACCTCCTTCATCAGACATTCCACCCTCAAACACCCCATACACCGAAAGGTGAATCCGTCATCTTTGGTCTCTGCCCATGATTTTGGACAGCCAGACAACGCAAAATCCACCCAGCTCTGGCAGTCGTTGCAAACTAGGTGTCGTTTTGCCTGGAGTTGTATGGATGTGAAATGTGTGTGTGTGTGTGTGTGTGTGATAGTAATGTCGACAATGTGTGAGAGTAGTGTGAGTGTGTGTGTGTGTGTGTGTGTGTGTGTGTGTGTGTGTGTGTGTGTGTGTGTGTGTGTGTGTGTGTGTGTGTGTGTGTGTGTGTGTGTGTGTGTGTGTGTGTGTGTATGGACATTGCACATAACACTGATACGGATTTGTAATTATTGCATGATCAAACATATTGAGATTTCTTGGTTGTTTCAGGTCGGTTTTAAAGTTTGACGGCGATCGACTGACGTACAACCTGCTGGATGCCAGCATGGGTCCGGTGCAACGACTGGCGTCGTCGCTACGAATTCGTCTCTCTGGTCACAGACACGAAGGCGCCGCTCAACTCAGGAACATGTCCTATTTCGGCTTATACAATATCGTCTTCTATCGCAGGTAAACGTGTACTCCTGCTGTCTATCTTATCAAACAGTTCGATTCTCTGTTTGCCTGTTTGTCTGTCTGTGGACCCATATCTCCGTTAATTGTGTTTGTATGGGGCTGAAATTTTGTATATGCTCTAGGGGGCCCATTTGGGTGGTTCGTAGATATAGATTTGTTTCGAAATTCGTCCGGGGTGTGGGGATCTTGGGGGGGGGGTCACTTACCTCCGTCAGTTTTGAATTTTACTTACTACCCGTTATGCCCTCTGGCATTTAGTGCAACGACGAAGTTCCTCCACCTCTGCCTGTCTCCGGCCGTCCGTTATATGCTGCCCCAGCTGTGGTTCATTTCCCTCATCTCCGCCTCCACTGTTCTCCTCCGATGTCTTTGGGCGTCTACGTTTTGGTTCCCTTCTCTGGTGTCCATCAGACAGCTGTTTTTGTGATGGCGTTTGCATCCATGCGAAGGACATGTCCAATCCACATCCAGCGTCTTCTTTGAATGATGGTGGGCATGTCCTCTTGCTGGCATTGGACAACCAACTCCTGGTTGGATATAGTTCTTGATGATTTTTGTAAGGCAAGTCGTGTGGAAGGTGGACAGCCTGGATAGGTCCTGCTCCATAATTCCCCAGTGCTCCGTCCCATACAGCAAGTTTTGCATGTATGGGGCCGAACATTTGTATGTTATCTAGAGTGGTCTCGGGGGGTTACAGTTTCAAAACAGTTTTAGCGCAAGCGAGTGCCTTTTATCCCCAGGCAACGCCGAGTAACTCGACTAGTGTAATATATTATGGGTGGTAAAAAGGCTTTCCTATTGGGAAGAAGAACGTTTGCACAACACAATATTGGCAATCGTTACATTACCCTATGATTAAGCGGGTACTGTTAGTTTACCGCATTACAAATTTAGGAAGAGGACAAAGTCTACAAAAATGAGGTTCAACGGACAATCTAATTTAATCATGAATTAATTTGAGTTAATCAGGAGGCATGTAAAGAGAAAGAGTCACTTTTACCACAGCGCATCATCTTTTGCAATTTATTAGACAATAAAAGAAGAAAAGCGAATAGAAAAAGTACGTTTAAAACATGAAAGAAAAGAGAGGAGATTTTGCTGACTGAAGAACAAGAGAGGTACAGTTTTGAGAAAACAAACTAAAAATTAACACAGTAATTATTGTATTGGTTTGACCAAAATATTAAGATTAATCCAAATAAAATGTTTGATAAAACTAAATGGTTACTAAAATAACGATACAAATGTTTTATTCAAACTGCTTTTATTTAAAGGTAGCAGGCATAGTGCCGGAAGTTTCCACGTAGCACAAAAAAGGATCGAGTATAATTTGATTAGACGCATTTATTTATTCAGATGCATGTATATATGTATAAATCCGAACCAAAGGATGTCACATCATATAAACCCCAGTGCAACATTTCAAATTAAAATACTTTGAACCGTAGCAAAATCAATACACCATTAATTGGTCCATTAATTTATCCATACACTTGTGTACATTGGTACACTATTGGGATTTGTTGGGTTAGTCTGAAACGGACATACCCTTCTACAATGTCACACCTGCTACAGTTCCCACACTCTAATTCCATTTGCTGTTGAAGGGCTTCAGGCAGTTGTGCAATATTCAGCTATGCGGCGCAAGAGTCGAGCGCTTCCTGTCTGCCGTGTAGCTGCGACGTCCGTGGCGTCATCGACGGCAACGTTGAGTGTAACGAGGTGATTACACAATTACAGTTCCTAATGATTCACTATCGATTCAATGACCACGAAATGGTCGAAAACCGCAGTTTTGGCAACATGGGTTCACATAGTGCTTTGCTTGTATTTCATGTGGGCTGGGCACACACACACGCACGCATGCACGCACACGCACACGCACACATATGATATACCAAAGCGCCTTTTCAGAAAGGTAGCCACTCAAGACGAAAACTACAGTATATGTTGTTTTTGCTAGTAAACACAGTAAACATTATTTTTTGCTGGTAAACACAGACCCACCGAACATTACATCTATACAAATTACTCAAGTTTATGGCGTCCGGCTCCAATTTCCATAGTACCACCAATTCAAGTGAGAAACAACGTAAGAAACAGGATTACAAAGATGTGATCTGTGAGATTTTGACCAAACCAATTCACTACGCTAGCTTAAATTTTAGAATAACTTTGTCAATTCATCGTTCTGCAATCACACAAACATTAACACGGACAATAACCGGAAAAACAGTAGTGATCCGACAGCTTTCCGGTTTACGCATTAGGATACCTTTAAAGGTAATACAGTGTCAAATTATATAAAACTAAAATCAATTGCCCAAAATTATGTAGCTACTAGAAAATCTGCAAACTTTTTCGAAATGTTTTATTTTTTTTATAAATATACAACCTGTGCATGCCTATTTTTATGACGATCGACGAATAAAATAAAGGTACGTTTTATATAGCGCAGCATGCAGTACTTCGGACTGCTCAGTGCGGTTTAAACTTTACTCCACGGCAGACCTGTTCAATCGAACACAATCTCAACTTCTCTGGGAAGCATTCAGCCACACTGCAATTAATGTGCGAAGACTATTCATAAGCCTACCTACCACGTGTTCTCAGGTCGGCGGTCAGTGTGCATGCAAGCGGTACGTGACGGGTCGTCGTTGTGACCGATGTCTGTCTGGATACGATAACATTCGACAGAGCGACCTGGACGGCTGCTCCAAGGCAACAGAAACGTCGACGTCACTAATGCTGCCGACGTCATCAATAGCATTGACGTCATCCATCACGTCGACGTCATCGATCACACCGACGTCATCGATCACACCGACGTCATCGGGGACTGTGACTGCGATTTACCTCGCTTGTGGTGCTACTGTCGTCGCAGTTATTGCCGTCATTGTTGGAGTCGTCTGCGTGAGACGACATCAGCGCCGACAACCTCAGCCACGTAAGGACACACAGTTTTCACGTGATGCCTCGACATCCGACACATTCACCACCCAGCACATGTTGTCTTACACTTCTCACTGCCCGGCCGGCTCACACATTCCTCATCACCCTCACACATTCCTCAACCTCACACATTTGTGTTCACCTGGCCTCGATCACCCACGCTCCGTGTTGTGGCGCCACTGTTTGTCGCTAATACGAAAGTCTGGGAAAACGCACGCATTTCACCGTTACGAAAACGACTGGTTACCTAGAACCAGTGAAATTTATTGACATGCTAAGTCATCAAAATTAATAAGTGTATTTTTCCAGTTTTTGTGAAACATTCGAACCAACTCTTTACTCCGAATATAATTATTTGCACAAGTCACACAATAAACCAAAGCTGAATTGCAAACGATAACGTTTAGGCAGCGGTTCAAATCCCTTCATAATAAACTTATATTGTGGAGCAGTTTAATTTCTGTAAAACTATTAAAACATAATTGCAATATCTTAACACTTGTAATATCAAATTACACATAACACTACTGTAATTGTACACGCAGATATAGGCTCAATCGCCGAAATGAAATAACGATAGTAAACATGCCGTGTGTGAACAGATTCGCTTTCTCGGCCAAGTCACGCAGCCGGACGACAGACGGCTAAGAGTCTCGGTTTTACCCAACACACCCAGCGTTGCAGTCGTTAAAATATCATAGTGACTCGTCTTTATTCATTAGATGGCAATAAATGCAGACATGACACATTTTGACTGCATTTTTAGTTGAAAATATAAAGCCCCATAAATCCTATATTTGTTGTATTGTTTAACCGCCTAATAGGGATATATATACCTACTATGCCGGTCGGATCTTGCCATCTAGCAATCTACAAACCATACCTAGGTCTGCATCAACTACAGGTAATATCCGACAACTTTAAGTTGCCGGATATTAGTTGATGCAGACCTAGGTCTTTTATCCGAAATCTGGTAGCTTGAAAAGCATGGCCCTTCTACAGCCACAAGTTTGTCACAACATCTTATATTTGTGTGGACCATACAGGACATAATTGAAAGTTATAACGATTGATGCAAATCCGTATTAAAACATATATGCCCGTTTTTAGCTCCAAACATCCCCACTGTCAGATTCTGTATTATATGCAGGAACTCCGTCTGACGTAGTATGTCTGAAGAGCTCGACACTAATATCTCTATAAATATTCTTATGAACGATTGACAGTATGTGTATTAAACATAAGTTTGTGAACGTCAAATTAAGATCATATTCGTTGGACATTGTTCGTTATTTTGTTATGAGATCACACATCAATGTTATATGAAGTCTTACATTAAATGAAACTTTTATGCATGCCAGTGTGTACATACCGTTGGGTCTACAGAGAGCACACCAGCTATCCCGACATCGCAGCGAGACTCGTCCTACCAACGACGTGTCTCCTCCGCCACGGCCATGGACGACCATGTCTATACTGGGATGACGAAGTACGAATGCCCAACACGTGCCTCAGCAGCGCCCAATGATCCTCTCTACACCGGGATGACGCAATACGAACGCCCGACACGTACCTCAAAGCGGTCAAAGCGGTCAAAGAAGACAGCTCGCAAAAAAAGGACGCACGAGGATCCGTACTATCTTCAACCAATCAGTGTCAGACCACGACACCATAACGATGACAATGACATATACAACGAGATTGTTTAAAGACACAGGTGTAATACTTTATTTAACTATAGTGTAAACAAAAGCGCCACATAGCGACATTAGTCCTGTTTCTCAATCATGCCGCACATCGTTAACGAATGTGGCGTCTGGCGCGGAAATTAGAGTCTACCTTTAATAATAGTAATAATACTAGTAATAATCTTTATTGCCCAAAGAAATTCTGTTTGCTATCAGAGCTAAAAATAAATGAGCACACATTAAGCAAAGAAAACATATCATATACATAAACACATCACAGATAATATCACTGGTGTCACAAAGCATTATTGGCAACATTCAAAACTATACGCAAAATAAATGACAGCATCACAGACAATGAAATGCCAGGTGTTTACTCTGCATTATAAATTAGCATAGCGTGTGGCAGGAAGGTTTTCCTGTACCTCTTTTTCCTTATCATTATCGTTCGCAATCTTATGCCTGAGCTGTGCCAATAATGCGTTAGCTTGTGGTATATTTGGTTAACTTGTGGTGTATTTTGTTAACAGTTGGTGTATTTTGGTAACACACTGTGTAGAATGTTAACATGTAATGTATTTTGTTAACATTTGGTGCAAAATGTTAACATGTGGTGCGTTTTGGTATCAGGCGGTGTATTTTTGTCTTTGGGATGAACTGTTTTAGACGATCACTAACTTATTAACAGGTGGTTTGACAACTGGTGTATTTTGTTAACATGTCTGACAGCAACTGTAGCTGCATCTCCCCAAGGTCCACTCGCCTCTGTCTGTGTCCAGTCACTCTGCACAAAATGGCAGAAGCATCAAAATCCAGGTTGCTTCCATCAAAATTCTGAAATAGTATGGTATCAAGGTCATCTGTGCCAAATTTCATGCTTTTGTCCAGATGTGAAAATGTACGGCCCTTGCTGACATTATCGTCCCTCACTACTGGTCTCGTGGCACAGTGCGCGCTCATTCGCGATCTGATTTCCGCACGACGAAGAAGCGTAGCAACATGTCACCCGAGCGGAATGCATCACCACCAAAGAAACAGAGATACATAACACAGTTCTAGGACAGTTGGGTTAAAGAATAGCCAGGCAAGATACCGAGGAGCCGCAAGGGCAGCGCTTACGCCCCGTGTCGGCTTTGCCGAAGCGATTTCTGTATTACCTTACCTTAGGATACCTTAGGACTGTTCTGATCGCAGGATCCTCTCGGTTCCTCAATGATCAGATCCTCTTCTTCGGGGTCTAGTATTAAGAGTTTGTGTGTTCCGGTTCCAATGTTTAATGTTAGTGGGGCTTCATAGTCGTATAATATCTCCTGGGTTGACCAGAATTTATCAAGGCGGTTTTTAAATGAATTTATTGATTTTGCTTGTATTACTGAATCAGGTAAACTGTTCCATGGTTCAACTACTCTAAGCGGGAATGCATTTTTTCTTATGTTTAGTTTTGCTCTTTGGTTGAACAGTTTAAGGGAGTGTCCTCTGTTACTGGATCGCGATGCCACATCCTCCCACTTAGGAAGGTTTGGTGCAGATTTGTTGTCATATATGTTATGCATTATTTTGTACACTTCAATCATATCTCCTCTTAACCTACGATATGTTAATGTGGGTAACTTAAGTAATTTTAGTCTTTCAATATATGCTAAGTCCCTCATACCAGGTAGTTCTTTTGTGGCTCTTCTCTGGACATTTTCTATGGCTATTTTATGTTTCGTCTTAAATGGATACCATACTGCTATTGCATAATCTAGGTGGGATCTAACCATAGTCTTGTATAGTGGCAAGAAAGTGTATGTATCTAAGAATTGAAAAGTTCTTCTGATTACTTTTGTCATTCTGGTTGCTTTATTAACCACTTGGTTGATGTGATCATCAAAGGAAAGTTTTGAATCAATAATTACTCCTAAATCTTTTTGTTTGTCTGTGGTGACAAGAGCATGTTTGACATTATTTGTTGCCATAAAATATTTACTTTCACCAATATTATTTTTCCCAATTTCCATGTGTACACATTTATCAGGATGGAATTTTAACAACCACTTGTCGCTCCATTGTTCTAGTATTCTTAAATCATGTTGGAGTACATCCTGATCATCTGTATGTGTTATTGTTCTAAATATCTTTATGTCATCAGCAAATAGAAATGTATTTGAATTTGTTAGATCTGGGAGGTCATTAATATATAGAACAAAAAGTAAGGGTCCTAGAACGGATCCCTGGGGTATCCCTGATATTACCTCTTTCCAGTTAGACTCATCTCCATTTACTGAAACTTTTTGTCTTCTATCTGTGATGAATGCTTTTATCCATTTGATCAGTTCTTCTGAAATGTTGAAGCTTTTTAATTTGCTAATTAATCTTTTGTGTGGCACAGTGTCAAAGGCTTTTTTGAAATCCATATATATAACATCAGTGTGGTTGCCCTTGTCCATTTCTTTAGTCCAGTCATCTATTATTTTGATTAGTTGTATAACTGTTGATCGGCCAGATATGAATCCGTATTGTTTTGGACTAAATAGATTATTTACTTTCATGTAGTTTATAATGTGATTTCTAATAATGTTTTCCATACATTTACATACTATGCTTGTTAAACTTATTGGGCGGTAGTTACTAGCTAGTTTCTTGTTTCCATTTTTATAAATTGCTGATATTTTAGCCTCTTTCCAGTCATTGGGAATGCAGGAAGTTCTAATCGACGTTTCAAAAATTTGTTTTAAGGGTTGACAAATACTTGCTGACAACTCATTTAGTAGCCTGGCGCCTAGTCCATCTGGGCCAGGAGATTTGCTTATATTAAGTTGTTTTAATGTCAGTAGTATTATATTTTCAGTTAGTTTTAATTGGTCCATTGCATGTTTATTGTTTACCTTAGGTATGGTTGGTATAGGTTCTGACTGTTCTTTGGTGAATACACTGGAGAAATAGTCAGCAAGTATGTTTGCTTTTTCTTCATCTTCATTTGTTGTTTGAGATTTTAGGTTGGTTGGTGGGGTCTATGTTCAGTTCCCCAATTCCTTGTTTGATTGTAGTTTTTGATTTATAATATTTCCAAAAGACTTTGGGGTTTTTCTTGGTCTGGTATGCTAGATTTCGTTCAAATTCCTTTCGGAGCTTTCTGGTTAGAGCTCGGATTTTATTTCTGCTTTTACAGTACTCTAGATATTTTGTTCCATCCTTTGTTTCCATGTATCTTGTCCATAATCTGTTTTTACGTCTAATTAGTTTTCTTGTATTAGCATCCAGGGGGAAGTTTCCCTTTCTATTATTTGGAACTATTTTTTGAGGTACATATTTATCTTCTAATGAGTTTAGTACTGTTTTGAAGATTTCCCATTGACCGTTAACATTATCCTTAGTCTTTAAATTTTTCTTCCCAGTTAATATTTGAACATTCTATTCTCATTGCATCATAGTTTGCCACGTTAAACAGCTTCCTTTTTTTAGTATAATTACTTGTTATAAAGTTGCACACTATACTGAATTTGAGTACACAATGGTCACTTTTGCCCAGAGGGCTAAGGTACTCTAATTCTCCTACATTATCTTCGTCATTAGATAGAATCAGATCTAACAGGTTTGTGTTAGTTGTGCCTCGTCCTCTGGTGGGGTTTGACACGTGTTGAACCATGAAGGTGTCTCTAAGGCATTCCACAAATTTAAAATTTAAATTGTTGGGGTTATTTGATTTGGTCGTCCAATGATTCCAATTTATCTCAGGGAGGTTGAAATCTCCAGTAATTACAATGTGAGAGTGTTTATGTTGTGATACTGATCTGATCATATTTAGAAGTTTTACATTATTTTCTTCAGATCCCCCATCGCTTCTGTATATGCATCCAAAAAGAAGTTTGTTTTTATTCTTTAATTTGATTTCTATAAATAAGCATTCTTTGAAAGTTGTGACTAGGTTTATATACTCTGCATGCAGGGAATTTAGCACATATATTATAATACCTCTTCCTTCAGTATTTTCTAAATTTTTGGAGAATAACATGTAACCTTCTAAGGAAAATTCTGGTGTTGTTACAGAACATTTAGGGTTTTTGGGTTTTACTTCATTAATTGCTATTATGTGGGGTTTTAGTTCTTTGATTCTTTGTTCAAATTCATTTTGTTTGTTCCTTAATTGGTCAGCATTGGTGTAAAAACACTGAATGCTGCCTATCTCATTAAGATTATATTTGTTTACGTTCGTTTTCCCATCTGTTGTTCTAGGTGGATGTGTACTCTTTATTGGCTTTTCTTTATCTTTTTTATTCTTCTTTCCCATGGTGGACCCCTCACTCTGTACAAGTATTCCCCCGACTCGTCTGCTGCTTCCTGTCTCTTTGCTTCTTCATAGAGCTTTTTAGATTCTTCTCTTTCTTGTTTGGTTTTGTCGTGGTCAATTTTTATATTTTTGAACTTATCATTGTCCTTGATATGATGGAACTTTCGAAGAAGGGTGCGTTTTTTGTCAATGTGCGTTACTGTAATCAGTACTGGTCTGGGGCTGTTTGCATTTTCTTTGGCTTCCCCGAGCCGTCGGATTTCTGTGATGTCAGTGTCTGTAAAGTTATTGTCTATTTCTGTGCAGACTTCTAGGATTTGTTCTTTGTCATGTTGTTGTCTTGTGGTTTTTAGTTGTGATGTTGTTTCTGGCAGGTTGAAGATGATTACATTGTTTAATCTTTTTTCTCTTTCTTTTGCTTCAATGTTTTGCTCCTTTACTTGTAGTTGTACTACTTTTTTCACTTCATTTGAGTTAATGGTTAGCTTTGTTTGGGCTTGTGTTGGGCTCTTTTCTTCTATCTTGGATTCTGAGATAATTTCTCTCACTCTTTTCTCGTCGACTTTGGATCCAAGTTCTTTTTATATTTCACTTATTCTGTCCTCCACTTTCTTTAGGAATTGCTCGCACCTCTCCTCACAGCTCTTTTCATTTTTGAGGTTTTTCATTACTTTTGAGTCACAGGGTGGACAAAACCAATGTATTTGCTGTTTGTCTGTCATTAGTTTATATTCTTTATCGTTTATGTCCACATATTCAATACAAAAATGTTTCTCGCAGAATTCGCACTCTAGCAGTTTATGGTTTGGTCCTTTGAAGTTTTGTTTACACCCTGTGCATGTCCAAACTTCATCATCAACAGTTGTCCACTGAAAATCAGTTTTACTTTTTGTCCTTGTTTTTTTTTTGCAGGTTGCCATGACCTACTTTAGTTTTATATTCCTTATTATAATATATATTTAGTATTTTGGAGTTGTGCGAGGGATCAAGGCAGTGCTGGGAGAAGATGTTGAGTAGTTATAGAATGATGCCCAGGGCGACTCTGGGATTAATGAGTTGCCTTGATGAATAAGCCAGATTAGTATAAAGTGAAGATTTGTGCAGGATGGTTGAAGAAATGTGTTTATGTCTAACTAATTAGTATGTTTATGCCTACATAATTTATAATGTTTGTCTACATAATTGTAGTGGCTCTAACTAAGTTTGTATGTTAAGCGTTGCTTAGGGTGTTTTCTTTTGTTTACTTTTAATTGTGGCGGGAAAATTTTGAATATGAGTTGCGTTATAGTTATGATCCTAAGGGTAGAAGTTTTCTATTTTCTGGTATTAATAACAGTATGGGGTTTGAATTGTGCTGTGGGTTTAAGTATTTACTGAAGAGCTTTGATTTGTTAGTTTATGATGAGATTTAGTGCCGCTGGTGTTGCTACGTACGCGCCTTGTACCGGAACCGGAAACACTTCAGTATTGGCTCAGGTACAATTTTCATTCCATTTTTAAAATGTTTGGTTTTTATACCTACGTTTAAAAACTAGTGACGGATGCTACTATGATTTTTGTCCCGTAAATGACGTTATTTGTCAAACATGATGTACCGGATTTGTTCCTGCATAATTAAGTAAGCAAGTGTATTTTAACTTTTGACTGAAATAATTTTTTTAATGGCGGCCATAGGCGATAATAGGTGTTTTTTTTTACAAAGACGACAGGATTAGGCAGTGTTGCAAAACATTTGGGGTGCCATCCAATCAAATCATTTTATTTTAAGTCAGTGGAAATTAAACAGACATCAGCCAGGGGCCAGACAGCAGACTGTAAGGCCTGTACGTAGGCTTGACTTGTTTATCTTCAAGTGGCATTTGCGACGTGCGCAGACATCTGCAGTCTGCCAGTCACTTGAAGACGGAGCGCGTCTGTGACGAGACCCGGGGTGTTGTCGGCAAGTACGTGGCTGGATGGCGAGTGAGTTGAAGGCCATGTAATGTTTTGGTGTGTTTCAGTGCTAGGTCTAGTGTTCAGGGAGACTGCACGAAAAGTTATGCTTTATTTGATGTGAGTACTTTGCTGTGGTGTGTTTCAGTGATTAATCTGGCCAAGCGTTTTGCCAGAACACCTGCTCCCGGAGGACTACTCTGATACCCTGCGGGCGGAAGTCATGGAGTTCGCCATGGCTACAGACGCAGAGTTGCCACCGATGGATGTGGGCTTGGATGCGTTCTGGACCGCCATGCCGACACGCACCACGCCATGGCGACATGCACTATTGCAGGGGGAGATCATCTCTTCGCTATCCTCTCAGCCGTCATAACGGTTTATCTACTCATGCCCCACAGCAACGTCGACTCAGAGCGGGCCTTATCCATGGTCAACAAGATCGACACGAAGCTCCACTCGGAGTTGGACCATTACACCATCGCGCTGCCTTTCTGTGCAGTGAAGGTGAACTGTACGGCAGATGAGCCGCCCGCGATTGTGCTACATGTGTCCAAGAAAGCCACAATAACTACAACCTGCTTCACGGGAACACACCTTAATTGCCCAATCACTGTTGACACACATTTTTTGTACATAAATGTACATCAGTTCACTAGAAGCCTCTTGTTTGTTATGTTTTGTGACAGACTGGGTTACTTGAGCGTTCTGTTTGAAGTGTGCGATTAGACGCGCGCGTGCGCCGTCGAGTGGAAAACAGTCTTGGTGATTTGGATCCTCACAGGTTGACATGTATAACCTGAACAACCTGCCGCCGCAAAGAACGACCTAGTCCCTTTTACTGTTTTTCCGTCGACCTGCGTCATAACTAACCGCTCCGTCTGCCATCCGACCACATGAGGGCGTCACTCGGTTGTCGGGCAGAAAAACAGCGAGTGAAACGTCTTATTATATTAAATTGGCTGCATATTGCTTGGCCTTGGCATCACTGTTTCTGAATTTCGTACTTGTGTTTTATATACTTTATTGACTTTATTTGAAACGAGGCAGATATCGCACACAAATGTATATATAGTAACAGGAGCAACAGTTGAACTGCAAAGAAAAAAGCGGTTAATTTTGAGTAGTGACGCCGTCTGGCGACTAAACTAAAACTAAACGTTATTCGGCGATTACTAATTACGTAGGCAATGGAAACATTAATCATACATGGAGAAATAGTAGGCATAAATACTCATTAGGGAGCACAGCAACCACTATAAGCTTGGATCGGCAGGCGAAGCCATTGGAATGCGATTAGTCGCGAGTTCTCATTTCCAAAGCGCCACACAAAGCGATGGAACATTTTGTCGGATGCAGCAACCTCAATCTGATTAACAATTTCTTCACGGCTTCTACGAGAGCAACTCAGTCGCGACGCAAAGCAAGGAGACAGTCGTTCAATAGGTCGGGATATTTGTGAAAGCCATCATTGAGCGAAACATCTCTGAATTGTGCGGCAGCGTTCCAGATGATGGACTTTCGTGCTGGACTTGTCCTCGCGGTAGACAGCATGGTGTTCGCGTTGAACGAGTACATGGCCTAGAAAGCCATGTGTATGATTTGGCGTTGTTGACGTCGTTCTTGGCCGCGACGTGAAACCGGCCGATGCAGGATTCATCGATGTTGTTGCCAACTGGCGTTGTGTCAAAGGCTAGTACACCGAAGCATCTTGTGCGGGAGAATTTGCGTTTGACAACGGCAACCACCACAATCGCTGCACTGCCTCGGCTTCGTGCATTCGGTGTTTTTGTTTCTACAGAAGCAGCTGTAGCAGCGTCCAGCTGTCTTGATTGTGTCACGGCGCTGCTGAGGTCGTTACTCTCGAAAAACCGGACAATCAATTAATTTGTGATGTACTCCGCACCCCAGAGTACATGGATCGGAATATACCATGTTGGTAGACGTCCTCTGATGTGCTCCTGCTGTAGAAGATCTTACACCAGTGAAGTGATTTACCGAAGGCTTCCACTTTGCATCAGGTCTGGTAATCTTCGTTGGTGCTATCTGCTCGCGTGCTTCTGTCTCTGCTCGGAGGAACTCCACGATGCTGTTAACAGAGAGTTCTTCGGCTGGATGGTCATGTCTCATCCATCTTTTAAGCTCATAGTAAAGCTCCGGCTCTAACTTACTGCTGACGATATGAAGCACAGTCGGCGATTGAAGTTCAGACTGCTTTCCAACTTCTGTCACACAGCGGGCGAAGTCGGTTAGCCGGTCTAACACTGCCCTCATCTCCGAGGCAGTCTTTGGACGGATGGGACGAATCGCCTCCATTTCTGAAATTATTTATTTGATAACAGCCGCTTTTTGGATCTTTTCCTCCAATCTGTCCAACACGCCGTTCGGGCCGCTCATAGTAGTGCAGCTTTCGATTGAAGCCGATACTCGTGGGGGTAGTACTGAAGTGTGTAACACAAACATCAAATTGTCTTCGTCCTTGGTGATGGCTGCGTACTTTTAAGTATTGTTCGAACTGGAGGCGCCTTGAATAAAAGTTATTAAAGTGGCCATCCCATTTGGGGGGTCTCATGCCGGTTGTGCGAATTGATGGGTTTATCTTTTGTTTGGCTCGTTAACTTGTCTGTGATCACCTCAAGTGCTTCCAGTGTCTTCGCAAAGACATCGGCTGCGGCTGCAGTTTCGGTGGCATGATCCTCGAGCCTTTCACTTTGCAATTTATCAATCTCAGCTTCTTTTATGAAGATTTCGTCAGTGTTCTTCTCTATATCCATCATCCGTGCGGTGGGGTTGATGACGTCATGTTCGACGACTTGGAAGGCGATGTTCCACTGTAATAGTGGTTTCCGTTTTGACGTTGATTTCGTTAATTTCTTCATTGCAATCTCGT
This sequence comes from Paraescarpia echinospica, assembly GCA_020002185.1. Lineage (NCBI taxonomy): Eukaryota > Metazoa > Annelida > Polychaeta > Sabellida > Siboglinidae > Paraescarpia > Paraescarpia echinospica. Next base: position 846,883 of record CM034539.1, read on the forward strand.
GCACGGCGTCTAACAGAATTAACAGTATCAAACTGGGCATCTTTTCCTCGACTGATTACTGTTCATAGTTTGTTGATACTTCTTGTTAGAAGGCTCTTATTTATTCCCCGGTCCTTCTTCAACTCGTCGTAGGTGCGGAGAGCTTCGTCCTTGGCGTGATTTAAAACCACCGGTAAATTTCGACTAAATTTGGCCGCATATTGTTTGGCCCTGGCATCATTGTTTCTGACTTTCGTACTTGTGTTTTATATACTTTGTTGACTTCGGTTGAAACGAGGCAGATATTGCACACAGTTGTAGATAATAAAAGGAGCACAAGTCGAACTGCAAAGAAAAAACCACTTAATTTTGAGTAGTGACGCCGTCTGGCGACTAGACTAAAACTAAACGTTATTCGGCGATTACAAATTACGTAGGCAATAAAAACATAAATCATACGTGGAGAAATAGTAGGCCTAAATATACTACAGGAGATCAGATAGAAGTGTTTAAAATAATGAATGGTTATGAAAATATTGACAGAAATATCTTTTTCTCAGTTAAGAAAGGTAGTAGGACTAGAAGACATGAAGTTACATTAGCAAAGGAGCAGTGTAGATTAGAACTATAAGAAGATATAAGAAAGTTATCATTTTCACAAAGAACTGTAAATGAATGGAACAGATTATCTGCTGATTGTGTGGGTGGTAGTAGCGTGAATATGTTTACAAATAAAATCGACACATACCTCAGAAGGGCGGGATACACATAGATAATAGTGTTGGACTCTTGATAAGCCAAATGGGCTTCCTTGTCCACCTGCCACCTAGATTTAATTCTTTGGGTGGCAATCTTCTTAAATTAATCTAAACAGGCTAAACGGTAGACGCCAAAATATACCCTATGCAATAGTGAATAGTAACTACGTTGTAACAAACGTAAACGCTGACACTGTTAAATTACTGGACATACTTTCGCAAACATCAACCGTGTCTAAGCTCTGATCTGAAGCTAGTATAGCGCAATTGTATAATTTAACTACAAAATAGACTACTTACGGATATCCACATAAACTTACATTTAGTGGGTAGAAAACGGTGATATAAATTATAAATAACAGACAGAACTATGGCGACTTCCAAACGAACGACGAAGCGAAATGGCGTGGTCTCGAAGTATAGCGTGGGCGACCGTAACAGCTAATCTGTAAACGACACAAGCCAAAACGTTCAGGTTATATAAGTGGGATAAAATCTATGCAATCTAAATTAACGTAGGCAAACTGCCGATGTATACATTAATAGGTCTTTATCCGTACCCACTCAACTCAACCCTATCAAAACTTCCTCTTCCGTGACCAAATTCAGTGGCGATAAGCTAGTTCACGCTTCGCTGGAAACACTCATGCAGTAGGGCACCGGTTTAGAACACGTAGCGAACAGTCAGTTTTCGCCAAGTGTCTTTAAAACATTGGGACAACACACAGTATTATAGCGACAATGTACGGGTTTATTCTGGAGATTCTTCTGCTGTCTGTGCTGGTCGTCACAACACCGAGGGCACAGTTGACTAACATCGCTGGGTCGACGTCAGTGTCGGTGAGTCCGACCGACGCGACGTGTGGCCGGACGTCGGCCGACAGCTACTGCCGGGTCGACCTCGCTGCCGACGCCGGCTGTGTCGTCCGTACCTGCCGGACTGTGTGTGAGGACACAGGGCCAACGTACACAGATCTCCTGCGGGGTGTCAGTGGCTTCAATTACGACGGCAGTGTGACCAACACAACGAACGACTTTGGTAATGGTGACGTCACTGTGGCTGTCTTCAACAGGAAAGCACGTCTAGCTTTTTTGAAGAGGGCAGTAAATGTTACGACCGAAATAGATTATCCAAAGTTGAATAGAGTCTAATATCCTTAATATGATTCATGTTTATTGTACCTGTATTGTACATCCAATCGCACGTATTTACATATCTACATACATGCACACACACGTAAGATTTAACAAGATTGCCATCCAGAGAATTAACTCTAGATGGCAGGTGGACAAGGAAGCCCTTTGGCTTATCGAGAGTCCAACCCTTTTATTTACATATATCCAGCCCTTCTGAGGTATGTGTCGATTTTATTTTTAAACATATTCACACTACTAGCACCCACACAATCATCAGATAATCTGTTCCATTCATTCACAATCCTTTGTGAAAATGAGAACTTTCTTACGTCTAATCTATACTGCTCCTTTACTAATGTAACTTCATGTCCTCTAGTCTTTCTATCTTTCTTAACTGAAAAAAATATATTTCTATCAATATTTTCATAACCATTCAATATTTTAAACACTTCTATCTGATCTCCTCTCAATCTCCTGGTCTCTAGTGTTGTCAAACCACAGTCTTTTATGCGTATTTCGTAACTAAGATCCCTCGGTTTTGATATCATTTTAGTCGCTCTCCTCTGTACTCTTTCTAGCATATCTATGTCCTTCTTGCGGTATGGCCTCCACGCTGGTATACAATATTCTAAATGAGGCCTAACTATTGTTTTGTACAGCGGTATCAGTAGTTCTTTTTCTTTATATGCTATATTTCGCCTAATCAATCCAAGGATTTTATTTCCTTTTGAAGCTGCAATTCCACACTGCTCTGAAACCTTCATGTCAGCACTAATTGTCAGCTCTAAGTCGTTTGTTTTACAGTAGTACTTAGTACAGTCCCCCCATTGTATATTCTACATATTCGTTCCCATGTCCTGTGTGAAGGCATTTACATTTCCCAAAACTGAACAACATTTGCCACTTTTCAAACCATTTGATCAACCTGTCAAGATCATCTTGCCGTCTATCTCCATCACTTTTAATCCTTCTGAACACTTTTGTATGATCTGCAAATTTCAACACCTTGCTAGCTATATCATCGTCCAAATCGTTTATATATATTAAGAATAATATAGGTCCCAGTACTGATCCCTGTGGAACCCCACTCAAAACTGATTTCCAGTTTGAAGCCTCCCCATCAACAACTACCCGTTGTCTTCTGTCAATCAGCCATTTTTCTATCCAGTTAATTATACCATTTCCTATGCCATGGGCCTTTAGTTTAACCAGTAATCTTTGATGTGGCATTTTGTCGAAAGCTTTTTGAAAATCTAAGTAGATGATATCTACTGATGATCCATCATCTACTCACTTAGTGATATCTTCCAAAAAACATAACATATTTGTTAAGCATGACCTCGCTTTTAGAAACCCATATTGAGATGGGTTTATCAAGTTATGTTTAACAAGAAAATCCACCATGTGATCTTTAATTAGTCTTTCTAATAATTTACAAATCACCGATGTTAAACTAACTGGTCTATAATTATTTGACTTGTTTCTCGAACCTTTTTTAAATAACGGTATAACGTTTGCTTCTTTCCATTCTAAAGGAACCACTCCCTCTTCTAATGACAAGTTGAAAACTGTTGCAAGCGGTATGCTAATTTGTTCTACAATTTCCAATAGTAGTTTGGATGGAATACCATCCATTCCAGGTGATTTATTATCCTTCATAGCCCTAATTTTCTTAGCTACCATTTCTGGGGTTACAATTAACTGTCTTAAATAGCCTGATTCTGCCCCCTTGAACTTAGCCTCTGGTACTGGCAGTGAACTAGTGTCTTCTCTGGTAAACACTGAACTAAAATACTCATTCAGGTCTTCTGCCATTAAGAATCCTTCTGATATTATATTTCCAGCACTATCTTCTAGATGGCCGACCTTATCCTGAACTTTCTGTTTGCTTCGAATATACGCATAAAAACTCTTGCTATCATGTTTTATATTACAAGCTAATTTATGGTCATAGCTTCACTTTGAATTTCTAATTTCAGCTCTACTTTGGTTTAGTGCTTCTTTATAAATGTTGTAGTCTTCGTCATTTCCAGTACGTCTATATGACTTCCACATCATTTGTTTATACTTTATTTTTTTAATGGCTTCTTTCGATAAGTGTTTCTTTTTGGACCGTTTCCCGTGATTTTAAGGGAGCAAATTTGACGATGATGCATTCAATTTCACTCTTTAAGATATTCCAGCATTCTGTTGCTGTCTTATTCTTCAGTGTGTTATTCCAGTCTATCTTTGCTAAATATTTCCTAATGTCCTGATATTTTCCTTTGTGGAAATTTCTCCTGTACTGCTTTTTACTATTCTTTTCTGATTTTACTTTGATGGCAAAATGTATCTGGTTGTGATCACTATTCCCCAGTGGCTCACAAATCCTGACATTGTCAACTAATTCATTCTGTGAGGACAAAACTGTCTAACACATTCTCTCCCCTGGTTGGTTCTAGCACATGTTGAGAAAGGAATGTATCTTGTACTAAAACTAAAAACGTGTGGTCCTCACTACCCATACTCTGTAAGAAATCCCCCTTAATAACACAGTCACGTTCGCTCACTTTCCTTATAGCGTTTTGTATTTTTTCATTCTCTTTTATGCCTATGTTTGGACTTCGATAAACTAATCCAACCGTTAACGTTATATATACACAGATACATACATATATACATGCATAATTACATGCAGGCACATACATACACGCACGCACGCACACGCATCAATAAATAAATACATACATACATACATACGCACATGCATACATATATACTTACATACAGGCATATATACATACATGTATACACTTATATACTTAATTACACACACACACACACACACACACACACACACACACACACACACACACACACACACACACACACACACACACACACACACACACACATATATGTATATATATGTATATATATATATATATGTATATATATATATATATATATACATTCACACCCAAGCACGCACATTAAGTGGTATAGTAGCACTGCTTTCTACAGTTCAGTGATTGACATTCACGGCGCTGGCAGCAGAGAGAGAGTGTTCAACATCAGAATAGGCGCAGATCTCGACCTCTCGATCGTATCTGGCACGACGAACGTCACTGATAAGTCGTGGGGAATACCGCGTCACGCCTGGTCGCACATAGCTGTACAGGTAAATAACCACAGAACTTATTCGTGTGTGACCTAGGTCGATCGATACAACAATGGTCCGTGCCGATAATACACATCTCATGTCAACCTTTAATGTTGTCAGCACTTGTCATCTCAATTGGGTGACAACAAAATATAGTGTCATATATTTACAGCACTATATGCTCCAATGATATAATGTATTTTTATTGTTGTTAAGCTCTCCTGATTACATAAATTAATATGTGGTATTGAAGCGTTCACGCAGTTAGTAACAACACACGCAGTTTATGAACGAAGAATGTATTGAAGCATACACGCGATCAGCGACAACAACGGAAGTACAGTCACACTGCTTCAAGGAGCGATTGGTATTCGTTAGCCGCTACAGAGCCCCTCTCCAGCTGCTGAAAAGAGGGCAAACGAGTTATTGTAGGCAGATAACTGAATGTCACATGAGGATGTTCTGTTTTGGTATTTCCATGGGAGTCTGACTTGCCGACCAGACCTCGTGTGTTTGGCGGCAGAATCTTGCAGTGGCACTACTACAGGACGACCACGAGGAGGTCGCTTGGCTGGCTCAAGTGGTTTCACCGGGTCCAGGAGAGCAGGTTTAAGACGGTCGGCGTCGAGTTTGTTTTGCCGGTTGCCGAAATCAGGTACGAAAGTCTTGTCTCCGTGTTTGAGCACTTTGAATGGCTCATCATAAGGTGGCGTGAGAGGCGGGCGATGCTTGTCTCTACGAACAAAAACGTAGCCACTGTTCGCAAGTGTGACTGGCACAAACGACGTTCTGGTACCAGCCCGTGAACTGTCTCCCGGAGTCGTGGAAGGAATTGCGCGACGTCCGGTGGTGCTTGGCCAGGATGCAGGACATCTCCCGGTATGGTAAGTGGAGCTCCGTAATGGATGCCGAAGAACATCCCAGATTCTCCTTTGGCGCAGTGCAGTCGCTGGGCCATAGCGTTGAAATCCACACCTGCACACAATATGGAAAGTAATGGCAGAGATTCCAGATGTTGACAGGGTATCCGCAACTTTTACTCTCGATATGGCGGACACATGGTGAATTCCGAAATGTACGCCAAGTGTCTCTGCCGTCGAGGGGACCACGGGTCGCTGGCCTTGGAGATAGCAAAAGTCAAAGGCTTGTGGTTTATGAATGGCGTGAACGAACGGCTTTCCAGGAAGTACCGGAAGTGTCGAATAGCAAGGTACGCAGCCAACAGTTCACGGTACTTCTGTTCGGGGACCGATGTTTGCCGCTGAAGAAGTCCACTGGTTTCCAGGAGCCGATGCATTGCTCGAGGACAACCCCAACTGCTGCTCCGGATGCACCAACTGTAAGGGCTGCTGGTACATCAGCTTGTGGGTACACGAGCATATTAGCGTGCGCAAGAGCCTCCTCGGCGTTAGTGAACGCTTGCTGGAGATCTTCGGTCCACTCCAAGAGTGTGGGTTTGCCCACCAAAGCAGCATATATATGACGCATGATTGGGAAGGAATCGGTGGTAGAAGTTCACCATCCCAGTAAACTTCTGAAGCCCTTTGACGGTTGTCGGCTATGGGAAAGCTTGGATAGCTTTCACTTTGGCGGGTAGCGGGAACGCTCATAGGCCTGTGAAGCGATGGCCGAGATAGTCGATGGTTGTTGTACCAAATTGGCATTTGCTGACATTAATTACTAAACCGTGGGCTGCCGGGCGGTGAAAAATGGTTCGTAAGTGATCTCTGTGCTCCTCTACAGAAGCACTGCCTACTAGAACATTGTCCAAGTAGTCGAACATAAACGCAATACCTCTGCAGACAGTGTCCATGAGCCGCTGGAAAGCTTGTGCTGCATTCTTGAGGCCGGACGGGATCCGTAGACACGCTCGAACAGGCCGAAAGGCGTGGTGACTGCTGTCTTGCTGATGTTATCTGGGGACATAGGTATCTGGTGCCATCACCGCACAAGATCAATCTTCGAAAAGATCGTTCGCTGCACCCGCAAGTAGCGAAGATAAATCTTGTATGCGAGGCTGCCCGATCGTCGTATGATCCCTATTTCTTCCATCTTTCTGAATTCCTCCTTTGCGACAGCAAGATTATCAGGTGATAGCCTGCGGGCTCGGGCGTGAACTGGAGGACCTTTCGTTGGCATGAAATGATCGACACCGTGATGAACGTCAATTATATTTGCATAATGCAAAATCAAATTTAACGTATCCTACATTTGTATGCCATTAAGTAATGACGAATACTAAGAATATATAATAACGGTTTACGGTGCATTTCAAAATAGCATACCAAATCATGAAGTAGTTAAAAAGTAGAACTAGACGTGTGAATTAATTATAGAGAATTTTAACTTATTTTGTTTTATTCCATATATATATATATATATTTGTATATAGCTGTTAAACTGGTGACTGGTGTGTTGGTCGCAATTTGCTTCTACAATTCCAGTAATTCCCGCACCATGATTCCCATTACAACTAACATGTGACCATTGTATCTGTTATAGTTCCAACAGAATCGCATCAAGGTGTTTCTGAATGGATCGGACGAATCTGCAACTTCATCGGCGCTGCAGCTTAACGACGCGGCCGACATGTCACACCTCAACTTGAAAATTGGACAGACATTTGCAGGTAGGTGATGTTTCTTACTCGTTGCTAAAGTCCGCGATACATAATCTGAATCAGTTGTTTTAATGCTTGAGTTAGATGAGTAAATGTCCCCAGTTCACCGAGCAATTTCGTTCTTATCTCTATACACAATAATGTAAGCTGACACACGAACATGCAAACACGCACATGCGCACATGCGCACAAGTAGACGCTGAGGCACGATTTCTTACAAACTCGGTACAATTCAATAATATATATTTATTCGTACTATAATTTTACAATTCGATTAAGATAATGTATGTAGGCCATTGTGTACATAAAACAATTCGATTAAGACAATGTATGTAAGCCACTGTGTACATAAAACAATTCGATTAAGATAATGTATGTAGGCCATTGTGTACATAAAACAGCGAGCATTGAGCGCAACTCATCTGTGAATAGAAAGGAAGTGTTACCCCCATTATCTACACTCTCCAACACATCTTTTGTAAATGATACTTTGCGTACTACTTGCTCGTCTAGCCCTTCCTGGTAGAGGTCTTAAATATTATCATAATAATCGTTAGACTTCGTACCGCAGAAGGTCATGGCATCAAGTTTTAATTTGGACAAGATGTAATTGACTGAAGTCACAATACGATGACGTCATCGTAGATGCATGGAAGTTGCTATGAAATAGTTTCAGCTCCAACCACCGAAATCAGAATAGTCAGAACCCTTATGAACAGATGAACTTGCATTGTATTGAGATAAATACAATGACAATTACAATAAATTAAATGTTATTTTTCCAAGTAAAATTATGATTAGGAAAGATCGGGGAAAAGTACTTCCTTAACCAACCAAATAATTGTTATTTGATGCAGAACTTTAGGTATTTGTTTTCAACGTAATTTATATGGAGGCTCACTATTGGATTATATTTAATTCGCTGTAATCTGTCCATTTATGACAAGTAATGCACGCAGTGGACCTATTGCAGTGGCCCCCGTCATTCAATAAGCCTGTTCGATGAGTAGATTCTAGTGATAGCGAAACCTTTGACTGCTGATCACATTGTCGCAACTTGTATGTAGGCCACTCAAATAAACCTTATCACTCTGTTAGGGTACAACGATTTTCCAAGCCACACTTTCTGAAACTATCCAAATATGTGCGTCTTCATACACATTTCGGTCAAAAGCATGAGCTTGTGAGACGTATGCGGTACGAACATGAGTACCCACTATTCCATGCTTTCTAAATCCCATGGGGCAAAGTAGACACAATTATATCCACTTTGCCCCGCCTGTCCATAATACCCCATCCACTTTGCCTTACATTAATTTTTGCTAACAAAAGATACATTCTTGCGTAGTCCAGATATGACCAGAAGCGACTGCAGTGCACACAACCGGAAATGGCATGACCTTATGTTTGTATCACATCAAAGTTAGATTATGTTAGTTGTATGAGCTTAAGCTATTTTGTTCACTTTGCTTCAGTTTCCATCTCCCCAACTTTCCTCTCTCTGAACCGAATCGTACTAATGATTATGTTGACAACTATCTATCAGATTTACCGTCTAGCGATGTCGACTTCTGCCGAGACAAGATGAACGGTTGGTACTCGCAACCACAAAGCGGCTACACACAGTGTCGAGACGGTCGCCGACTGAATTTACACAGTTGTGGAGGCGGATATGAGAAACCTTACTACCCTTATCCCGATCAGTGCAACTTCTGCCCTTTTACGTGCAGCTGTGAGCTTGACTGCCCGGACGGCAGCGCCAACGAACGTGAGTGTTCACGTTTCGGTTTTCGTACATTTTTGTAGGGTCTACTTCTAGAAACATTTCCGACACTTCCTGAAATCCCCTCTCACGCACGCACGCGCGCACGCACGCACGCACACACGCACACACGCACACACGCACACACGCACACACGCACACACGCACACACGCACACACGCACACACGCCTTTAGGTTTTTAGCACATATATCCTCTAAATCTTTTTTGCGCACTTTAGTTTGTGATTGAGATTATGATTTCTTAAAAGCCTAAAATTGCCAATTTTGTATTGTCATTTGAACTTCTTATTGTTTTTATATCCATTCATGAATAAAATTAGTACAGATGTGATTTTTAGTTATTATAATATATACTTATATTACATATGCTACTAGATTGTTATCACAAGTAATTTTTGGTTAAGTGGATTAACATTTTAGCTATTTTTGTGTGTTACTACGAATGCGTATTTCACACACAATGTTATCACACAACGTATCTGGAACTACAATAACCTAGGGTATCAATTAAGATAATTAACTATAATAACCTAGGGTATCAATTAAGATAATTAACTATAATAACCTAGGGTATCAATTAAGATAATTAACTATATTAACCTAGGGTATCAATTAGCATAATTAACTACAATAACGTAGGGTATCAATTAACATAATTAACTATAATAACCTAGGGTATCAATTAACATAATTAACTATAATAACCTAGGGTATCAATTAACATAATTAACTATACAGAAAGTCACGGTATTATCAGAAACATCCTAATAAATCATGTGAATATGCCACCAGCATCACCGTGTACAAACATAATTTTGGCTACAAAATGCAGTTTCCTGCGCACCAAGTTCTCACATTTGTATTGTGATAATAATAATAATAATGTTTTTATTTCAGACAAGCACTGTTGATATAGAAAAAGTACATCGGAAAAACATCCATATGGAAAGAAAAAATAGAAGAAAAAAAAAAATATATATCAATAAGAACAAGATATGATATTAAAAAAAGAAACCTTGACCCACTGATGTGACGTACTGTATATTTCGCTAGTAACAATACTTTGAATAATTGTATTAACAGACCTATAAATGATCGTCATTAAACTAAAAATACCTGTTCTGATAACACATTTACACGATTTTACGTTAGCTGTAGCAAACATGTGGATAGCGCTACATCTCATCGGCAGACTATCCAATATTCTGTATGAATTGTTATAGGCAACAATAAATTACTGAAAATTAGCTTTGCTACAGATAACCCATAGCACACACATATAAATATTACAAAAATTTGCAGTAAACACCTTAGTCTTTATAGCAGTGGAGCAAAAATGAATTTTTTGCTGTAACATGTAACTTTTGGCATAAAGAAGTCTCACTTTGGCTGGAATGTCAGCCTCATCCGATAAGTCGTTACAAATGACATGCCCAAGGTATTTATAAGAGGTGGCGAAGTTTTACTTCTTTCCTCCTACAGTCATTTCCCTGGCAAGATTTGAGTTTCTAGAATCAAAGTACATGATCAGGGATTTACCAGTATTATACTAAACATTGTGCTCACACCCACTTGTAATCCCTTGGCGGAAGGAGCGAATAAGAGTGAGTCATCAGCGTATATCAGGTGATTAACAACCATAGTACCCATACTTCAACCAATATGTTGTTTGTGTAGTCGTACACTCAAATTGTCCATGTGAAAATTAACAAGTAAAGGGGATAACTTTCCACCTTAATAATATGTTAGGTTGAAATCAAGGGATGGATCCGTTATCCGTCGGTGGAATGTTGAAAAAGTAGTTCTGGTTTCCCATTTTAAAAGATAGGAAAATGGTTCCGGTTCCACTGGTTTCACCGACGGGTAATGAATTGGTACCTTGATTTGTACACTATGTTAAAAGATAGGGGCTAAATCCCAAGTTAAAAGATAGGCATTTCGGTGAATTTAGCCCTTGCTCCATAAACAACGCATTCATGCGTCTCTCAAAAGACCTCTCAAAGGAGCAAATTCTATGTTAAACGATAGGCTCATTTGAGAGGTACTTTGAATGCTACTTTGAAAAGGGAAATGTTCCCATGTTACAAGATAGGCTCGTTTGACAGCTACTTTTAAAAGAAACTGTTCCCATTTTAAAAGACAAAGTCCAAGGTAGAAAATAAAGAGTGATGTCACCTATCGGTGCTTTTGGCCCATAAGCCGAGGCTTAGCCTAAGGACTGAATCCTTGTTTGATCGATGACGACGTCTAAAATGTGGTGTTATACTAAGGCGTAATTCATAATAAAAACATCATAAATTCAACGGATGTCTATTTATTTGAAATACTGTATACGAAAAAAGTAGATTACATATGGACGATGTTATGGCAGAACCTAAAGTCTCGTTTTTTTTCTAACAGGGCGATGATCTTGGAATTAGATCCTTGGTATGATTGCCGTACGGTAGTGCATACATTCGTGCCTTTTATATGGTGAACTAAAAACATAGATCAATAGACGTTATGAAATAAGTCAATCATGTCATGGAATAGGTCATTACACATGCTGACTGACCCTATACATTTCTAAAACCTACGTATAGCTTACAATGTTTATAAAATAGGAACTTCTCTTGGTAATTAGGTCAAACTGGTAGTAATTCGGTTAGCAGGCATTTGGAACTTGCGCGCCTGTATATAATATCGTTCAATCACGTCATTAAATAAGTACGCGTAGTAATTCGGTGAAACTTGTACTAATTCGTTTAGAAGGCATTTGAAACTTGCGCGCCTGTCTATAATATCGTTCGATGACGTCATACAATAAGTACGCCTGGTAATTAGCTGAACACCGAACAGCATTTGAACCTGTCACACACGACACTGGACCATCTTTATCAACAAAATTAAGGTCTCCCTATAACATCGTCCATATGTAATCTACTTTTTTCTTATACAGTATTTCAGATAAATAGGCATCCGTTGAAGTTATAATGTTTTTATTATGAATTACGCCATTTTAGATGTCGTCATCGATCAAACAAGGGCTCAGTCCTTAGGCTAAGTATCTGTGTACGGGCCAAAGGTACCGATAGGTGGCATCACCTTTTATCTTCTACCTTGGACCTTGTCTTTTAAGATGGAATAATTTTCTTTTCAAAGTAGCTCTCAAAGTAGCTCTCAAACGAGCCTATCTTTTAACATGAGACAATTTTCCTTTTTAAAGTAGTACCCAAAGTACCTCTTAAACGAGCCTATCGTTTATCATTTAATGTGTTCCTTTGAGAGGTCTTTTGAGAAACGCATGAATGCGATCTTTATGGAGCAAGGCCTAAATTCACCGAAATTCCTTTTCTTAACATGGGATTTAGCTCCTACCTTTTAACATGGGGTACAAATCAAGGTACCAATCCGTTATCCGTCGGTGAATCCAGTGGAACCGGAACTATTTTCCTATCTTTTAACATGGGAAACCGGAACAACTTTTTCCACATTCCACCGACGGATAACGGATCCATCCCTTGATTTCAACCTAACATACTACTCACCTTGATTAACACCGTTGCCCACTGAGAAGAAATCCGAGTAGGTAGATCCCCATCTGATACATACAAATTGGTCATACACGTCATTGCTAAGTATTCTTAGAATATATTTCCGTTCATCACATTGTTCTAATTTCGTTAACAACTTATATCGATTGACTCGATTAAATGCTTTTGAAGCATCCAGAAATGCAACATACATAACTGAACCATGTTTAGTATAAATCAATAAAACACTTAGTAAAAGTTGCCGTATGCATTTTTATTGTCTTTTTATCCTATCTGAATTTCCATATCAATCATATAAATATGTAATGTATATAAAAGAAAACTAATTTATGCGGTGTTATCTATATACTTGTTGTCTACTGGTTGTATGGAAATCAGCACGAAATATATAATTTGGATTTTCTATATCACTGCCCTGAAGCCTCCATAGTCGTAGATCTGGCGCTGCAACATATACAACAACATCAATTAAAACAACAACAACAACATTAACAACAACAAACTACAACAACAAAAACAACAAAGCAACAAAGTTTGAAAATATCTGCGTCTGAACTCAAAAGTTGTCGATTCTTAAATTTCAGGAAAAAACAGAATGCAAGTAAAAATAAACTATTGGACGTGATATATGATATCAAATGCAACATTCTGTGACAAGGAAATTGAAGTAGAAGGCCTTACGTATAGATGGTGGTGACACTTTCGTCCCTCTTTGTAGGATGTGACGCGTTGGGATTCGTGTGTCGCGACGGAGAGCGAATGGCCCACCCCAAATACTGTGACGAGTATTACTTCTGCGTACGAGGCAAATACGTACGTAAAAAGTGTGTCTACCCGGATCGCTGGTCGGTCGAACACGGACAGTGCGAGCGATTCCAGTCTGTCTCCTGTGGCAAACGTATTCCCAAGAATCACCCGTGTAAGTGTAATCCCAAGAATCACCCGTGTAAGTGTAATCCCAAGAATCACCCGTGTAAGTGTAATCCCAAGAATCACCCGTGTAAGTGTAATCCCAAGAATCACCCGTGTAAGTGTAATCCCAAGAATCACCCGTGTAAGTGTAATCCCAAGAATCACCCGTGTAAGTGTAATCCCAAGAATCACCCGTGTAAGTGTAATCCCAAGAATCACCCGTGTAAGTGTAATCCTTCGTTGTGTAAATTGTCAGAAATCATTATCGTCTGAAACTGATAACTGATTAGTGTGGAGCCAATATATATATATCTATATATATATATATATATTCCGGCTTTTCTTCGAATAGCTATACTGGCCTTACTAGGCTTGATCATAGTTAATTGTATATTCCGGTTTGTACAAACATTCGGAAGAAACTTTTGCAAAAAATATTAATATTCTAAATTACTAGCCATTGCACACACATACGCACGCACGCACACGCACACATACCACACACAGGCTACCAATTTGTGAGAGTGATCAAAGCTTGCCTTGCACGTTGCCTAACTCTAGCCTAAGTAACGGTAGCCTAACAATGCAGTAAATTTGAAGATAGTGTAACTTTAAATGATGTAATGCCCATTAGTTAGTTTAGATTATGCCTTCTTCAATTTCATTCATATGTCTACCGTAGTCAACATGTGCCCCTTTATCCGCACTCACCCTACACAGTCACGACTGTTTTCTCGCAGGCGAACGCGAAGACACAGTAGGATCAAGAGGCCCTCCAGAATGTATTCTCAGCCACCATCCAGCCAACTGTACGGGGCGAAAGGACGGCCTGTACTACAGGACATACGAGTCCTCAGACACGTGTGGTGTCTTCGGCTGTATTAACGAGACGCTGGCCGCTGCACGGGAAGGATCTTCACATGTTCAGCTACAACGGTTTGCAAAATCACCGAGATACGTACGGTGTGTGTGTCGGGCAGTCACGAGGCATACACCCTTCCAGTGGTGTGTGCGATCCTCGAGGGGAGTGTCCAAGCGCCACCACCGGGTGTGAGTAACAGCAACAACAACAACAACAACAATAGTAACAACAACAGCAACAACAACAATAGTAACAACAACAACAACAACAACAACAACAACAACAACAACAACAACAATAGTAACAACAACAACAACAACAACAACAACAACAACAACAAACGCATAATACTATTATATTATAGTATTATTGTGTATACTTTTGTTCAGTATTTCCTATCTGATGATTATTTAGAGACGAATTATATTTGATTTCGTAGGATGGTAATAAATACATAACAAGTATGTAACACGTATCCAAAATGGGGACCGCACCATTGACATGCCTGAAAGATATGTTTAAAAACACTAACTCGCCACTTGTGCACTTGTAGATCTCCCCGTCTCACTCGCTACTTTTCCGATATGTTTAAAAACAAAATTGACATATATACCTAATATGGTGGATTAAACGTAAATAACAACATGTTCACTTGACATATACCTAATATGGTGGATTAAACGTAAATAACAACATGTTCACTTGACATATACCTAATATGGTGGATTAAACGTAAATAACAACATGTTCACTTGACATATACCTAATATGGTGGATTAAACGTAAATAACAACATGTTCACTTGACATATACCTAATATGGTGGATTAAACGTAAATAACAACATGTTCACTTGACATATACCTAATATGGTGGATTAAACGTAAATAACAACATGTTCACTTGACATATACCTAATATGGTGGATTAAACGTAAATAACAACATGTTCACTTGACATATACCTAATATGGTGAATTAAACGTAAATAACAACATGTTCACTTGACATATACCTAAGACGGTGGATTAAACATAAATAACGACATGTTCACTTGACATATACCTAAGATGGTGGATTAAACATAAATAACAACATGCTCACTTGACATATACCTAAGACGGTGGATTAAACATAAATAACGACATGTTCACTTGACATATACCTAAGATGGTGGATTAAACATAAATAACAACATGTTCACTTGACATATACCTAAGACGGTGGATTAAACATAAATAGCAACATGTTCACTTGACATATACCTAAGATGGTGAGTAGTGGTAAGAGGTCCGCCATCCCCGGAAGTGACCTAAGATCAAAGGCTTTTTCGTTTTTTATAAGTAGAATTCCTACGTTTTTTATCAGTATGATTTAGCAACGTCAAAAAGTGATTGATGGGGGTCATGAGAAAGAGGGTGTCGCCATCTACTGAATAAAGATGGAATAAATAGGGTGAATGACGACCTCTAGTGGCTAATCAGGTACTAATTAGGGTAATTAATTAATTAATTAATTAAGTACTAATTAGTAACAAATGAGTAGCGCAATTATCGGAGGAGAACGTTAACAATGACTAAAAATAGTAAATAGTGACCAATTAGTATTAATTACGTGCACGGGAGGTGGGAAAGTTTTAGAGTGAAGTGACACCCCTGGTGATCAGCGAGTTTAAAATAATGACGCGCGGGAAGGTTCTAGAACCTTCTAGAAGCTTCTAGAACGGTGCGGTGGTGGAGGTGGGGCCGCGCGGTTTAGATTACGCCTGGTGGCCTGGTTTTCACGACTCACTGGCAAATGGTGGTGTCGAATGTCAGGCTGCAGGATTTTATGTGCAGTGGTTTGAAGGATAAATGTTTTTCGAGGCGCGCACTTGTAATAAGCTTCTGGCACCGATGTGTCAGTGCTGGCTGCGGCATGGAAGGCCGGATTTTTCGTGGTGCTCACTGATGTGGATATTGCCGGTCAGTGCTAGCTGCGGCACCGCTGATGGATACGCGTGCAATTGCGGTGCAATATCGGAGCTGTCAGATTGGCCTGTGTGTGTGCGCGTATTAATATAGGTGGAATTATTCGTGTGTTATTGCAGTTGGTGGTCTGTGTGTGCGCGTATTTAGCTTGTGGTGTTCGCTGGCTTTATCGTGTGTAAGTTGGAAACACATTTGGTGGGCGCTGATATGCGTGCAATATCGTTATAGCAGCTGGGGGCCCGGCGCTGTCAGATTGGCCTGTGCGCGTGTATTAAGCTTGTGTCTTGGGCGTTGTTGCAACGACGAATAGGTGGATAGGCGGAATTATTCGTGTGTGATTTGGAATGCTGGCGGTGTGGGTCAAATGTGAAAGGAAACACGGAAACAATAAACGGTGAGAAATAAATTGTATTGGTACAATAAAATTTCATTTATCATGGTGGGGGACCAAAGCCGTGTCGGCCCGGGGGTTGTGGCGGAAAGGCTAAATGCACGGAAAGATGTGCTGGGATGGGTGGGGCAAATGAGGGGGGTAGAATTTCAGGGGCTGGAAAAATATCCGCAAATGAGAATGGTTGTGCGAAAGTGTCTGGGAAGGGGTTGCCGGCCGCAATAACTTCTAAATCAGTGTAGCCGGGGTAGAAGTCATCGTCGAAGTTCTCTTCGAACTCTTCGAGTGAATCGTCACTGTCTTGTTCGGGTGGTGGCCGTCGTTGCGGCTCAACGGCCAATAGGGGCTGGTGACGGCATCGGGCTGAGGTGAACGTGATCGGGCGGGGGGAAGGACCAACATGGTGCAGTATAGTGCCCCGGCCGATATCATAGCGTCGATGCACAAGGCTCCGATCTATCACGTAGAGGTCTCTGCAGGGGAATGAGGAAAAGTTTAATTAGTGATACTGGCGCACGGGGGTTCATCTGTGGAGACGGAAACAGTGTTAAGGGCTGTGATGCGGTCGGCGACGTCCAAGGTACAATGTCCCAGGTCGATCGGCGCGCGACCCTCTATCTATCATAAGCAGATCGGCTGGGGTTAAATTTATTCTATGCGATCTATGAATAAAGCCGTTTCGGTGCGAGGGCCTCGCAAGGGTTTGTCCGCGTCCTATATGTAGGGTATCGAAGCCGGCGATGTTTCGTCTGCAAGTATGAAAAAAAGTATTAAAGTAACGGTGCGTCTCTGTTTAGGTTAGGCCCTGTAAAAAAACATTAAGTCGGTAGCGGGGCGTTTGTAAATAGTGGGGCGCTATAGCTTTTTATCGAAAGTCTGCAAAATAAAGGTAAATTAAAAACTATTATCGTTAAACGTACCTTGTTCCGGGGCGGCTTTGTGGTGGGGGTAGACGCATAGAGGCAGGCGGTGGAATATCGCCGGCGGCTTGGGGAGACGCAATCACGTCGACTTGGGGAGGCGCGTCGACTTGGGGCGTGCCGAGTCCGGCGTTTTGGGGAGGCGGATCGCTGAAAAAATAGTGAACGTTATAAAAGAAAGTGAGCGATGAAAGTCAGTGTTAGGTGAGTTAGCAATGAAAGTCAGTGAGTTAGCAAAACGTACCTGTTTCGCGCCTGATGCGAATTGGCCGCATAATTACCAACTTGTTCGGTTGGCTCCATAGTGAGAAATGAATTGCGCAGTTGTTGAGCCGCTGTTTTGCGCGCGGCCCCCTAGACACGTACGCCATAGCCTTACATAAGGAGCTGACGTCACTGTTTATATAAAGCGCTTATGTAACTGTTTGTAAGTCTTTAAAACGACCGTTAAATGTGAAATGTGAGCAAACTAAGCGGCCTATAATAGTCAGTGGGGTCTAGAGAATCTTATGGTGACTTTATATTAGGAAATAAAAGTGGCATTCTGTTAGTGCACTAGACTGACCGAGAGATTTTTTTCAGTTTTAGTAACCTTGTAAGAGTCGGCCGCTTTGTGGCTCGCGTGCGTTTGTGCACGGGGGCCGTGTGCGGGCCGCGTGCAACGCGCTTATATAGGAACCGGGCGGAGAACGTCTAAATATTGTCGCTGTCGTGTTGCCACCGTTGCCGTTTTGTTGTTGTTGCAGAGCGTTGTTGATCATGTCCCCGCCTGTCGCGCACGGAGAGGCGCCACCAAAGAGAGGCAGCAAGCTGAGGGAGGTGCCAACGGTGGCGTCTGGTGGCAAAGCGAAGCCGGCGTCGGAGGCCAGCACGAAGGCGCTTCCGACGGCCAACGAGGCGCCTACTTTTGAGGCCGTGGTGAGTGCGTCCGAAGTGTCGTTGAAGGAGTTCGTGCTGGCGTGCGATGGCACGTATAAGATTGTTACCCCGCTAACAATCGTTGGGGTGGCTTGGAAAAGCAAATGCACGTACATGGGCTGTGGCATTTGCAAGCGCAAAGTGAGAGGCCTAGAAAGTGGTGGGCGGGTGTGCGCTGTACACGGCATACAGGCAACGACGAAGACGTATTTTTCGGTGCGCGTTTTGGTGGAAGACGAAAAGGACACCGACACGGAGGCCAGCATTTGGATCACCCTGTTCGACGAAGCTATTTCGGCGATAGGCGATTACAATGCCGACCATGTGTCGGCCCTGTTGCCCGACCAGTTGCGCAGTAGCTTTGTGGCGAGCCTGGTTGGCACCGTCTTGGAGTTGACCATGCACAAGGTCGTGTGGGGTGGCATACTGGATGCGTATACGGTCCGTGAGGTGCGGGTCGTGACGAAGAAGGGGAGCGAGACCGTTTGAATGACTAACGTTTGGCTAGTGTTCTGTAGACCTAATTGCTGCTTTGGTTATTCTTCTGTAGGACGCTGTAATTGCTGCTGCGTTGCGCGGCCTTATCGACGCTGCTGACGAGTGCGCACCCCCTGCCGAGAAGTGCGCTAAGAAGGAAGCAACGCCACGCCTTGCCGACGACCCTCCACCGCTGGGGAGAACCGAAGAAGTGCTATCGTACTGGCCGGCAGTGGACGGCGCGCAGCCCATGCCACCGCACGACCTGGTGAGCGACGCCGGGACGCCCACGTACGTTGCATTAACCCCGGTGGTGGTGGTAGTGGGTCCAGACGAGGCAGCCGCTGTGCCAATAGGCCCGGCGGCGACAGCGGACGCCTCCGCGACCGTGCTATCGTCACCACTGCCGCTGGCCGTGCTGTCCGTCTCGTCGGAAGACTTCATACCGTGGGCCCGTAACAATCGCCCTGTGGTCGTGGGCACACTTCAGACCGACTCGGAGTGGAGCGTTCTGCATTCATACGCCGGTCGTCAGCGATGCATGATGTCCACGTTTGCTGAGCTAGTCGGTGAGCGCGTGATGGACACAGCGCGACAAGAATGTGGTGAGTGCCCCCCGGAGGAGGGGTGCCCCTTCGTGCACATGCGCGGCTACAGGGGGAGGAAGCCGAGCCGGCGGTATAACATTCTGTACGAAAACGCGGCGGCCCTGAATGTGTGCTTTTTTTCAGCGTCACTCGACAGCTTTCTACAGCAGACGTTGTTGCTTCCTGCTATTCGTATACTCTCGGTGCTGGAGGATCGTTGCGTGCGTGGCGATCGCGCTTCGGAGGGCGCGCTCCTGCGCCAGGTAGCCGACTGGCTCATGGGGACGGATTGGACGGCGCCGTTCGACCGTGCTCTGTTGGAGGTCGCCGTACAGTATTACCTAATGAAAAGGGCATGCCTCGACGTCTGAACGCTATGAACAGTGCATTTCGCTATGGCATAAAGCCGCTGATGAACATTAGCAGGAAAATTGAATGATGGCATAAGCGTCCCGCCGCCCATAGGCCGTTGTTAGAGCCTTATTATTTACTCTGCTGTGGCATAAAGCCTCTTTACTGTTTACAGTCTGAACATTTTGCTATGGCATATACGCCGCTGATGAACATTAGCAGGAAATTGAATGGTCGCTGTGCAGTATTACCAGCGGCCTATAGCTCCTAAAGCGTTATTATTTACTCCGCTGTGGCATAAGCGCCCCCCTTAGTAGCGATGAACATTTTGCTATAGGCCGTTGTTAGAGCCTTATTATTTACGCTGCTGTGGCATAAAGCCTTACTGTCGTGATGTAGTACGAGACTGCTTAATAAAACGTATGAAAATCAATTCCCGCCTTCTGTTGTTACCATCCAAAAAAAACCGCACGTCATTCAATGCCT
Source organism: Paraescarpia echinospica (assembly GCA_020002185.1). Classification (NCBI taxonomy): domain Eukaryota; kingdom Metazoa; phylum Annelida; class Polychaeta; order Sabellida; family Siboglinidae; genus Paraescarpia; species Paraescarpia echinospica. The sequence continues at coordinate 867,708 of CM034539.1, forward strand.
GTCCAATGGCGGCTGCCGCCCACAAAACACTCCGGGGGCCACTGACGGCCGAAATTTCTATAAAAAAACACTTTGCCGTGGGGGCAGCCGCTGACGGCCGAAATTTCTACTACAAACCGTCGTATTCGGGCGCCCCTGACGGGCGAAATTGCTACTACAAAACGTAAACTTAGGCGAAATTTCTACTACAAAAATTTCTACTACAAAAACGTTGCCGCTGACAGCCACAATTTCTACTACAAAACTTTGCCGTCGTATTCGGGCGTCAAAACGTAAACAAAAACTAGGCCGCCACTGACAACGAAATTGCTACTACAAAACGTAAACTTAGGCGAAATTTCTACTACAAAAACGTTGCCGCTGACAGCCACAATTTCTACTACAAAACTTTGCCGTCGTATTCGGGCGTCAAAACGTAAACAAAAACTAGGCCGCCACTGACAGTATCCCTCGACGCTGCCCACCTGTCGGTGTCGCCACCTGACGCAAAACGTAAACAAAAACTTTGTCCGCTGGGCGCCCCTGCCAAACGCATCCCGTGGCGCTGCCACCTGTCTGTGTCGCCACCTGACGGAGCAGAGAACACCGCTTAGAAAAGCCCCCCTAGCGGGGTTTAGGGTGGCCTTATAAAGGGCGTCTACATGCCCCTCCGTCGTAGTTAATAGAGCGCCACCTAGACCGACGATGCACGTGTGTCCGAAATGCGATCGATCGTTCGTCCGTCTTTTTAATTTGACGCAGCATCTAAAAACATGCGTCACCGATGAACACGTATGCCCGAAATGCAATCAAGCGTTCGCGCAGCGCACCAATATGTTGCGGCATCTGCGACTGTGCGGAGACGCCGCTGAGGGGCCCCCAAATCGACCGGTCGAGGGGGACGCCGACGACGACCTACAGAGTGTCGTGCGCGACTACTGGGCGAGCATCCGTACGTCTGTGGAGCGCGGACCCGTTCAATCTAGGTATAATTTCCATTTGTCCGGTGACGGGACTACGAGCGCGCACGACGCCCAACTACGACTGATGTTCGAGGCGCAGACTCGTGCCTTTAAAATAAACTTATCGTACGGTTTATTCTGCGCCACAGGGAGACGGGCCGACTACGTTACTACCATTCTTCGTGTAACTGTTGCGGCCGCTATCTCGAGTCACCCGTCCTCGTTTCCGACGCCGCGTCATTCGAACGCTTCCTCGAGGCCACCCGTCAGCCCGACGTTCTGCAGTACGTGATTGCGCAGCGCCCCGACTCGGGGTGGATCGCCGAGTTGGTAACGAACGTTACGTATTTTCTCAACGCCATCATCCACCATCCTATCGGATGCGCCCGTCAGCAGCCCCTCCCCGCCTATCTGCGCCACAACGCGGGCCTCGTCAGCCTAGTGAACGATCGCCGCGGTCATCCGTATGCCGACAACTTGTGCCTCTTCCGCTGTCTGGCGCTGCATCGGGGCGCCGACTTTCGCGCTGACGATTTGACGGCCGCCGCCTTAAGGCTCTACGCCGACTACGGCGATCAACCCTACTGCGCGTTCGCCGGCGTCCCGCTGAACGAACTCGACCGGGTGGAGGCGGCCTTCGAAACGAATGTGACCGTGTATCGGCTGTCGGCGGCGGAGGACGCCACCGCCGAAGTGGTCCGCCGCTCCCTCCATCGCTACCCGGCCACCATGAGCGTCAATCTATTCGGAACGCACTATTCCTTCATAGCCGACGTGTCGCTGTTCTGTCGTTCGTATCGATGCGGCAAGTGCGGCGATTCGCTGTGGCGCACCGCCAGTCGGCTGCGGTGTCACGAGGCGACGTGCGAGGGCGGCGTTCGCCACGTCTTTCCCGGCGGCGTCTACCATCCGACGCCGTCCGTGTTTCAGCAGCTGGAGGACGAGGGCGTCTACGTGGACGAACGCCTGCGCTACTATCCGTACAGGGCGACATACGATTTTGAGTGCTACTTCGACGATCACGATCTGCCGGCGGACAGCGCCAAACGCCGGTGGATAGCGCGACACGAGCTACTCAGCGTAAGCGTCGCCTCGAACGTCCCCGGACACGAGTCGGCGCGCTGCTTCGTGACGTCCGGCGATTCGGGCGACCTCGCGAAGCGCCTGATCGACGCCCTGGAGGGCATGAGCGAGGCGGCGTGCGCGGCACTGCGGCCGTCGTTCGACGCGACCTTCGAGGCGATCGACGCGCTCGACGCCGAATGGCGGGCGCACGCAACGGTGGCGGAGCTCGATAACAGCCCGTACACGGCGCTCGGCGACCGTCTGTGGCAGCACCTGCGCCGCCTCCCCGTCCTCGGCTTCACTTCGGGGAAGTACGACTTGAACGTCGTTAAGAAATATCTGACGCCCCTGTTCATGACCGACGCCGCGCAGGACATCTCGTCGGCGTTCACGATCAAGCGTCAGAACAATTTCATGTGCCTGACGACGGCGACGC
>CM034539.1:871149-970180 GCA_020002185.1 Paraescarpia echinospica
GACAATTGCATTTTAGGGCGATTGAAACCGACAGCCCTTGCGATGTTCGTACCCTGAGGCTGCCGAATAGCCAGGTCAGCGTGGCGCTTGAAGAAGCCGTGAAGCCAGTCTCGGCCGGCCATCTTTGTTTCGGCGTTGAACGTGTGCGCAAGCCACAGCTTCACCGCGCGATCGTCCACGGTCGTCAAGCCGTACAGGCACTTCTCCGTATAAGCGATGTGTTCGCGCAGCGTGCGTTCCACGTCAGCCGATAGTACTGGTTGCCTTGGGCCGAGAGATAGCGATCCCACAGTGACGACTTTCTTGTCGCGGTGTCTACGCAGCGTCCTGGCCGGAATGCCAAAACGCTAACTGACAGCCTTCATAGGCTGTTTCTCCAGCGCTGCCAGTGCCTCCTTCAACACATCGTCCCCATAGGCACCCCGTTCCGACTTGCGCTTGTACGTGCGGACCATTTCTACAAAAGAAAATATTAGTCAGTAGATGTTCAATCTGCCATAGGCCTATTGCAAATTTGCATTCAAACACATGCCGTATTTATTATTTATTTATTTATGCCTATTTATTTATATATTTATTTGTTTGTTTATTTATTTATTTTGTTTAAACATATTTATACAGGGTAGGCTAGTACATTCAGATTAAAATACAGTTTTTCACTGTAGCCCTGTGCTTATACATAATTTATGGAAAAAATACAGGAATAAAAAAACAATATATATAAATACCATGTTGCAAATACATAGACAATAAAATAGGACAATTAATATAAAAATTACACAATAATATAATGCAATTGGTAATATAGAATGATATAAAACATAATATACAAATAGTATAAATAAAATAATATTTAATTGTAGCTCTAAGGCTAGACCTTGCACGTTAGCCTATGTTGCATGTGTAAAACAAACAATTAATAAACGTGGGGTAAGACGCCCCTCAAGGGGCAAGAAGCCCCCGGGGCGTCTTGCCCCACGTCGTTGGGGGCGTCTTGCCCCCAATAGGTTTCATGCGGACATGTGCCGATGGTCAAATTACCTTTAAGTATCGCCCGTTTTGCATGGTAATAATTGAAACTACTGACATAAACGATGCATAATATAACGACTATTTGATATCGCACGTAGTCTCTGTCTCATAATCATACATCTAGTATGTAAAATTTTAATATCAAACAAGCCTAAAAACGTCAAATTCACTTTTTGTTACTCACCGTTGTTATAGCGTTCTTGCGCGTTCGGACGCAATGAATGCTAGGTGGCAGCATTGTTTTCATCCACCAGAGACAGGCAGCAAACGATCGAAATATTGAAGGGAGGCGTCTTATCTCGAGGGGGCTTCTTACCCCACCCTACCCTATATATACATACATATATATATATATATATATATATATATATACACATTCAAACCCAAGCACGCACATTAAGTGATATAGTAGCACTGCTTTCCACAGTTCAGTAATTGACATTCACGGCGCTGGCAGCAGAGAGAGAGTGTTCAACATAAGACTAGGCGCAGATCTCGGCCTCTCGATCGTGTCTGGCACGACAAACGTCACTGATAAGTCGTGGGGAATACCGCGTCACGCCTGGTCGCACATAGCTGTACAGGTAAATAACCACAGAGCTTATTCGTGTGTGACCTAGGTCGATCGATACAACAATGGTCCATGCCGATAATACACATCTCGTGTCAACCTTTAATATTGTCAACACTTGTCATCTCAGTTGGGTGACAACAAAATATAGTGTCATATATTTACAGCACTATATGATCCAATGATGTAATGTATTTTTATTGTTGTTAAGCTCTCCTGATTACAAAAATTAATATGTGGTATTGAAGCGTTCACGCAATTAGTAACAACACACGCAGTTTATGAACGAAGAATGTATTGAAGCATACACGCGATCAGCGACAACAACGGAAGTACAGTCACATTGCTTCAAGGAGCGATTGGTATTCGTTAGCCGCTCCAGAGCCCCCCTCCAGCTGCTGAAAAGAGGGCAAACGAGATATTGTAGGCATATAACTGAATGTCACATGAGGGTGTTCTGTTTTGGTATTTCCATGGGAGTCTGACTTGCCGACCAGACCTCGTGTGTTTGGTGGCAGAATCTTGCAGTGTCACTCGTGATGGTGCAACTACTATAGGACGACCACGAGGAGGTCGCTTGGCTGGCTCAAGTGGTTTCACCGGGTCCCGGAAAGCAGGTTTAAGACGGTCGGCGTCGAGTTTGTTTTGCCGGTTGCCGAAATCAAGTACGAAAGTCTTGTCTCCGTGTTCGAGCACTTTGAATGGCTCATCATAAGGTGGCGTGAGAGGCGGGCGATGCTTGTCTCTACGAACAAAAACGTAGCCACTGTTCGCAAGTGTGACTGGCACAAACGACGTTCTGGTACCAGCCCGTGAACTGTCTCACGGAGTCGTGGAAGGAATTGCGCGACGTCCGGTGGTGCTTGGCCAGGATGCAGGACGTCTCCCGGTATGGTAAGTGGAGCTCCGTAATAGATGCCGAAGAACATCACAGATCCTCCTTTGGCGCAGTGCGGATGCCTAGCAGCGCCCACAGCAGTTCATCAATCCAATTTGGCTTATGGAGACGGGCCATCAAAGCCGACTTGAGGTGGCGGTGGAATCGTCCCACAGTTCCATTTGATTGGTAATGGTAAGCAGATGTAGACGGGTACCTAAGAGATGTGACAGTGCTAGCCACAATTCTGAGGTAAACTGTGACCCCTGTCTGAAGTCAGTTCTGTCGGAACGCCGAAGCGGGCGATCGAGTGGAATGTTAGGGCCTTGGCACATGTGTTGGTCTGAGCATCCATAAGTGGAATGGCCTCTGGTCATCTGGAGAACTTGTCTACCACTGTGAACAGGTAGCGAAAGTTGTATGGCGGAAGAAGTCCCACCAGGTCCACATGTATGTGGTCGAGTCGGCGAGTAGGTGGCATGACCGACAGGGGATGAGAAAAGCCGTGGATTGCATCGCAGACGATGCGTTGCCAGGTATCAGGGACGAGAGGCCTGAATCGTCCCGTGGAGACGTTGCAGCAGACGGAATCCCTTCCGGTGCCCAGTGGAATGTTATGGAGGTCGAGGTCAGTGGGGGCTATTGCACGGAAGGATGCAACCCTTCATCTGCTTGCTGGGCCATAGCGTTGAAATCCACACCAGCACACAATATGGAAAGTAATGGCAGATATTCCAGATCTTGACAGGGTATCCGCAACGCAGTTACTTTTACCCTCGATATGGCGGACACATGGTGAATTCCGAAATGTACGCCAAGTGTCTCTGCCGTCGAGGGGCCACGGGTCGCTGGCCTTGGAGATAGCAAAAGTCAAAGGCTTGTGGTTTGTGAATGGCGTGAACGAACGGCTTTCCAGGAAGTACCGGAAGTGTCGAATAGCAAGGTACGCAGCCAACAGTTCACGGTCAAATGCACGGTACTTCTGTTCGGGGACCGACGTTTGCCGTTGAAGAAGTCCACTGGTTTCCAGGAGCAGATGCATTGCTCGAGGACAACCCCAACTGTTGCTCCGGATGCATCAACTGTAAGGGCTGCTGGTACATCAGCTTGTGGGTACACGAGCATAGTAGCGTGCGCAAGAGCCTCCTCGGCGGATGTGAACGCATGCTGGAGATCTTCGGTCCACTCCAAGAGTGTGGGTTTGCCCACCAAAGCAGCATATATAGGACGCACGATGTGAGCCGCTTTGTGAAGGAATCGGTGGTAGAAGTTCACTATCCCAGTAAACCTCTGAAGCCCTTTGACGGTTGTCGGCTGTGGGAAAGCTTGGATAGCTTTCACTTTGGCGGGTAGCGGGAACGCCCCTTTGCTTGTGATGCGATGGCCGAGATAGTCGATGGTTGTTGTACCAAATTGGTATTTGCTGACATTAATTACCAAACCGTGGGCTGCCAGGCGGTGAAAATGGTTCGTAAGTGATCTCTGTGCTCCTCTACAGAAGCACTACTAGAATATCGTCCAAGTAGACAAACATGAACGCAGTACCTCTGTAGACAGTGTCCATGAGCCGCTGGAAAGCTTGTGCTGCATTATTGAGGCCGAACGGGATCCGTAGACACGCTCGAACAGGCCGAAAGGCGTGGTGACTGCTGTCTTGCTGATGTTACCTGGGGCCATAGGTATCTGGTCCCATCACCGCACAAGATCAATCTTCGAAAAGATCGTTCGTTGCACCCGCAAGTTGCGAAGATGAATCTTGTATGTGAGGCTGCCCGGTCGTCACGATCCCTATTTCTTCCATCTTTCTGAATTCCTCCTTTACAACAGCTTATCAGGTGATAGCCTGCGGGCTCGGGCGTCAACTGGAGGACCTTTCGTTGGCATGAAGTGATCGACACCGTGATGAACGTGACTTATATTTGCATAATGCTAAATCAAATTTAACGTATCCTACATTTGTATGCCATTAAGTAATGACGAATACTAAGAATATATAATAACGGTTTACGGGGCATTTCAAAAGAGCATACTAAATCATGAAATAGTTAAAAGGTAGAACTAGACGTGTGAATTAATTATAGAGAATTTTAACTTATTTTGTATTATTCCATACATATATTCGTATATAGCTGCTAAACTAGTGGCTGGTGTGTTGGTCGCAATTTTTTTTCTGCAATTCCAGTAATTCCCCCAACTGATTCCCATTACAACTAACATGTAACCATTGTATCTGTTATAGTTTCAACAGAATCGCGTCAAGGTGTTTCTGAATGGATCGGACGAATCTGCAACTTCATCGGCGCTGCAGCTTCACGACGCGGGCGACATGTCACACCTCAACTTGAAAATTGGACAGACATTTGCAGGTAGGTGACGTTTCTTACTCGTTGCTAAAGTCCGACTTACATAATCTGAATCAGTTGTTGTAATGCTTGAGTTAGATGAGTAAATGTCCCCAGTTTACCGAGCAATTTCGTTCTTATCTCTATACACAAGAATATAACCTGACACACGAACATGCAAACACGCACATGCGCACAAGTAGACGCAGAGGCACGATTTCTTACAAAGGGGGTACAATTCAATAATATATATTTATTCGTACACAAATTGTACAATTCGATTAAGACAATGCATAAAACAGCAAGCATTGAGCGCAACGCATCTGTGAATAGAAAGGAAGTGTTACCCCCACTATCTACACTCTCCAACACATATTTTGTAAATGATACTTTGTGTACTAGTTGCTCGTCTTGTCCTTCCTGGTAGTGGTCTTAAATATTATCATAACAATCGTTAGACTTCGTGCTGCAGAAGGTCATGGCATCAAGTTTGAATTTGGACAAGATGTAATTAAAGCTTTCATACATATATGAACCACTATGGACCTAGAAGGGCTAGATGATCGAGCATTTTCAAACTGGTGTTATTGCATTTTATGCAACTCTGTATAAATCTCACCATGTCCAACCATGTATATAATTTGTAGTATTGTAATGGATGTGATTGGTAATTCTACGATATTCGCCCCGGATGCAGAGTGATTATCGTGGTGGAATCGTCTCATGAACCATGTTACTTTCGTTCCAGGTGTGTGTTGTATCAGAAACTTTAGTTAGTTTGTCAATCTCCGAAACATCAGAACTGTTAACTCTCCAGATTACTGTACATTCTTCAGGACAGTTCGTTGTTCAACCCATCTCTCAGTAACATGTCCAAACTTTTACAATAACTATAGAGATTTTCGCCAATAATTACTATGAAGATTGTGTCTTCAGTACGACTGACGTAACAATAAGATGACGTCACCGTAGAGGCATGGAAGTTAGCTATGAAATAGTTACTCTCGTTCGGTTCAATGAACTTCGCGTCTCAGCTCTAACCACCGGAAAACAGAATAGTCAGAACCCTTATGAACATATGCTATAGCTTCCGAGGAAGTGGACAAGACAGAAAAGAAGTAGCGCATAATAGGAGCCTTTAGAGTTTGTATAAGTCCTGTGCTTTGAACAAAATGACGGATAATAACAACAGAAAGACGCCATGCAATAAGTAAAAGAGAAGAACTACAAAATCCTTGCTTTCCCACACAACCACCAGACGCCTGCTTGTTCACGCAAAGGACAAAGTGAAACCAGAAAACAAATCGGACGTAATGGTTGCAGCTTACCCAGTGGAGACAGGCAGGTTACTAAAGACCTGCAGGTTACACAGTGGAGACAGGCAGGTTGCTAAAGACCTGCAGCTAACACAGTGGAGACAGGCAGGTTGCTAAAGACCTGCAGGTTACACAGTGGAGACAGGCAGGTTGCTTAAGACCTGCAGGTTACACAGTGGAGACAGGCAGGTTGCTAAAGACCTGCAGGTTACACAGTGGAGACAGGCAGGTTGCTTAAGACCTGCAGGTTACACAGTGGAGACAGGCAGGTTACTAAAGACCTGCAGGTTACACAGTGGAGACAGGCAGGTTGCTTAAGACATGCAGGTTACACAGTGGAGACAGGCAGGTTGCTAAAGACCTGCAGGTTACACAGTGGAGACAGGCAGGTTGCTTAAGACCTGCAGGTTACACAGAGGAGACAGGCAGGTTACTAAAGACCTGCAGGTTACACAGTGGAGACAGGCAGGTTGCTTAAGACCTGCAGGTTACACAGTGGAGACAGGCAGGTTGCTAAAGACCTGCAGGTTACACAGTGGAGACAGGCAGGTTGCTTAAGACCTGCAGGTTACACAGTGGAGACAGGCAGGTTGTTACTAAAGACCTGCAGGTTACACAGTGGAGACAGGCAGGTTGCTAAAGACCTGCAGGTTACACAGTGGAGACAGGCAGGTTGCTAAAGACCTGCAGGTTACACAGTGGAGACAGGCAGGTTGCTTAAGACCTGCAGGTTACACAGTGGAGACAGGCAGGTTACTAAAGACCTGCAGGTTACACAGTGGAGACAGGCATGTTACTAAAGACCTGCAGGTTACACAGTGGAGACAGGCAGGTTGCTAAAGACCTGCAGCTAACACAGTGGAGACAGGCAGGTTGCTAAAGACCTGCAGGTTACACAGTGGAGACAGGCAGGTTGCTAAAGACCTGCAGGTTACACAGTGGAGACAGGCAGGTTGCTTAAGACCTGCAGGTTACACAGTGGAGACAGGCAGGTTACTAAAGACCTGCAGGTTACACAGTGGAGACAGGCAGGTTACTAAAGACCTGCAGGTTACACAGTGGAGACAGGCAGGTTGCTAAAGACCTGCAGGTTACACAGTGGAGACAGGCAGGTTGCTAAAGACCTGCAGGTTACACAGTGGAGACAGGCAGGTTACTAAAGACCTGCAGGTTACACAGTGGAGACAGGCAGGTTACTAAAGACCTGCAGGTTACACAGTAGAGACAGGCAGGTTACTAAAGACCTGCAGGTTACACAGTGGAGACAGGCAGGTTGCTAAAGACCTGCAGGTTACACAGTGGAGACAGGCAGGTTGCTTAAGACCTGCAGGTTACACAGTGGAGACAGGCAGGTTACTAAAGACCTGCAGGTTACACAGTGGAGACAGGCAGGTTACTAAAGACCTGCAGGTTACACAGTGGAGACAGGCAGGTTACTAAAGACCTGCAGCTAACACAGTGGAGACAGGCAGGTTGCTAAAGACCTGCAGGTTACACAGTGGAGACAGGCAGGTTGCTAAAGACCTGCAGGTTACACAGTGGAGACAGGCAGGTTGCTTAAGACCTGCAGGTTACACAGTGGAGACAGGCAGGTTACTAAAGACCTGCAGGTTACACAGTGGAGACAGGCAGGTTACTAAAGACCTGCAGGTTACACAGTGGAGACAGGCAGGTTGCTAAAGACCTGCAGGTTACACAGTGGAGACAGGCAGGTTGCTAAAGACCTGCAAGTTACACAGTGGAGACAGGCAGGTTGCTTAAGACCTGCAGGTTACGCAGTGGAGACAGGCAGGTTGCTAAAGACCAGACTCGAAGAACACAAAGAAAGACGCGGAGAAGGCGCCTAGAGAAAAGATGGCATATAGGGGTGTAGAAATAAACAGAGATGCTTCACAATCAACAAACAAGTCAGCTAGCACAGACAGACACCGAAAAATATTAACAGAATCGGACGGATTACAAGTGATAACAGAGAGGACAACAAAAGATGTAGCCATGGGAAAGGCGCGATCTGGATAGTACGTACAAATGCAGCGATCACACGAGATAAGGGGGACTACTAACGCCCCCCCCACGGCTGCGGGGGTCATCATAACAGGATTTGTTATATAGCTAAAAATCAAACGCGTTATCAGCGAGGGGACCGTGTAACTAATATTCATATGCGTACATAAGCCCGATTTTCTATATAAAATTTATTTCGCTCCTTCGTAAGTGATTTTGTATATTGAAAACAGTCAACACCAGCATGCGCCACCGGGACACTTCCGCCGGTGTGTCACGAAAATAATGTCCCTGGCGATACGGCAGCTGCTTTTTGCATTTCTGAAAATGATCGCTCCTTAAATTTAAAAACGGATTAATGTTAATGATATATTTTCCTTATGAGCTCACTGTCCTAGTGAGAGGACGACAGACGTCAACGGTCACCTTACATCGTCGCCTTGTGTGTCTGTAGCTGATTTAACAGAGACTCACCTAGTAGAGGAGAAGCTGCAGATCGACCAGACCTTCTGCCGCGGCCGGTCCGACGGCTCGGTCAACTACAAGGACAGTGTGTACGTGAGAGTGTATTGTCACAACGGCACGGTGTCGTCGGTTTACGATCATCAGGCCTTCTCGTGCAAAACAGTAACTATTACAGGTACCTACATCTTGCTCTCTGTGTGAATGGGGCAATGTCATCTGTGTGAATAGAACGTCACGCCACTTGACGAATAAACGTGGCATTATTGCATATCACACATTATTTTCATCATATAATATAATATTTAACAGCCTCATAAATGCCGTAGAAAATTAATAAAAATTAGCGTTAACAATCACTATAATATTCCAGATTATGATTCCAAAGTTTCAGTATACCGGTAAGTAGTCGGAATGTCTTTTTAAATCCATATTTCACACACAGACACACACAGACACACCATATAACCCAGTGGAATTATCAGATGAAAAAACATATATTCCGACACAAATAGTAAGTAATATATCTATGTGCTATAGCATGGAAATTATGGTAAATTATGTATATTTATACGTATTGGCGGCCATCTTGGATATTTCAAATTCCTGAACGATGTCACCCTGGTGCTGTTTCTGAAGAAACACAAAAGCATTGGGTATACACCATTGCACGGTTCAGCGCAGAATCACAGCTGGGCGGCAGGACTACTGTGTTTTGATGAGTTTTGCCTTGCATTGTATTTAGATAACTACAATGACAATTACAATAAATTAAATGTTATTTTTCCAAGTAAAATTATGATTAGGAAAGATCGGGGAAAAGTACTTCCCTAACCAAATAATTGTTATTTGATGCAGAACTTTAGGTATTTGTTTTCAACGTAATTTATTGGATTTTATTTAAAAGAAGAATCCAGCTTAATTCGCTGTAATTTGTTTGTTTATGCAGTGGCCCCCGTCATTCAATAAGCCTGTTCGATGAATAGATTCTAGTGATAGCGAAACCTTTGAGTGCTGATCACATTGTCACAACTTGTGTGTAGGCCACTCAGATAAACCTTATCACTCTGTTAGGTTCAACGATTTTCCAAGCCACACTTTCTGAAACTATCCAAATATGTGCGTCTTCACACAAATTTCGGTCAAAAAGCATCAGCTTGTGAGACGTATGCGGTACGAACGTGAGTACCCACTATTCCATGCTTTCTAAATCCCATGGGGCAAAGTAGACTAAATTATATTCACTTTCCCCCGCCTGTCCATAATACCCCATCCACTTTGCCTTACATTCATTTTTGCTGCAAATGTGAGCTATTCCCATAATCCACTGGAAGAACATTGTTCGGTAACTTTCTTTTTCCTATGTATAAATGCCGTAGACTACACGCACCCGAGCATTTACAAGATTTCTGACACTTACGATTATGAAAATCATAAAATAAGAACATCTAACAAAAGAGACATTCTTGCGTAGTCCAGATATGACCAGAAGCGACTGCAGTGTACACAACCGGAAATGGTATGACCTTATGTCTGTATCACATCAAAGTTAGATTATGTTAGTTGTATGAGCTTATGCTATTTTGTTCACTTTGCTTCAGTTTCCACTATGCCCTGATCTCCCCTACTTTCCTCTCTCTGAACCGAATCGTACTAATGATTATGTTTACAACTATCTATCAGATTTACCGTCTAGCGATGTCGACTTCTGCCGAGACAAGATGAACGGTTGGTACTCGCAACCACGAAGCGGCTACACACAGTGTCGAGACGGTCGCCGACTGAATTTACACAGTTGTGGAGGCGGATATGAGAAACCTTACTACCCTTATCCCGATCAGTGCAACTTCTGCCCTTTTACGTGCAGCTGTGAGCTTGACTGCCCGGACGGCAGCGCCAACGAACGTGAGTGTTCACGTTTCGTTTTTCGTACATTTTTGTAGGTTCTACTTCTAGAAACATTTCCGACACTTCCTGAAATCCCCTCTCACGCACGCACGCGCGCACACCCACGCACACACACACATACACCTTTAGGTTTTTAGCACATATCACCTCTAAATCTTTTTTGCGCACTTTAGTTTGTGATTGAGATTATGACTTCTTAAAAGCCTAAAATTGCCAATTTTGTATTGTCATTTGAATTTCTTATTGTTTTTATATTCCATTCATGAATAAAATTACTACAGATGTGATTTTTAGTTATTATAATATATACTTATATTACATATGTTACTAGATTGTTATCACAAGTAATTTTTTGTTAAGTGGATTAACATTTTGGCTATTTTTATGTGTTACTACGAATGCGTATTTCACACACAACGTTATCACACAACGTATCTGGAACTACAATAACCTAGGGTATCAATTAACTTAATTAACTATAATAACCTAGGGTATCAATTAAGATAATTAACTATAATAACCTAGGGTATCAATTAACATAATTAACTATAATAACCTAGGGTATCAATTAAGATAATTAACTATAATAACCTAGGGTATCAATTAACATAATTAACTATACAGAAAGTCACGGTATTATCAGAAACATCCTAATAAATCATGTGAATATGCCACCAGCATCACCGTGTACAAACATCATTTTGGCTATAAAATGCAGTTTCCTGCGCACCAAGTTCTCACATTTGTATTGTGATAATAATAATAATAATGTTTTTATTTCAGACAAGCACTGTGTTCAGATAGAAAAAGTACATCGGAAAAACATCCATATGGAAAGAAAAAATAGAAGAAACAAATATATATATATATCAATAAGAACAAGATATGATATTAAAAAAAGAAACCTTGACCCACTGATGTGACGTACTGTATATTTCGCTAGTAACAATACTTTGAATAATTGTATTAACAGACCTATAAATTATCGTCATTAAACTAAAAATAGCTGTTCTGATAAAACATTTACATGATTTTACGTTAGATGTAGCAAACATGTGGATAGCGCTACATCTCATCGGAAGACTATCCAATATTCTGTATGAATTGTTATAGGCAACAATAAATTATTGAAAATTAGCTTTGCTCCAGATAACCCATAGCGCACACATATAAATATTACTAAAATTTGCAGTAAACACCTTATTCTTTATAGCAGTGGAGCAAAAATGATTTTTTTGCTGTAACATGTAACTTTTGGCATAAAGAAGTCTCACTTTGGCTGGAATGTCAGCCTCATCCGATACAAAAAGTCGTTACAAATGACATGCCCAAGGTATTTACAAGAGGTGGCGAAGTTTAACTTCTTTCCTCCTACAGTCATTTCCTTGGCAAGATTTGAGTTTCTAGAATCAAAGTACATGATCAGGGATTTACCAGTATTATACTAAACATTGTGCTCACACCCACTTGTAATCCCTTGGCGGAAGGAGCGAATAAGAGTGAGTCATCAGCGTATATCAGGTGATTAACAACCATAGTACCCATACTTCAACCAATATGTTGTTTGTGTAGTCGTACACTCAAATTGTCCATGTGAAAGTTAACAAGTAAAGGGGATAACTTTCCACCTTAATAATATGTTAGGTTGAAATCAAGGGATGGATCCGTTATCCGTCGGTGGAATGTGGAAAAAGTAGTTCTGGTTTCCCATTTTAAAAGATAGGAAAATGGTTCCGGTTCCACTGGTTTCACCGACGGGTAATGAATTGGTACCTTGATTTGTACACTATGTTAAAAGATAGGGGCTAAATCCCAAGTTAAAAGATAGGCATTTCGGTGAATTTAGCCCTTGCTCCATAAACAACGCATTCATGCGTCTCTCAAAAGACCTCTCAAATGAGCAAATTCTATGTTAAACGATAGGCTCATTTGAGAGGTACTTTGAATGCTACTTTGAAAAGGGAAATGTTCCCATGTTACAAGATAGGCTCGTTTGACAGCTACTTTTAAAAGAAAATGTTCCCATCTTAAAAGACAAAGTCCAAGGTAGAAAATAAAGAGTGATGTCACCTATCGGTGCTTTTGGCCCATAAGCCGAGGCTTAGCCTAAGGACTGAATCCTTGTTTGATCGATGACGACGTCTAAAATGTGGTGTTACACTAAGGCGTAATTCATAATAAAAACATCATAAATTCAACGGATGCCTATTTATTTGAAATACTGTATACGAAAAAAGTAGATTACATATGGACGATGTTATGGCAGAACCTAAATCCTCGTTTTTTTTCTAACAGGGCGATGATCTTGGAATTAGATCCTTGGTATGATTTCCGTATGGTAGTGCATAAATTCGTGCCTTTTATATGGTGAACTAAAACTTAGATCAATAGACGTTATGAAATAAGTCAATCATGTCATGGAATAGGTCATTACACATGCTGACTGACCCTATACATTTCTAAAACCTACGTATAGCTTACAATGTTTATAAAATAGGAACTTCTCTTGGTAATTAGGTCAAACTGGTAGTAATTCGGTTAGCAGGCATTTGGAACTTGCGCGCCTGTATATAATCTCGTTCAATCACGTCATTAAATAAGTACGCGTGGTAATTCGGTGAAACTTGTACTAATTCGTTTAGGAGGCATTTGAAACTTGCGCGCCTGTATATAATATCGTTCAATGACGTCATGAAATAAGTACGCCTGGTAATTAGATCCACCTGTAGTGGTTCCATGCTGAACACCGAACAGCATTTGAACCTGTCACACACGACACTGGGCCATCTTTATCAACAAAATCAAGGTCTCCCTATAACATCGTCCATATGTAATCTACTTTTTTCTTATACAGTATTTAAGATAAATAGGCATCCGTTGAAGTTATAATGTTTTTATTATGAATTACGCCATTTTAGATGTCGTCATCGATCAAACAAGGGCTCAGTCCTTAGGCTAAGTATCTGTGTACGGGCCAAAGGTACCGATAGGTGGCACCACCTTTTATCTTCTACCTTGGACCTTGTCTTTTAAGGTGGAATAATTTTCTTTTCAAAGTAGCTCTCAAACGAGCCTATCTTTTAACATGAGACAATTTTCCTTTCCAAAGTAGTACCCAAAGTACCTCTTAAACGAGCCTATCGTTTATCAT
The DNA here is from genome assembly GCA_020002185.1 of Paraescarpia echinospica. Taxonomy (NCBI): domain Eukaryota; kingdom Metazoa; phylum Annelida; class Polychaeta; order Sabellida; family Siboglinidae; genus Paraescarpia; species Paraescarpia echinospica. The sequence continues at coordinate 884,813 of CM034539.1, forward strand.
TTAATGTGTTCCTTTGAGAGGTCTTTTGAGAAATGCATGAATGCGATCTTTATGGAGCAAGGCCTAAATTCACCGAAATTCCTTTTCTTAACATGGGATTTAGCTCCTACCTTTTAACATGCGGTACAAATCAAGGTACCAATCCGTTATCCATCGGTGAATCCAGTGGAACCGGAACTATTTTCCTATCTTTTAACATGGGAAACCGGAACAACTTTTTCCACATTCCACCGACGGATAACGGATCCATCCCTTGATTTCAACCTAACATACTACTCACCTTGATTAATACCGTTGCCCACTGAGCAGAAATCCGAGTAGGTAGATCCCCATCTGATACATACAAATTGGTCATACACGTCGTTGCTGAGTATTCTTAGAATATATTTCCGTACATCACATTGTTCTAATTTCGTTAACAACTTATATCGATTGACTTGATTAAATGCTTTTGAAGCATCCAGAAATGCAACATACATAACTGAACCATGTTTTGCATTTTTATTGTCTTTTTATCCTATCTGAATTTCCATATCAATCATATAAATATGTAATGTATATAAAAGAAAACTAATTTATGCGGTGTTATCTATATACTTGTTGTCTACTGGTTGTATGGAAATCAGCACGAAATATATAATTTGGATTTTCTATATCACTGCCCAGAAGCCACCATAGTCGTAGATCTGGTGCTGCAACATATACAACAACATCAATTAAAACAACAACAACAACAACATTAACAACAACAAACTACAACAAAAACAACAACAAAACAAAAACATCAAAGCAACAACGTAAAAAAATATCTGCGTCTGAACTCAAAAGTTGTCGATTCTTAAATTTCAGGAAAAAACAGAATGCAAGTAAAAAATAAACTTATTGGACGTGATATATGATATAAAATGCAACATTCTGTGACAAGGAAATTGAAGTAGAAGGCCTTACGTATAGATGGTGGTGACACTTTCGTCCCTCTGTAGGATGTGACGCGTTGGGATTCGTGTGTCGCGACGGAGAGCGAATGGCCCACCCCAAATACTGTGACGAGTATTACTTCTGCGTACGAGGCAAATACGTACGTAAAAAGTGTGTCTACCCGGATCGCTGGTCGGTCGAACACGGACAGTGCGAGCGATTCCAGTCTGTCTCCTGTGGCAAACGTATTCCCAAGAATCACCCGTGTAAGTGTATTCCCAAGAATCACCCGTGTAATTGTAATCCCAAGAATCACCCGTGTAAGTGTAATCCCAAGAATCACCCGTGTAAGTGTAATCCCAAGAATCACCCGTGTAAGTGTAATCCCAAGAATCACCCGTGTAAGTGTAATCCCAAGAATCACCCGTGTAAGTGTAATCCCAAGTATCACCCGTGTAAGTGTAATCCCAAGAATCACCCGTGTAAGTGTATTCCCAAGAATCACCCGTGTAATTGTAATCCCAAGAATCACCCGTGTAAGTGTAATCCCAAGAATCACCCGTGTAAGTGTAATCCCACGAATCACCCGTGTAAGTGTAATCCCAAGAATCACCCGTGTAAGTGTAATCCCAAGAATCACCCGTGTAAATGTAATCCCAAGAATCACCCGTGTAAGTGTAATCCCAAGAATCACCCGTGTAAGTGTAATCCCAAGAATCACCCGTGTAAGTGTAGTCCCAAGTATCACCCGTGTAAGTGTAATCCCAAGAATCACCCGTGTAAGTGTAATCCCAAGAATCACCCGTGTAAGTGTAATCCCAAGAATCACCCGTGTAAGTGTAATCCCAAGAACCACCCGTGTAAGTGTAATCCCAAAATCACCCGTGTAAGTGTAATCCCAAGAATCACCCGTGTAAGTGTAATCCCAAGAATCACCCGTGTAAGTGTAATCCCAAGAATCACCCGTGTAAGTGTAATCCCAAGAATCACCCGTGTAAGTGTAATCCCAAGAATCACCCGTGTAAGTGTAATCCCAAGAATCACCCGTGTAAGTGTAATCCCAAGAACCACCCGTGTAAGTGTAATCCCAAAAATCACCCGTGTAAGTGTAATCCCAAGAATCACCCGTGTAAGTGTATTCCCAAGAATCACCCGTGTAATTGTAATCCCAAGAATCACCCGTGTAAGTGTAATCCCAAGAATCACCCGTGTAAGTGTAATCCCACGAATCACCCGTGTAAGTGTAATCCCAAGAATCACCCGTGTAAGTGTAATCCCAAGAATCACCCGTGTAAATGTAATCCCAAGAATCACCCGTGTAAGTGTAATCCCAAGAATCACCCGTGTAAGTGTAATCCCAAGAATCACCCGTGTAAGTGTAGTCCCAAGTATCACCCGTGTAAGTGTAATCCCAAGAATCACCCGTGTAAGTGTAATCCCAAGAATCACCCGTGTAAGTGTAATCCCAAGAATCACCCGTGTAAGTGTAATCCCAAGAACCACCCGTGTAAGTGTAATCCCAAGAATCACCCGTGTAAGTGTAATCCCAAGAATCACCCGTGTAAGTGTAATCCCAAGAATCACCCGTGTAAGTGTAATCCCAAGAATCACCCGTGTAAGTGTAATCCCAAGAATCACCCGTGTAAGTGTAATCCCAAGAACCACCCGTGTAAGTGTAATCCCAAAAATCACCCGTGTAAGTGTAATCCCAAGAATCACCCGTGTAAGTGTAATCCCAAGAATCACCCGTGTAAGTGTAATCCCAAGAATCACCCGTGTAAGTGTAATCCCAAGAACCACCCGTGTAAGTGTAATCCCAAGAATCACCCGTGTAAGTGTAATCCCAAGAATCACCCGTGTAAGTGTACTCCTTCGTTGTGCAAATCGTCAGAAATCATTATCGTCTGAAACTGATAACTGATTAGTGTGGAGCCAATATATATATATATATATATATATATATTCCGGGTTTTCTTCGAATAGCTATACTGGCCTTACTAGGCTTAATCATAGTTAATTGTATATTCCGGTTTGTACAAACATTCGGAAGAAACTTTTGCAAAAAATATTAATATTCTAAATTACTAGCCATTGCACACACATACGCACGCACGCACGCACGCACGCACACGCACGCACGCACACATACACACACACCACACACAGGCTACCAATTTGTGAGAGTGATCAAAGCTTGCCTTGCACGTTGCCTAACTCTAGCCTAAGTAACGGTAGCCTAACAATGCAGTAAATTTGAAGATAGTGTAACTTTAAATGATGTAATGCCCATTAGTTAGTTTAGATTATGCCTTCTTCAATTTCAATCATATGTCTACCGTAGTCAACATGTGCCCCTTTATCCGCACTCACCCTACACAGTCACGACTGTTTTCTCGCAGGCGAACGCGAAGACACAGTAGGATCAAGAGCCCCTCCAGAATGTATTCTCAACCACCATCCAGCCAATTGTACGGGGCGAAAGGACGGCCTCTACTACAGGACATACGAGTCCTCAGACACGTGTGGTGTCTTCGGCTGTATTAACGAGACGCTGGCCACGCTGCACGGGAAGGATCTTCACATGTTCACCGACAGGGTTTTTCCCAATCACCGAGATACGTACGGTGTGTGTGTCGGGCAGACACGTGGCATAAACCCTTCCAGTGGTGTGTGCGATCCTCGAGGGGAGTGTCCAAGCGCCACCACCGGGTGTGAGTAACAGCAACAACAACAACTACAACAATAGTAACAACAACAACAACAACAAACGCATAATACTATTATATTATAGTATTATTGTGTATACTTTTGTTCAGTATTTCCTATCTGATGATTATTTGGAGACGAATTATATTTGATTTCGTAGGATGGTAATAAATACATAAAAATTACGTAACACGTAGCCAAAATTGGGACCGTACCATTGATATGCCTGAAAGATATGTTTTGTTACAACGATCGCTACTTTTCCGATATGTTTAAAAACAAAATTGACATATATACCTAATATGGTGGATTAAACGTAAATAACAACATGTTCACTTGACATATACCTAATATGATGGATTAAACGTAAATAACAACATGTTCACTTGACATATACCTAAGATGGTGAATTAAACATAAATAACAACATGTTCACTTGACATATACCTAAGACGGTGGATTAAACATAAATAACAACATGTTCACTTGACATATACCTAAAACGGTGGATTAAACATAAATAACAACATGTTCACTTGACATATACCTAAGATGGTGGATTAAACATAAATAACAACATGCTTACTTGACATATACCTAAGATGGTGGATTAAACATAAATAACAACATGTTCACTTGACATATACCTACGATGGTGGATTAAACATAAATAACAACATGTTCACTTGACATATACCTAAGACGGTGGATTAAACATAAATAACAACATGCTCACTTGACATATACCTAAGATGGTGGATTAAACATAAATAACAACATGTTCACTTGACATATACCTAAGACGGTGGATTAAACATAAATAGCAACATGTTCACTTGACATATACCTAAGATGGTGGATTAAACATAAATAACAACATGTTCACTTGACATATACCTAAGATGGTGGATTAAACACAAATAACAACATGTTCACTTGACATATACCTAAGACGGTGGATTAAACTTAAATAACAACATGTTCACTTGCCATCTGAAGTTTTTGCTGTGAGCGGTAATCTTGCTAAATCTTGTCTCGAATCATTAAGTGTCATTACCCTGTGCGCAAATTTTGAATCGCCATTGTAGAAGAACACACCTTTTTGCTTTCGATTGGGTCGCATACTTGCAACACTAGTCAACATAAATGTTTATCATACTCATATCCTGCAGGTTTTCTTATGCATACGCAATAATATACTACACGGAACGTCCAAAGCGATTGACTTTAATCGGATGTTTTTACACAAAAGAAAAGGTTTTCTAAAGACCGTTTAATCCCGTCCATTAAATAACTAGAACGTGCATGTTTATTGGCCAGACGTTGTCACTCCCCGCGTCACTCGCCACTTGTAGATCTCCCCATCTCACTCGCCACTTGTAGATCTCCCCGTCTCACTCGCCACTTGTAGATCTCCCTGTTTCACTCTCCACTTGTAGATCTACCCGCCTCACTCGCCACTTGTGCACTTGTAGATCTCCCCGTCTCACTCGCCGCTTGTAGATCTCCCCGTCTCACTCGCCACTTGTGCACTTGTAGATCTCCTCGACTCACTTGCCACTTGTGCATTTGTAGATCTCCCCGTCTCACTCGCCACTTGTGCACTTGTAGATCTCCCCGTCTCACTCGCCGCTTGTAGATCTCCCCGTCTCACTCGCCACTTGTGCACTTGTAGATCTCCTCGACTCACTTGCCACTTGTGCATTTGTAGATCTCCCCGTCTCACTCGCCACTTGTGCACTTGTAGATCTCCCCGTCTCACTCGCCACTTGTAGATCTCCCCGTCTCACTCGCCACTTGTGCACTTGTAGATCTCCCCGTCTTACTCGCCACTTTTGCGCTTGTAGATCTCCCCGTCTCACTCGCCACTTGTGCACTTGTAGATCTCCCCGTCTCACTCGCCACTTGTGCACTTGTAGATCTCCCCGTCTCACACGCCACTTGTGCACTTGTAGATATCCCCGTCTCACTCGCCACTTGTGTACTTGTAGATCTCCCCGTCTCACTCGCCACTTGTGCACTTGTAGATCTCCCCGTCTCACTCGCCACTTGTGCACTTGTAGATCTCCCCGACTCGCCGTATTTTAGGTGTATAGAGACTGAAGTCAGCACTTACCGCTACGACTGCAGTAAATACTGGCGCTGTCAGAACGGACTGTGGACGGTGGAACGTTGTCCTGAACGTCTCATGTGGTCAGGCACCAATAAACAATGTGTGTCTGACACTGCCCAATGTGGCGATCGCTGGCTTCCGGAAACAGACGGTAAGTAAATTTATGTTGACCGACAGACTGACAACAATTAGAACCGTTATTATGTTAATTCGTTGATTCAAACGTCCAGGTAAAACTGATGCGCTGCGGGGCGTGTTCTGCTCTGTTCATAAAGGTTCTGACTGTGTGTGTGCTTGCGTGCGTGCGTGCGTGCGTGCCTGCGTGTTATTTTTGTAGACTGTGACTGCTGCCGTCGTTGTTCATATGTACACACGTGTCCGGGCATAGCAGTTGGCCTTCTCGTTCTGGTTCCGTCGTGAATTTGGCATTAGTGTCGATGCTGTTGAGGTCTGCAGTTAAACCTTCCATGTGGTATTCGTTTATCTGTACGAAAGTGTCAGTTACATATCTGGTGGGGAATTTGGGGCGGTAGCGATGGCTTGTTTCTCGAAGGTTTCTATATACAGGTTGGCCACGATGGATGAGACCGGGGAACCCATGACTGCACCATGGTTGTGTTTGTAGAACTGTCCCTTGTAAATAAGTAGGAAGTGTTGACACAGAAGGTCATCAGTTCAGTGAGCTCATCAATATTCAACAGGGTTAATTGTTTCCATATCTATGTTTCTTCTCATCTTCTCTTCACAATTTGAATCGTGTCTGACACTCGCATTTAGACAATCAGCAGATAATGTGTACCATTTATTTATATTCCTATGTGACACTAAATACTGTCTTATGTTTAATCTACACCGGTCTTGTCACAAATAATATCCCTTGGCATTGTGTAAACATGTCTGTCTTTACATGTTTAGATACAAAGGTGAGACAGTTCCTTGGACAGTTGGCGGATATTCGACTGTACGACGTCGTTCTGTCTCAAAGGTAAGACCAATGTATTCTATTGTGACACATTTTAGAACGACCAATTACCTGTCTCTATGGATTAAAAGTATAGCCACACATTAATATTCAATAACGGAAAACAGCCTACATTGTCATCAAGTAACTTTAAACGTAGACCGAGTGCTTGAACTGAAGATTAGCCTTTGTTTTAAAATATGTAAGACTCCTCAGTTACCCAGACTTAGTAATCAGGCACCGCTGTCACCTCGTAGTTCGCGTGTGAGTGTTGGATAAGAGACTAACACATGCTTGGCAGGGAATGTTTTGAACGTATATATTGGGTCTACTATAACCTTAAATATCTAACAATCCACTCACCCACCCACCCACCCATCCACCAATCCATCCATGTATCCCTTCATCCGTCCATTCATTCATCCATCCATCCATTTATCCCTCCATCCATTCATTCCTCCATCCGTGTATCCCTCCCTCTCTCAATCCTTTCATTCCTCAATCCCTCCCTCCATCCATCCATGTATCCCTCCCTCGATCCCTCTTTCCCTCGCCCTCCCTCCCTCCCTCCATCCTCCCTCCCTCCGTCCTCCCTCCCTTCCCTCCCTCCCTCCCTCCCTCCCTCCCTGCCTCCCTCCCTCCCTCCTCCCTCCACCCCTCCCTCCCTCCCTCCGTCCCTCCCTCCATCCCCCATCCATCCGTCCATCCATCCAACGAGGTAACGTACTCTAGCTACCTATATATCATGTCACTGAACGAACCTTAAACATATCAATAGCGGATGTTATAATATGTCGAACACGTGGCTTCACACGTCGCATGCTTTCAGTGAGATGAATGAGTTGTACAGTCCCGTCTGCAGTGAATGGGGCAGAGACGCCCATCCCATCGAGTATGTCATCGACTCCGATTCTTCCTCGTTCTGGCTGAGCCGGGCTCATCTAGACTCAGTCGATCTACTGTTTGATTTGCGAGGAACGTACAAAGTGAGTATTACGTCACATCTCTACAAGACTGAGTAATACTAGTCATGTCACTGTAGCCATTCGCAAAGCTTGCAAGTCGTCAATATTAATAACATATTTATTGTTGAATTTAAAATGCAACGAGCATATTAAAAAAAACAGTATGTTGCGATATTAACTCAGCAACTACATAATAATAATTTATTCTGATTAACAATGTTCACTCGAAAACAAACGACTACTGCTAGTTTTAAACAATATATACATACATATTATATATATATATTATATCAAGAACGCCAGGTGAAACTATATTTTAGGATTCATGGATAGTGTAAATGCCTAACAGAGTTTTCAAAGCGACGTAAAGATTTTTTTATTTATTCTCCCACCGAACTCTACAAACGTGATTATTTACAACGTACACTGTGCGAAATACTGAGCCCACATACCACCTTTATATTTCAAATATTGAGACTCGTCTGCCTCATACACACTCATATAACAGAACTGGTATACCAGGAAATATAAGCATATCATCCCTGTTAACACTCATCCGCACAAGGTGACGTCCTTCCACCATCTCCCTCGCAAATAATAGTAACAGGCAAATAACATCTTCTGCTATGAACCTAATGAAGATACATGAACACCGTTACCCATCGAGGCATATATAATGTGCTCCTTCGTCATAACGTAAACAGAATGGAATAATGTTCGGGTCCAACTATACCCTCGGTCGACACGGAAATCAACTTTACATTCTTCCGACAATCCGTAATATTCAGAAGGCGAAGCAACTCAGACCGAGTGAGCTTCATTCCTCTCGCGGGGGTCATGGCTCGGTTATCATCTAGGGGCTTGCTACTTCGCTAGAGGCCCATCGTTCTCATGAGCGAGCGTGAAGTTTTTAGTTGGCCGTCGCACAGACCCGACAGTACAATTAATATTAAATAATAATAAAATACTCCTAATCAAATGTATGAACAATACACCACTCTAGATATATGTCACTACAATCAACACAAAACAATACACCACTCTAGATATTTGTTACTACAATCAACACAAAACAATACATCACTCTAGATATATGTTACTACAATCAACACAAAACAATACACCACTCTAGATATTTGTTACTACAATCAACACAAAACAATACATCACTCTAGATATATGTTACTACAATCAACACAAAACAATACACCACTCTAGATATGTGTTACTACAATCAACACAAAGCAATACATCACTCTAGATATATGTTACTACAATCAACACAAAACAATACACCACTCTAGATATGTGTTACTACAATCAACACAAAGCAATACATCACTCTAGATATATGTTACTACAATCAACACAAAACAATACATCACTCTAGATATATGTTACTACAATCAACACAAAACAATACACCACTCTAGATATATGTTACTACAATCAACACAAAACAATACATCACTCTAGATATTTGTTACTACAATCAACACAAAATAATACATCACTCTAGATATATGTTACTACAATCAACACAAAACAATACATCACTCTAGATATATGTTACTACAATCAACACAAAACAATACACCACTCTAGATATTTGTTACTACAATCAACACAAAACAATACACCACTCTAGATATATGTTACTACAATCAACACAAAACAATACATCACTCTATATATATATATATGTTACTACAATCAACACAAAACAATACATCACTATAGATATATGTTACTACAATCAACACAAAACAATACACCACTCTAGATATGTGTTACTACAATCAACACAAAACAATACATCACTCTAGATATATGTTACTACAATCAACACAAAACAATACATCACTCTAGATATATGTTACTACAATCAACACAAAACAATACATCACTCTAGATATATGTTACTACAATCAACACAAAACAATACATCACTCTAGATATATGTTACTACAATCAACACAAAACAATACATCACTCTAGATATATGTTACTACAATCAACACAAAACAATACACCACTCTAGATATGTGTTACTACAATCAACACAAAGCAATACATCACTCTAGATATATGTTACTACAATCAACACAAAACAATACATCACTATAGATGTATGTTACTACAATCAACACAAAACAATACACCACTCTAGATATATGTTACTACAATCAACACAAAACAATACATCACTCTAGATATTTGTTACTACAATCAACACAAAACAATACATCACTCTAGATATATGTTACTACAATCAACACAAAACAATACATCACTCTAGATATATGTTACTACAATCAACACAAAACAATACATCACTCTAGATATTTGTTACTACAATCAACACAAAACAATACATCACTCTAGATATATGTTACTACAATCAACACAAAACAATACACCACTCTAGATATTTGTTACTACAATCAACACAAAACAATACACCACTCTAGATATATGTTACTACAATCAACACAAAACAATACATCACTATATATATATATATATGTTACTACAATCAACACAAAACAATACATCACTATAGATATATGTTACTACAATCAACACAAAACAATACACCACTCTAGATATGTGTTACTACAATCAACACAAAGCAATACATCACTCTAGATATATGTTACTACAATCAACACAAAACAATACATCACTATAGATATATGTTACTACAATCAACACAAAACAATACACCACTCTAGATATATGTTACTACAATCAACACAAAACAATACATCACTCTAGATATTTGTTACTACAATCAACACAAAACAATACATCACTCTAGATATATGTTACTACAATCAACACAAAACAATACACCACTCTAGATATTTGTTACTACAATCAACACAAAACAATACATCACTCTAGATATATGTTACTACAATCAACACAAAACAATACATCACTCTAGATATTTGTTACTACAATCAACACAAAACAACACATCACTCTAGATATATGTTACTACAATCAACACAAAACAATACATCACTCTAGATATTTGTTACTACAATCAACACAAAACAATACATCACTTTAGATATATGTTACTACAATCAACACAAAACAATTCATCACTCTAAATATATGTTACTACAATCAACACAAAACAATACATCACTCTAGATATTTGTTACTACAATCAACACAAAACAATACACCACTCTAGATATTTGTTACTACAATCAACACAAAACAATACATCACTCTAGATATATGTTACTACAATCAACACAAAACAATACACCACTCTATATATTTGTTACTACAATCAACACAAAACAATACATCACTCTAGATATATGTTACTACAATCAACACAAAACAATACACCACTCTAGATATTTGTTACTACAATCAACACAAAACAATACATCACTCTAGATATATGTTACTACAATCAACACAAAACAATTCATCACTCTAAATATATGTTACTACAATCAACACAAAACAATACATCACTCTAAATATATGTTACTACAATCAACACAAAACAATACACCACTCTAGATATATGTTACTACAATCAACACAAAAAATACATCACTCTAGATATATGTCACTACAATCAACATAACACAATACACCACTCTAGATATTTTTTACTACAATCAACACAAAAAATACATCACTCTAGATATATGTCATTACAATCAACACAAAACAATACACCACTCTATATATTTGTTACTACAATCAACACAAAACAATACATCACTCTAGATATATGTTACTACAATCAACACAAAACAATAAATAACTAGATATATGTCACTACAATCAACACAAAACAATACACCACTCTAGATATTTGTTACTACAATCAACACAAAACAATACATCACTCTAGATATATGTTACTACAATCAACACAAAACAATATACCACTCTATATATATGTTACTACAATCAACACAAAACAATACACCACTCTAGATATATGTTACTACAGTCAACACAAAACAATACACCACTCTAGATATATGTTACTACAGTCAACACAAAACAATACACCACTCTAGATATATGTTACTACAGTCAACACAAAACAATACACCACTCTAGATATATGTTACTACAATCAACACAAAACAATACACCACTCTAGATATTTGTTACTACAATCAACACAACACACGTTCATAATATCTATCTACCTTCGATGCATAGACATACACATGTTCGGAGCAAAATATTCACTTTGTATCCACTAACAGTTCCACCACCGAAAAGTATTCTATGATCACTAATCCGCAACCGTGAATATCATTCATGACAACAATATCACCACCCACAATCGACTTTCATTACTACATAAACAATCAAATAGCTGAGTGTTAATTCGCTCTCCCGTACAACATGCGCGACACCAGTATTGTCGCCCTAACCAATGATCATTTCCCCTCAGCCCCATCCTTTTTCTTAATCATTTTACAATCTTAACAATGTCAACCCGATAACCAATAAACTATTTCGATGCTAATGTTTACTCTTGTATAAACAGAACATGTATGTTGCATACCTCCGATCTCTTCTAGAATGAACATAAGTATTACATATTATATTTTACTGTCCTGCCTGTCTACCCTAACGTTCCACCTGTTCTTTGAAAATCCGTCCCTCTTCCACCTCCCCGCTGCATTCACATTATCGCGTAATCACTAGCCAGCAGTCATTTTCCGTATATGGTGACACCTATTACAGCCTTTCTCAATCGGTAACTACCTATGTTAGGTTATCACTACCAAAATCATTACATTATCTATACACACAAATACACGCACGCACGCACGAACGCACGCACGCACGAACGCACGCACGCCGCACGCCGCACGCACGCACGCACGCACACACACACATTTGGAGTTATTTATATACATCTAGAGGCAGATAATTGCGGGGTAATTAATTCTCCAGCAGATGACAACTCTGTAACTGAGATAATTGACGTGCTCGGTTCGTTGCTCCATAGACTGGTTTAAGTCAGTGTATTAATAAAGCAGGTTTCTTATAGGAGCTTTTTATATAATTATTACTAATCGAAGCGGTTCACAGTTGAGCGCTCATAATAAATTACGTGTAAATTACATAACGCACGCCAGAGTTCTGAACTCGATATACCTACCGATGTTTGTGTATCCCCGTGTCAAGAACATTGTATCCTTCCTCAAACGCTTAAATGTTAGAAAGACTCGAGTAAAATTATGATGATACCAAATTAATAACTTAAGATATTTCAGAATTCCAACAGGCATAACTGTAATCCGTTTCAGTTTAACCAAATCTATGCGAAATCACATAAAGAAATATTTCATGTACTGTAACAACGCTTTGGTTCTCTGGCGAATCTGCTAGTACTTACTAGTTGAAAATTCATGTATTACACATCAGTTGTGATTGCCTAAACCAACGTTCCGCAAACCCTGGCCCGCTAGACCCTCTCCAAAAGTAGAAACATTGAGAAAAAACAGATTGGGAATCTAAATTTTAATTTGTTTATTTCGACTGTATTGTTGAATCTAGGCAACATGAAATTAAATTGGAGTTGCGTCGTCAACCCAATTTCATGCTGGGACAGTTAGGCCTACTGTCGTACGAAACGTTTCTTAATCAACATTTATGTTGTGCGCATTTAATGAATTCTGTGCAATTGTCCGTTGGCGCTGCGTTGATAGTTAGTCGTTATGTATTTTTATATTAGTTAATCTTGATTTTTATTTTGTATAGAAGACATTCAATTGATAAATTACCGATGGCATCGCTATATTACCCTACCGTTCTTACAGAATCCAGGAGCTTGCACGGATTCTGTAATCATTAGTTTGTTGAGATTATAATAACTGCTTGTAAAATAGTGAAACAAGCAATGACATTAGTAATAATCATATAATGGTATAAGCGCCACCAGTCGATTGTGCAGATCAATGAAATGCGTCCCACATTTATGTTGTGTAAAGATCGTCTCTAGGCTATTCGGCTCCGAAGACCGTTCAAGCCTTTGTTACATCAACGTTGACTATATTGTTGTATTACAACGATTACTCTGTGAGTCGTTTATTGCTGAGATCCCGAAAACTATGGCATCTTCAGAAAAGAAACGTTCAACTGATACTTCTGGTAAACGATTGTTCGATGACAACTGGGAGTACGAGTTCTTTTTTGTTATCGCCGCGAATACGATCCAAAAGCCATGTGTCTCATTTGCCGCGATAGCGTCGCTGAGATGAAGAGGTACAATGTGAAACGACATTACGACTCGAAACATAACAAGGATTTTGACAGCGCTTACCCGGATAACGGTGAGTGGCTGGAGGGGTTCAAGAAACGTTTTGATGCATATGTGGGCCAGGCGGAGCGAGTGTTGGTTTTTGCTCAAGGTGCGAGTCATCTTAATGAAGCTAGCTATCGCATTTGTCACTCCTTTGCGCAACACCAGGTGTCGTTTGCTCACGCCGAATTGTTCAAGACGGCTTTCCTGGCTGGTACCGAAATTATGTTTGCGGACAATTGCAATGCATCACTGCAGTTCGGTGAAGAGAACGAGTTAACCTTGTTTTAATTAACACGGATGGTACCCCAGGTATGCTTGGACGTCGAGCTGGACTCGTTACGATGTTCCGACAGCGAATCAGAAAGCCGAACCTGCTTTCTTATCACTGCATTATTCACCAGCAAGCTTTGTGTGCAAAAGGAGGTTGCGGCCTTCAGGAGACGCTTTTGCGACTATCGATCTCCCCTCTCGCTCCAGGATTCAGTCGATTATCGAAGAAAATGCAACACCACCCTTCTCACAAACTTGTTCGTGTCGGTGTACTGGTTAGTCGTCATTTACAGTCGACTTTCTGAATGTGACTTTTAGAGAGTGTGATTTATTAATTGTCTGGGTGTATTTCATACAAACATAATTTGCTGAATATGTGTATACATACACACATGAATGTACGTGTTAATTTTTTAAAACCTTGGCCCGCACAGACCTACCTGGAGAAAAAAATGGCCCCTATCTCAAAAAGTTGGCGGAACACTGGCCTAAATGATGCTTTTCTGTAGTTGGATGAGATTTCGATGACGTTCTTCGGCCCTGTTCCGCTCGTCGTGTCGATCTTCAAGAAGGTGACTGCAGACGACTCGTGGTAGCTGTAGCGTGTCTTCCGTGACGACTGCAGTGACGTCACGAAGTGCACTGAAATCGGGTACATTTAGGAGTAACTTGCATATATCCAATATGATGATGAATTATTAAAATAGTATAAAAACAGACCCACAAAACATTAATATAATTAATACATTAGCACTGACAAAAATGTATTGAAAATAGCAACACACGCGCACGCTAACAGGCCAGCACACACACACGCGCGCGCGCGCGCACGCACGCACGCACGCACAGTAGTGTTAATAACTGATACATTGATACGTATCCTTATCCTCTATATGTGGTAATGTTTGGACAAAACACACACCTATCTAACTAATTAGTATTCGCTTTCCGGATTGGAAAGTGGAAATACTTATGTATTACAAGACAACCGTGCCCAAAGGTAGTGCGTTCTTTGACAGAAATTGAGATGTTTCGATCGTTTCAGGGCTATAAAGCTTGACGACAAACGACTGACGTACAACCTGCTGGAGGCCAGCCTGGGTCCGCTCCAACGACGGGCGTCGTCGCTACGAGTTCGTCTCTCTGGCCACAGACATGAAGGCGCCGCTCAACTCAAGAACATCTCCTATTATGGGCTGTACAACGTCGCTCTGAGTCGCAGGTAAGCGCATCACATCTGGAAATTCATTTATTTTGTATAAATCGCCCACGCACGCACGCAGACACACACACACACACACACATACATACAAACGTCTATGACACCAGATTTCAAATAAATTAAAAACAAATCCTATTTAAATATATTATTTTGTTTGAAATCATGATTTTGTTCAAGCCTGCAACTCATTATCCATATTTCAGTCAGTACAGCCTGTATGCCTAATGATTGTACGGCTATGTATACGCGATGTAACTGCGACGTAATGGTGGACGTATGACGTGTGTGCGGCTGTGCGCACGCTTGCCTGTCGCCTGGTTCAACCAGTCACCTCTCTCGTTGTTACAGAATGTCGAGACGGTGCGGTACGTTCGGCTACGTGGTGCACGCATCGAGCAGCTCCTGTCTGCAGTGTGACTGCGACGTCCGTGGCGTCACTGATGGCGACGTCGAGTGTAACGAGGTGATTACAGCTTACTTAGTACATTATCCCCCTCCTCCCCCCCCTCCCTCCCTCCGTCCGTCCCTTGTAGGACAATTCCCGACATCATGTCGCATGAATTGTGCAGGCATACCCGCAGCAACAACAACGACATGTACATGACTCTATCACGTCCTGCCTTTAACCTTGACATGTCTCCCATCGGACATTCCTAGGATTAACTGCAGAAATAGATCCATTCGCGACGACAACAGCCGACCAACAGCTACGATGATTGAAGAATGGAGAAGCATGCCACGGTACCGATTTTCATACGGCCAATACAGAGCAGAATCTGGGCTTGCATTGTTGTCAGAGGGGCGGGGGCATACTCCTTACAGAACACATCTTAGACAGAGCACTAAAGTAATCATGTTTATATATATATATAAAATGTATCATTTGACTTGCAAGAAAAACTTGTGTGTCTTTTTTACCTGTACATGTTTGGTTAATTCAAATGAAGAAGTACAAAATACGACATATTACATTTTCAGATCGGCGGTCAGTGTGCGTGCAAGCGGTACGTGACAGGCCGTCGATGTGACCGATGTCTGCCTGGATACGACAACATCCGACACAGCGACCCGCACGGCTGCTCTAACGGTCTACCAGAGACGACAGCGGCGTTTAATCATAAAACGTCGCCAGCATCCGACAGCCTCGTCGAGACAACGACGTCATTTAACCGTCATACATCGTCAACAACGTCAAACCCGGCAGCACAAGGGTCGTCGACTCCCTGGCTTCTGTACAAGACTCCCCTCTATATTGTTGTCGTCGTCATCATTGTCATCATCATCATCATCGCAGTCATTTGTGTGAGAAGTCGTCGTCGTCAACAGCGAGATTCGGGTATGATAAAACATTTCATCATCATAATTGTGACCACCATATATGTGTGTGTGTGTGTGTGTGTGTGTGTGCGTGTGCGTGTGCGTGTGCGTGTGCGTGTGCGTGTGCGCGTGCGCGTGCGTGGCTTTCTTTAATTATATCTGCAGTTATTCAATTTGTATATTTTTGTATATAAGTAAAATATATCAACGTACCCTCAAATTGCATTTGATGTGTATTACGATGCATTATTTATTGTTACATGTACCTTCAATTACGCCTACAGCTAGCAGCGACTCTTTGTTAAGTGTTTGTGAAGCTCGTCACGGCGTCTAGGCATAATACATTTTGTATTATTTCATACTGAAGAAAGTGTGCGCTTTGCAGAGGAGCAATTTGGTCGTTTAATGAGATCGTTTTCGTGATAGGTCAAAGTGTAGACAATAAAGGTCTAGGAAGAGTAGCAATACATACATACTTTTTGCTCGATTATTGTAATGTTTCCATTATGAATATCAACAACATAATTGGTCGGCCGGGCCTGGAGCATGGATGAACTGTTTCCGTATGGGTCGGTTGTTCATCAGTGATAGAAGGTCCACCACTTCAATACTAAGGTTTTCACAGACTAGCTTAGTGTATGTTTTTTCTTTCCTTTTGTTTTTTCCTGGTCACAAGTGGGTGTCCACAAGAGGAATCTAGAATTACGAACACGGGGGTGCACGTGTGTCCATTACTTGTGATCGTCTGCTGCGTTGTGCAACAGACGTAAATCAACACCAACTGTCGTTTTCAGATAAGGAGACGGAGAATCCAACGACGAGGCCTCAGCCAGTTTATGAACGATCGACGCCAGTAGTCCTGTCCGACGCAGGTCCGGACTACACCCTGATGACCAGACCTGGTAGCGACAAAATACAAAGGCGCTTAGCTGGGCAAACTAACAAGAAATTAGCTAAAGTTGACCCTGACTACCTGGAACTGTCAAGTGGAGTAGTAGACAGTCCCGACTACCAACGCCCCGTGCCTGCAGTACCGGTGACCGACATACGCCGGCCTAACCAAACACCCAAGTGAAGAGCCCAGTGCTGCAGCAAGTACTGCCGTCTACCAGCGACCGGTGCCCGCTGTTCCAGTCTCCGTGACACCGACGTACGCCAAGTTGACGAGCCGTCTTGACGACCCAAACACAACCAATGTCGATGCGGATTAATCATACATTTAAAGGGAAACAAAAGGCATCTTTTTGGGTCACTGCATCTCAAAGAGTTAATAAAAATTAACCATTAGCAACTATAATCAAGAATATTACGCCAGCAGTTTACTAGAATAACCATGTTGAAACCAAATAATTTAAACAGCGCCACTGTAACATAATTTTAAACAGCGGCGCTGTGATGTAAACTCTGACGTCACCAAAGCCTTCTCCTCCCAATTTACGAGTCGCCAAAATGAGCCTAATATTGCTCTAATTTGCCTCGCCCAATTTGTTTTAGCGCTGTAACTACTGAAACTGTTACGTCCACGTGCTGCGCTGCATGGCATGTCATGTTGGTTCTTACGTCCACGTGCTGCGCTGCATGGCATGTCATGTTGGTTCTTACGTCCACGTGCTGCGCTGCATGGCATGTCATGTTGGTTCTTACGTCCACGTGCTGCGCTGCATGGCATGTCATGTTGGTTCTTACGTCCACGTGCTGTGCTGCATGGCATGTCATGTTGGTTCTTACGTCCACGTGCTGCGCTGCATGGCATGTCATGTTGGTTGTAGTCGGCGTCGGTCTGACTTATTCGAAAGTTTTCAAGTTTACGTGAATATGACTTCACGCCAGCTTCAATTAGAAAACATATTGCACACTCGGTCCCGGTCGGTGTAGTAGATACTTTGCAGCTTGACGTAGTCTGGTGTCGTCTGATGCGGTTTGCTCTGGTCTGGTCAGGTCGGGCGAAAAATGCCAGTGTATATTGGCCTTAGGATTTACGTCAAATATACATATCCGGTACCAGTATTTCGGGAAACCATCTTCTAAGTCAGTGTACGTGCAACGCTATCTGAGAGAAGGGCATTTTACTCGTTATAATAAAGCGAGATGGCGCGTTTTATTATAGTTTACGTATTTTCGTAAAATTACGTATGCCACATGAAAAATCATTAACATATTTCGTTTATTATTATATACTACCAAAAGGCTCATCATCCGGATGACGTACATACATACAGATGCGGAAGACGGTTTCCCGATGTATTCTTAGGCCTACCAGACGTTAACAGACACTACGCCTACGTTGAACAGCTGTCCGCAACGTGGCTCATGACACACGCAAGCACGCACGCTTGACGGTTTATAAAATTGCATAAATACCTTTAATATAGTTGTAGTGTAGAGTATGACCTACTCTGCATTGATTTATAATCACTATGGCACTAAGAAAAGATAATTAGCTATTCCCCGACGTAGTATGTGCTATGTACAGATTAGCAGGCATAGTTTAGTATTTAACATCATTTTATGTAAATTTACTCCGGCGAAGGAATATTTTATTAATAATATACTATTCTTGTTTACATGTTTTGTTAATGCATAAATTGTTTTATTTTAGACGGACGATTTCCTAAACATTGGTATCGGTATATTGTGAATTGGTACACGAAAAATTTGTACATATATCACACACTACGGCACATGACTATGAATAAAATTGTGTCGTGCTACGATCGAATTACGTTGTTTTTAGAACAAATAAAAAACTTATATAAGTTTATGCTACGCTTTAGAAATTTTGGTTGTATTGACACAAATGATAAACATAAAAATTAAATCCCAATTTATTTTTGGATTAAATATCTCGGAAACGGCGCTGATTGGCTGCTCGCCCAAAACATTTGCTGTAGGAGCGGTACTAGATGCGTGCAGTCATAACGCGTGTTCTCGGCCAGACTCTGTTTCCCGGCGAAGTCATCCAGCTGGACGAGAGTCGGTTATGCGAGATTACCCTCATGCCAATAATAATAATAATAATCTTTCCAGTGCACTATATTACACAGGCTCCGTAATGTGGCGCCACTGTATCTAAGAAAAGAATCTGAGTTTTCAGTTCACTGATACGAGGATACCATCCAGGAATGATGTAGCCAACTGAATCGACTCTCATATTAACCGTAAACCAGTCAGTCTCTAAAAGTCTCAAATGGTGATAATTAAACCAGTCAGTCTCTAAAAGTCTCAAATGGTGATAATTAAACCAGTCAGTCTCTAAAAGTCTCAAATGGTGATAATTAAACCAGTCAGTCTCTAAAAGTCTCAAATGGTGATAATTAAACCAGTCAGTCTCTAAAAGTCTCAAATGGTGATAATTAAACCAGTCAGTCTCTAAAAGTCTCAAATGGTGATAATTAAACCAGTCAGTCTCTAATAGTAAACTACTCAATCATGAATACAATTGTATAAGCGTATAACTTTTAAAATAATTGTAGACGTCGATTATATTCACACAACTAATTGACACAGTAAAATAAAAAATATATCCATTTTTGAAATTAATAATATATTATGTTTGTTGGTCACGTTTTGTTATTTCATAATAATTTGATAATTAAATAACAAATTAACCACGGGATGTGAAAATAGGAATATATGTACCAACAAATAGTCACTAAAGATTATGCAGTCCAGAAAATCTGACCATTTATTTGATAATAAATACTAGAAGTAGCTCGGTAATAGTAAATATAAATGTTATTATATGTGTTTAGAAAGTCAATGTGAAATTGTCACTGCATTGGAAAATACGATTTGATAGTGTGAAACGAATATGATAAAATTTGTTCGATATCGGTCAAATTAATTGGGTGTCATTGCCACTACGCAGCGAACCTTGTGAATATCCTCTTCATGTCTACAGTAAAGGTATTGGAACGTAGTATTATTAGTTAAACAAATACTACAATGTCAAAAGACACCCATCATTTTGGCCCACTCGGCAAATCAATAGGCTGGGGGAGTCAGAACAAAATAAGAAACCCAAACTAAGAGCTTCTTGTTACGTGCCATATATATACATATATATATATATATACGTACATACATATATATATATATACATACATATATATATATATACATACATATATTTATATATATATACATATATGCACGTCGCATTTTTAGATGCATCAAAGGCGTTTGATCGTGTCAACCGAAATAAACTTATAACGAAACTAGAACAACGAAATGTACCGAACTATATCTTAAGAATACTCAGCAATGAATTCAATAATCAATGTGTATGCGTACGATGGGGAAATACCTACTCGGACTTCTTCTCGGTAGGCAATGGTGTTAAGCAAGGTGGGAAGTTATCCCCTTTGCTTTTTAACATTTATATGGATAATCTGAGTATACAACTGCACAAAAAACAAATCGGTTGTAGTCTTGGTAACATGGTTGTTAATCACCTTATATACGCCGATGATCTACTTCTGTTTGCACCTTCTGCTAAAGGACTACAAACACTACTAGACATGTGTTACTCATATGGATGTGAGCACGATGTGCAATACAATGCGAGTAAATCCCTGGTCATGTACTTTGAATCTAGAAAGTCAAATCTGTCTAAAGAAATGACATTAGGAGGAAAGAAGTTAAACTTTGCCACCTCTTGTAAATATCTTGGACATGTAATTTCTAATAACTTGTCTGATGAGTCTGACATGCAAGCCAAAGTGAGACTTTTGTATGCCAAGAGTAACATGTTACGTCAAAAGTTTCACTTTTGTTCAACTGCTGTAAAAAATAAGCTATTTACAGCGTATTTTGGTAATATCTATATGTGTGCGTTATGGGTGAACTTTAGAAAAGTTAATTTTCATCAATTCGTTGTTGCATATAACAACTCTTTCAGGATATTGAACAATTTGCCCATGAGATGTAGCGCTAGTCACATGTTTGCTACAGCTAATGTCAGCTCGGGTAAATGTGTAATCAGAAAGGCTATTTTTAGCTTAATGAATAGGATTGACATGTCTTTGAATCTCATTATTTATAGCATTAAAACTAGCGACGTGTATTGTACTTCGAAACTGCGGCACCAGTGGGTCCGGGATTTATATAATTTTTAAACATATTGTTCTTATCTATGTATTTTTATATTATTTACATACTTTTATTGATGTATTTGTATATATGGACATCATGATTGTCTGAAATAAATACATTATTATTATTATTATTATATTTATATACATATATATATATATATTTATATACATATATATATATATGTGTATATAAATATATATATATATATATACATATATATATATATATATATATATTTATATACATATATATGTATATATTTATATACATATATATTTATATATATATTTATATACATATATATATATATATATATGAATATTTAAATATATATTTATTTATTTACATATATATATATGAATATATAAATATATATATATATTATACATATATATATATATTACTTCTTTTATGATACACTATCACCAAATGCATGTGCGGAAAAATAAAGCAAATAAAAAACTAACCAACGAGAAATGTAATCACTCCTGTTTTGAAGCCAGTTACATAATATAGTACATCTATATCTGTAGGGTCATGTGATAAAGTAAGGAATTGCACAAACGACTTGTGTGTACGGGAGTTCATAGGGAGTTCAGTGTTTGATTGTCAAACGACTTGTGTGTATGGGAGCTCATAGGGAGTTCAGTGTTTGATTGTGGAACGACTTGTGTGTACGGGAGTTCAGTGTTTGATTGTGGAACGACTTGTGTGTACGGGAGTTCATAGGGAGTTCAGTGTTTGATTGTGGAACGCATTCGCCATACAGCTGGCATCTCGCTGGGGATCTGGTAGTTCTTGCACTGTGCGTCTCACGGTAGCATGCCAACACATGCAGAGGACGTTCGCAGGAACGTGTGATAACAAAACAATGTGATGCAACGCCAACGTGTCTCCAACTGCTCTGCACGTAAACACAGTCAAAGTGCTTCAAACGTGCCTCAATCTATGAGTATGATGCACCAACATTAAATATGTTTTTTTATTTGTCCGTTCAAATATGTTACAGGATATCATGCGATTTCATGTATATTTTTAATATCATAACATTTCAACATTTATTATGCGGATGTCACCGTCGTGGATATCGCGATATTATAAATCAGTATAATATATTATGCCATACGATGAAACAGGTTTTCTTTAATATTGTTTATTTATCCATATCTTAAAAACTGAAACCTTACAGTGCTTATAGTATTGCTTTAGACGAGACATTCAATGAATGAAACGAAATATTCAATGAATGAACCATTTTTGTAATTTTCCACGGTCTAAAACTCGCATGTTGATCCCATAATATAGGGCCTATGTTTTCTAGCACAGCCGCTGTACATTACATAGAATGCTATTGGCCTATTGTTCAGTGATAACGCCACTTCGTCCAGCAGTAGCGATGCAGAGATTAGAGCATTGTTGTATCATTTCATTTACCTGGATGTTGTATACAAATAATGTAATTTAATATCGATACAGTCTTTATTGGGCCGTTGTTCTTGAACGAACACATTTGTAGGCGGCCAATCGTGCCAGATCAGTGATATATATAGCTTCGCTAAAACCTTAGTTTCATAGGGAAGTAATGTCGCATGTTTGTTTGCATAGAAACTTCAGAAATTCGTGTCTTATTTCAACAATTAACATTGCATTGATAGCTTGGATTGTTTCGAATACATCACAACATTAAACCGCAAACAACTGTCTGTTGCAATGTATGGCGCGTTAACTGTGTATTTTCATTGATGCAAAAGCTTTGCATTACACTGTTATAAACGGCCTACTGAAGGACACTCATTACATTGAAACGTGGGCTTACTGTAAGGGATTGCCATGTCTGACAAATGTTATATTGAAAAAGTTTACCTTTACTGAAAACATATAGGGCTATTTTAAGTATTTTTAACTTCACCTGCAGTTGTGTAGGATAGCGTGGATGCCAGTCATTAGGGTCTAAAATAGCCACACGTAAGGACGTCGGTCATGAAACGCCTTTGCAAATTCCGTGTCTACCCCTGCATGGTAAACGCAATTGTTTATGCGTCGATAAAAGTAAAGTGTACAAATGCAGGTGATGCCATAGATAATGCCGAAGAGAATACTTAGTTCCCAATTACACGACATTGCGAAATATATTAGTAAGCAACACCACCCTTGCCACTGGACTGCATCATAAACAATGTCGACTCTTAAACGCTAAACGGGAAAGACGTCGTCATACCAAAGCACCTGCGCAAAATGAATCGATTGAGTTGCATTGCAAAGCCGTAACGTTGTGTTCGTCGCGAGGGTAAAGATGACTTTACGACCCACAATAATGCAGGAGTTAACTACCTGTATTAAGAGACCAGCCCTGCGTGCGTACATTGAGGGGTAGTTAACGGCAATGGGTGAGATATAGTATAGGAGAGATGTTTGCCGAGTGTATTGTAAATGATACCAGGCGCGAGTAATGTGCTGTTTGACGTCATTCCCTTGTGATCTGGCGCTGTGGAAGACGTATCTGTACATAAAACAGAAGTGACCGAATTTCACTGAGTGTGTCCACTGCAGTTTAAAGCCGCCCCCGCCGATTACTCTACGGGTGGACCAGACTATACATCATTGTATACCCGCTACGGCTTTCATTGACAACCACGGATCTTAGAGTGCACAGAGCCCCCGCCTAGATCCTGCCTAGACGACTTAACTAAGAGTCCGAAACTACGCAAGAAGGCCGTCACACAAACACGATGTTTGTGTATCGGACACTCGCTGTTCTCTTCTGGTTAGTCGCAGTGGCTACTTCAGGTAAGACTTATATTATGTATGGTTTATCAGTTCAAACCTACTGCATCAATCAAAACGATTTGTTTAGATTTATGTACCAGTTTAGCGGTATTAGGCAAGAGGCGGAACAATCCTGTCCTGTTTCGCACATGAATTTGCTAAGAACGGACAACATGGGTTAATTGAAAACAGTGTCTGGTAATTCTGTTTTCTGGTCAAACAAACACACGAGGGGGTCATACAGATGGTCAACATTCCAATGCTTCATGAAAACCGTAAAGATTTATGTAAGGTTCATGTTTGTAGTAAAAATGTAATCCAGTTAATTTATTGTTAAGACGCTTAATTGTCTAATCCATGCATCTAACTGAAATTGTTCAGTTGTGTTTAAATAATGTTTTTTGTTTGTTTTACAACAGAATAATTTTAATTTTATTTGGTTTTAGTGTAAGTCTATTCACTACATAATGTGTTGCTAGTTTTGTTGAACGCGTGGAAAAGTCAATCCAAAGTTGCCAATAAACATCTTCTGATCCTAATGTACATATAACTCATAATTTTAATTATTACTATTTAATGAAACATATTGCGTTGAATAAGAATATTTGTTATGGCTGTCATAACTTATTGTGATTAGAGACTTTTGTAATAATGTCACATACTCACTCGTACACCTTGTACCAATGATATCAACCGTTCATTAGTATTGCTGGTTATTAGATTTTCTAACACACACACACGCATGCACGCACGCACGCACCCTCCACACACATACACGCGTTATCCATATATTTATATGTATCAATTATTTGTTTTCGAACCTTGCACATTTTATTTCATCATATTCTATACCCTCACCTACTGACTTTTTTATATTTAAATAGCCATTGGTAAAGTTATTTGCTCACCGAATAATGTCATACGGGAGGACTAAAATTGCTATAACCTGGTCTTTGATTGAAGAGACATTACAATTTATCTGGTTTCATTATATTGTTGGATTTTTGTCATGATAATTCTGAATATGTTGCGTAAATTACTGTTTAGGTTGATGGATTGCATTTGCATAGTTTTGTGCATTTGACATTTGCAAAAACGTTACAGAATGTTGTCAGGGTCCATACGTATATCGTTGTTTTATTTGTAGTTGAAGAAATGCCTGATTTAACGTTGTTTTCCCAATCATGGTTCTGAGTAATCTCCACGTCTTGGAGTCGTTCTCTGTTTAACCGTTTAGCATAGTCGGTTTATTTATTATAAATATTTCTTTACTTAGCATAAATGATGTAAGCAGAATGTGTCTTAGGTTTGCCAATACATTTTCGATAGTTTCTGTGATTGGGAGAGGAGTGGAAGTCCTGAGCGAAATATAAAGCTGGGAGGCAACGGGTGGTGGAGACAACGGGTGGGGGAGACTACGGGTGGGGGAGACAACGGGTGGGGGGGGGGCAACGGGTGGGGAGACAACGGGTGGGGGGCAACGGGTGGGGGCAATGGGTGGGGAGACAGCGGTGGTGGAGACAACGGGTGGGGAGACAACGGGTGAGGGAGACAACGGTGGGGGCAGGGCAACGGGTGGGGAGACAGGAGCGCAGGAGCAGTGGGGGGAAACAAAGGGTAACACATAAATCAATATCGAGGCCAGCCTCACCTTGGCTTTTCAGTGAAAATAATAGCAAAACAATGATTAACAATACTCGGCATCCAAATGCGAACTTACTGTAGTACGTTTTGTAAACACATTATACCTTTGTATTAATGGGAATGATTTAATCTAGCACATAAAGCAAGTTAAACATAAAAAGAACCTGTGCAACTATGGTTAGAGTTTCGCAATGGTAGACGATGCCAGAGTCAATGGAAGAAATCCTACACATTGGTCAGGTATCTGACAGTGACGTCCACCATGAGCCGTGAGCAGACCCGTGTCCTCGAGTCAACATATAATAACAATAATATATTTAATTTGTTATAGCGCCAGATCCACAATTGTTCGTGGCACTTTACAATACAGCATTCGTCAAGATCATTAAACTAAAATATTAGTACTAACAGTCATTTAAATTTTAAAATGTGCCATAAAGTGCATGTTTAATTCCTGATTTTACGTTGTGTTTTCCAGACATTGCCACACCTGGCGTGACGATCACAGACAGCAGCTCGATAGTATGTCCGGGTGAGTTAAATTACACAAACATTATCCATAGGTTGCGTTGTGTTCTGCTTTACAAGGTAATAACGCGGAGTACCAAATAGCCAAATAATTCAGAACGAGATCTCTACGAGGTAAAACTATGCACTGTGTTTTTATGTCATAATGTAATGCAAATATCGCAGCATATGGAATAAATTAGTAGCACAATAAAAATTCAAGACATGAGTTTCTGTGTTTAATGTTTATTTGATAATAATGCAGTAGTTTATTATTATCTTTTCATTTTGTTGTTGTTTTCATATAACCAATTTTACCTAAATTCTTTATCCGGTAGTGTTTTCTTTGTGTATTTAGCAGCTACTTTATTTTATATATAAATATTCTTTCCTTACAGATACGTAGGCATATACGTACATTAAGTATTCTTTTTATATTATTTTAAAATGTAATTATTATTATTGTATTTTCTTCAATAGTGTATTGTAACCGCCTCTGATGGATATACGGTGCTATATAAAGTTACGCTATTATTATTATTCTGACCTTTTGATAATATTTCAAAAAACAATAATGGTCAAGTGTAAACGATGCTTTATTTATCGTTATAGTGGAACCTCCATTGCCTTCGACGGGGCCTTCCTGCGTCACTTCCTGTATGGGGCTCGGCGATGGCGACTACCAGTCTTGCGGCGGTTGTAACGTATATGTGACGTGCAGCAATGGCGCCCTGTACGACAATCGTCGGTGTCCGGCGGGGCTGCTGTGGGACGATAACGTAAAGAGATGCGAGTGGACAAGCTCCACTTGCGCTCTTGTTGCAAGTTAGTAGCTCGTTCAGTAGTCCATTGTACATGTCATGGGAATGTCATGTTCACAATCAAGTTGTGTCGGCCTACATTTTTATTACCTGTAATAACGGAGAGTGCTTTGCCGTCTGGTTGTGTAATGGTTTTGTTGAAAATGGAACATGTAAATTACAGGTAGGACCTACATCGGAATATATAATATGGGGTCTTGTGGCGCGAGTTTGTGTGTCTCTGTCTATGACAGAGGTTTGTTTAATCAAGTCGTAGCAACCTGCAGTCGGTTTAATGTTATTACTTACATTCTTCGGTAATTCACAGCAGATATGCTAATTAGTATTTACTTGGTAACAGATAAAGTCATATTTAAAAAAAACCTTGAATACATTAATAGTCAGGGGATTAATGTGAAAAATAAAGTTTATTATTACTATTATTATCTTTAAATGGATGTTGTCCGTTCTGTTAGCCGGAAACAGCCAGGGTGGTAATTATTAACAGAAACTTCGCTGAACTGGTTGTATGGAATGAAGGAAATGGCCACCGCTAACATCAAAGGGCTTTGCGGTTAACCCTGCGACGTTCGACAATGTTGGCAGTAGCGCTTCTTTAGAATATCATCTGAATATTTGATTTACACTGTTATAAATTTATTAAGCGCAATTTAGCGGGCATTATGCCTCCACTAGAGCGCAGTGGCGCAGTAGATAGAGCATCGGACTCTCAGTCGAGAGAACCCCATATTCGAATCCTGTGCTGCCGGTTCGAACATTAGGCAAGTTCGTTCACTCTACGTTGCTTCAGTTCAATGTATGAACGAGTACCTAGTTATAGACAGTGGGGATATTAGTGTACGATTGGTAGTATTCACGCATTAATAAAATTTATGATAAATGCGAGGTCCGGACATCATATCATTAAATGTTATGACGCTGTCGTTCTAGGCGGCTACTTCACGATGGACCTGACCGCAAAGGACCTGGGAGAGCGCTACCTCGACAACACGACCTGGCAGCTGCTGCCGGGAATGCCGTCCCTCGGGGTGCCGCCGCCGACCGTCACCGGAGCTTGTGACGTGCCCGTCTTCTACAAGTTCTCGCCTCCCTCCTGCGTCAATAGCGTCGACGTGCAGATAGCGACTAGTAACGGCGTCACGGAGTACGTGTTTGGCGTGGCAGACACCGACGACTTCTTGTGTGAGTTCTTTTATTCTGACGTCATCTCTTCTCCTGCTCGAGTCGTTGTGTGGTGGGGTGCACGTCACCCTGTCCATTCAGCCCTCGCTGCTGTTCTTCGGCGCCTTCCTCGGTCTTCTGCAATGGTCTTCCCGTTCGGCTGATCGTGCCTGATCCTTTCCAGATCCCGTTTCACACTGTCTCTTCATCTTAATATTCATATTTTCCTCATCTCATTCTATCACCATCCTCTCTTTTCCGTGCACATTGTGCTTATGTCTTGCTGAGACTTTGGCAGAACCCTGAGCTCGTTTGCTACAGCAAATAACAACACGTAGTGGTTGGTGAAGGTCATTTATTAATTAAACGACGATAGTAATCAAACAACCAAAAGAAGAGTCACAAGTAAATGCAATACTCATCAGGTCAAACGTAATTAATAAATGACAGTCTAACTATATAAAGTGACTGATAGACAATTAGCAAAGTGGGTGGCCAAACGACCCACCAGGCCTCTCCATGGTAGACCCGCCACTCACCCAGGGCTCAGCCAAGCCAGCTCATATAAATCTCGTTCGTACCTAATCAGTGATAGAACACTACACAAGAAATCACATTGTAGTTATGCTGAGACGAAATATATATATATATATTTATATATATATATATATATATATAGAGAGAGAGAGAGAGAGAGAGAGAGAGGAGAGAGAGAGAGAGAGAGAGAGAGAGAGAGAGAGAGAGAGAGAGAGAGAGAGAGAGAGAGAGAGAGAGAGAGAGAGAGAGGTGACGTGTATACCAGCAAACATGCACAAATTAAAACATAATTACAATTTCAAATGTGTTACTTAGCTAGGAACTAAGTAACTGTTACAGTACCAGTGATGCATTGCATAATACAATTGTAAATGCCAGCACTGTACAAATACAGTGGTATTACTATAGGAAAATAAACTAGAAAGCAAGTAATTGTAAATACATTCTAACCGCAAGAGGCATGTAGCAGATTATCAAATGTATATATATATATATATATATATATTTCCTTTGTTCTCTTACTCGGTGGAGCGCAGTGGGGCAGTAGCTAGAGTATCGGATCGACTCTCAATTGCGAGAACTCGAGTTCGAATCCTATGCTGCTGTTTTGAACCTTGAACAAATTCGTCTCCTCAACATTGCTCCAGTTCACTCAGCTGTACCTGACTATAGACATTCGTTGATATGTGTGTACAACCCAGATAGCATACCTACAGCGGGCCGAGAGGAGCAAACTTATCGGCCCGTTGTCGGCCACCGCTTGCGGGCCGAGGGAATGTTGTCCGACGGCTCGCCTTCGGGCCGAGGGCAGCTCATAGTCGGCTAACGATATCGTGTTGATGGTTAGCCGCTCATACGCCGACTGTGCCTAATTTTGCTAAATGTATGTATATGTGTGTATGTTTTCAAGTAAATAAGACCAAATTATACACATACACTTATGTGTATTGGTCTTATAACTTGAACATTTCAATAGCAAGCATTAATGATAAAATGAGCATTACTCGATACACATTCGTCAATGTTTTGGCATTAACTGGAATTTTGAGGTTCAAACAATAAAAATAATACCGTATATATTTCATTAAAGAACATAACAAATGTAAAACTGCTTCAAAAACAGAATGTGTGTTGTGTATTCCATCCAAATAAAACATTATTATAAACCAAAATTAAATACACAAACAACTTCAATGCAAATAACAAACACATAAGTTAGTACAAGTAAATCAAAAGCAGCGTTGCAATTATTCCTGTTGGACATGACAATTATTCCTGTTGGACATGACAATTATTCCTGTTGGATATGACAATTATTCCTGTTGGACATGACAATTATTCCTGGTGGACATAACAATTATTCCTGTTGGACATGACAATTATTCCTGTTGGACATGACAATTATTCCTGTTGGACATGACAATTATTCCTGTTGGACATGACATTTATTCCTGTTGGACATGACAATTATTCCTGTTGGACATGACAATTATTCCTGTTGGACATGACAATTATTCCTGGTGGACATAACAATTATTCCTGTTGGACATGACAATTATTCCTGTTGGACATGACAATTATTCCTGGTGGACATAACAATTATTCCTGGTGGACATAACAATTATTCCTGTTGGACATGACAATTATTCCTGTTGGACATGACAATTCAAATATTTTATAAAAAAGGTGCTTAATTATTACTTACCATAAATTCTGTTCTGCTACATCCAGCTGCATTCTCCATCCAGAGCTCTCTAACATATCATCCCCGTCAGCTCTCTTGAAGGGCTTCCAAAGGTTCTCTTGGTGCTGTAGTCAGTGGCAATGTTGCCACGTCATTCTTTCTGACAGCATCTGGAATATTAACGTACACATGTTTAATTTCTTCAATGAAGGTATCGCATTGCACAATGCCTAGTATCTATAGAATGTATACAATATTAAACACATCTTGTCTCTCAATAAGGCCACATAAATAAATTTGACTTTACTTTTATAAAATGATTCCCGATTTCTCATCGGTACGCGGATTTGAAAATATTATTTTAAATGTAATTATCCTTTGATTACATATGCGTGCAGTGCATTCTGCACAATAAGTGAAAACTGTATTTTACACCAGGCCAAATGAATGCTATGTCTTTTAAGAAATACACTCACTAGACATCTTAAGTTGTTAATTGTTGACGATGAGTTAACACCTTCACCGGAATCAACATAAACACATTTACAGAACAAATACATCCCTCATTGACTTATGGACAACGTTTTGATGAGAAAGCAGGAATTGTTTTTATATGGCGTAAAAGTAAAATAGGGCCTAAATAGCAGAAATTGTGTGGCCCGTGGGCCATAAAATGACAGACAGGCGCCTAGAGTAAGTACTTCATCCGTCACATATTCACGCTATCAGTGTCACACTCACAAAAAGGAACACGCAGCACTGCCACGGCCCATAGACACAGGGACAATCATCAGGTTATTCTGCCGCACTTCTACTACAAGTTTTACAGTGTTTCCCCTCGTATGTGACGAAAGAGGCGGGCCGCCTCGCCGTTTTTCTATGCCACCTCGCCCAAAATATGCAAAAATTGCCGCCTCGTAGATATTTCGTGGGCCAATTTTTTTCGTTCTTTCGCGATATATTCAGCGTCGGCGAGGGCGCGAAATGACACCACAAAGTCACTTATATTCCTGCAAAATCGCAGATTCGTCGCAATATCGTTTAGTCGTCTTAACATCGCTCAGAGCCGGTTAGGATTTACCTCTTAGAATTAACTCCAATGGACAACGTGAATGACATCACTTATCAGTTTTCCAATCACGGAATATTCCCGCGGGATCCCCGGTATCTCCAATGGTGACACTTTGCGGAGTTTTCAACATACTAGATATCTAGACATTCGTGTAACATGGCGCCCATACACACACACACACACACACACACACACACACACACACACACACACACACACACACACACACACACACACACACACACACACACACACACACACACACACACACACACACACACACACACACACACACACACACACACACACACACACACACACACACACACACATATATATATGTATATATATATATATATGTATATATATATATATATATATATACATACATGTATATATACACATGTTGATACAAGCCGGGACGCTATTTACCTTACGCTTCAAAAGTGCGCTTAGACGCAAACTTCTTAAAGGTAAATATGCCTAAGATAATGTTGAATGATGGAACTAATTCACTGATGTATCAAAGGTAGACAGTCTCAAGCTGTAACAGCGAAATCGAGGTAGGTCCGGATTCGACACAAGTGCCCACAAGTCTATTCAATTAATGTAAAATATCTTTGTGCTAAATATATAATACATATTCCGACAAAGTTGCGCAAACAAACTTTTGGGAAAGTTGATTTCAGTGAAGTACTTACGAATATAAACCACCGACGTTCATATCTCGTAAAAGACGCCTATTGCCCAAAACCGAGCATACTAACGGAACATCAGTACCTTAGGCTAGTCAGTGATACGTTTGCACAGAATGTGGATGTACTAAACAACAGACACTGTTTTATAAAAAGGACACAATTTGATAAACGTTCTTGTGATTAATATAAACACTTTTGTGTCATTCCTGAAATGACTGTTTAATTAATCGCATAGCAAACTACCAACAAATAAAATATAATCTTTGGAACAGAAACCACAAATTTAACATGATAATATTATGATATGATAATCATTTAAAGGTGATGATGGGGAAAAAGGGTCTTCAGATGATACCACTGTCACTGACTGTGTCGGCGTGGTAACACGGCCTAGGGTTAGGGCAAGAAAAACATCACCTCAACCAAATACCAGTGGTCAAGTGGAAATCACACCTCAACTGAACTGAGTACCAGTGGTCAAATGGAAACCACACATCAACACGATGAAACAATCATAATTACTGACTTTTATCAATCATTATTACTACATTAATTTTACAAGTAGTGTAAACATGTTTACGTGTTTTTTTTGGTTTTATATCTTCCCTCTATATTCAAGTGTAACGGTTAAACATACCTCAGAATGCACTAGTTTAAGCTAGTTTTTAAAAATCTCAAGGGAGCATGCCCCCGACCCCTCTAGCAATGCTTCGCGCCTGCGGAGCTCGCGTAGCCCACCCCCACCATCTCGCTCATCATTTTACCCAGGAGAAACAAATAAATAACTAGTTTCTGTATATATAATTATATACATATATCATAGTTTATGTTTGTGGGGCCACAGGACGACGGCCATGCCACGTGGCCACCATGCCACGTGGCCACCATGCCACGTGGCCACCATGCCACGTGGCCACCATGCCACGTGGCCACCATGCCACGTGGCCACCATGCCACGTGGCCACCATGCCACGTGGCCACTATGCAATACAACTGTAATCGTTTTTTTTTTTTTGTTGTTGTTGCAAAATAAATTTGATTTGATTTGATTTGATTGACGTGACAATATCTTATGGCTAACTCTACCACTGATTACAGATCGCATCAACGCTTCAACCGTGGCCAGTCCAGCAGGCTACGGCGGAATTCTTGGCATTGAATTCAACAACTTCCAATACGCAGGCAGGATCGACCTACCTAAATCCGACGTCTGCCTCCGTATACGTCAAGGAGCCGTGTCTGTCTCTGGACAAGACGTCAGCAAAACCTTCCTCCAGGAGAACTTCTTCCGCCGACTGCAGACGGAACCTTTTCTCCTCACGATCAACATAGACCCCTATGCTCAGACGCCCATGCTCGGCGTCTGCTCGCTCTCTGTTTCGTGGTCCTGTTAATAGCATGCCACTAGAACCATTAGCTAAAGCAATTAAGCGCAAACGCGAAATCCGAACGCAACGTCAGACTTGAGTCTTTTATCTTTTGAGGTCTTTTAAAAACTCGTCAAATGTGCTGACTGGTACTTAATTTCCTGTATACATATGTGTTCCTAATAGGTGGATATATTTCATTGCATAGTTATTTGTAAGTACTATAATTATTTACGTACGAAATAATGTGGTATTTGTGCATACGCCGAATATCCATTTCTCGCAGACAAACGCCGCACCGAACCGCAGTCTGCGGTTGACCTTTGATTGGAAACCAAAAGCTGTGACGTAGCACTCAATAACTTTTGCGATCAGGTTCGAAACTGGCGTCACGATACG
This sequence comes from Paraescarpia echinospica, assembly GCA_020002185.1. Lineage (NCBI taxonomy): Eukaryota > Metazoa > Annelida > Polychaeta > Sabellida > Siboglinidae > Paraescarpia > Paraescarpia echinospica. Next base: position 919,351 of record CM034539.1, read on the forward strand.
AATAATTGGGTTAGCAAATGGTGTCAAATATACAATATTCGCGACGCATGCGCACCTGGAAGCCATAGTTCAATTGGTAGCCACTAATCACCGCAATGTTGTGTACTGGTTTGAGTAGGCTACTGGTGATATCATGCAGAAACAATTCCCAAAACTCAAGAGTACATTGCTTCTGTCTTTGATGAGCAAACTTCGTTCGCGTTGTTAAGGGAAAACAGGCAATTGTGTGGGTCTATGCCCTTAAAAGTGTAAATACAAGCTAACCATTTGCAACTACAATAAACAATATCACTCACACCTGTGATTTAGTTTGTTTTCAAAGTGGGGTATTATAATGAAACCTTACCGTTCCCGGCGGCTGTCATATTGAGACATGCCCTCGATGCTTGATCAATAAGCGCCTAGAGCTTCTTCGACATTGACACTGCGGTGACGCGTCAAATGTTCCTGTTTCCTCGATACGTAGGCCTATACGAATAGATGCTGACTCATATGTTGGTTATGTTACTTTCTCGTATTCCCTTCGATTCAGAGTTATATTTGCAACAACTGCTGCAATCACATATAGTGCACTACGCGGACGTAACGTATTTAGTAGTTACAGTGCCAAAGTAAATTCGGCGACGCAAACTTGAGTAGTATTTTCAATTTGGCGAACTGGGAAGAGTATACACTGGTGACGTCAGACTTTCTATCACAGTGGCGCTCTCAGTGCAATTTAAATGTTGTGTCATCCGCGAGGGTATTCTATTAAACTGCTGGCATATATCGAATATTGTATCGAATTCATTATGCAAATAGTCCTAGTAGAGAGGACGTCGACGTATAGTCATGTACACAATGCGGGCATGCGCATGTATATGTATACATATCTATCTCTATGTTATAATATTATATTATTATTATTATTAAAGCGTTTTACTTACAGTTAGGATATACCTGCTTACACAGCTGTTACGTTGAACCTTTGTAGTAAACGTTGTCATAAATATGCTATGTGTTGTGTTGCCGCATTTCTTTGGTGCATCTCATTTAAATTACCTCAAAGTTACATTCTGATATCGTCCATCTTCTAAATATAAATTGTCAGTGAATCACGATACTCTACTCACTATATATCACATTCCGTAAAACCATTAAAATTGTTTTCACATAATAAATAATGTTACGAAAAACGGCGCAAAAACGAACAATTATATTCGCATGCTGTACGTTTATTGGTTCCTTGGTCGGACATGGCGACCAATAATTTTGCAAAGCCATGATTTATCGAATAACATATGTATACAATGCTAAAGTGACACATATGGTAGCAAATATGATACAACAAGTTTTGCCCATGTTATACATACACCTAAAATGGTTGTTTAACCCAGAATGCAACTTTAAACACTGCTTGGCGCCGATCTATGGGTCTCTACTTGTCCTTGGTCTTCGGCACTCTCTTCATTTTGCGACTAGTTCTAGTACCTCGTCCGATCGCTTCGAAGGCTTCTAGTCCAGGAGTTTTAGGCCAAAATACTATGGAAACCTAAAACTCGATAATAATAAGCTGATTTGTGCACCACAGATGCCTGTAAGTGTCTGAAGTAACATACTTAAAGTCCCCAGGAATCCTCCTTGATGTAACCGCAGAATTCAAGATGGCGTCTGAAATGCGGCAACTCGACAAACCTACTGTATAAGGCACATTTCAACCATTCTATGTCTGATGACATTTCACCTTCTATGACATTTACATCTGTTATTTTAATGATGACGATCGTCAATACAAATGTCACCATATCTTAGAAAATACGTCATGTAGAGCAGTAATTTGTATGTGTGGTATAGAGATCTGTGGACAACGATTTCAAAAAGTTAAATTTAACCTTTGCAGACACTAAAATAGTCGCCATTTTTAAAGATTGCGCCTATTATTGCCGTATTTAAAAACGGCATAAGTTAGAGCCACATTGTTAACACAAAACTATAGGTTTTTAGGTACGGCAATTTCAAATATATTACTTTTGACCTTTGCCGACATCCATATATCCACCATTTTTAAAGATGGTGCCCATCAAAGCCTATTATTGCCATATCTTAAGAATGACGTAACCTACGGCCACATAGTTAACACCAAAATATAGTTTCATACGTACAGCGATTTAAAATATATTACTTTTGACCTTTGGCGACATTAATATATTCGCCATTTTTAAATATGGCACCGGTCAAAGCCTGTTATTGCCGTATTTTAAGAATGGTGTAACCTATAGGTAAAATTAAGCATGGGAAGGGCGCAGATCATACAAACACACGTGAACCATACGGTGGATCTCTGCATCTCTGGATATAAATGTGTTTGTCTAAACGCAAGGAGTATAGTAAACAAAAGAAATGAACTAAATATTATGGTAGAAGATATTGATCATCACATAATAGGTATAACCGAATCCTGGACCACCACCGACATATCAGATGCCGAATTGGGACTGACAGGATATGTAATGTTTAGGAAAGATAGAATAGGAAGAAAGGGAGGTGGAGTTATTTTATATATTAAAGAATCTATCCAGGCTTATGAAATAAAATTAGAAAGAGAAGCAGATTGCGAAGAAGCTGTTTGGTGTAACATTGTTACAGGAAACTCATCGTTAACAGTTGGGTTAGTTTATCGAAGTCCAAACATAAGCATAGAAGAGAATGAAAAAATACAAAACGCTATAAGGGAAGTAAGCAAACGGGACTGTATTATTATGGGGGATTTTAACCACGGGCATATACAATGGAAATATCTACAGAGTATGGGGAGTGAGGACCACAAGTTTTTAGTTTTAGTTCAAGATACTTTCCTTTCTCAACATGTGCTAGAACCAACCAGGGGAGAGAATGTGTTAGACTTAGTTTTGTCCTCACAGAATGAATAAGTTGACAATGTCAAGATATGTGAGCCACTGGGGAGTAGTGATCACAACCAGACATTTTACCATCAAAATAAAATCAGAAAGGAATAGTAAAAAGCAATACAGGAGAAATTTCCACAAAGGAAGGTATAAGGACATAAGGAAATATTTAGCAAAAATAGACTGAAATAACACACTGAAAAATAAGACAGCAACAGAATGCTGGAATATATTAAAGAGTGAAATTAAGCGCACAGTCGATAAATGTGTACCCTTAAAAAACAAGGGAAACGGTCCAAAAAGAAACACTTATCGAAAGAAACCATTAGGAAAATTAAGTATAAACAAATGATGTGGAAGTCATATAGATGTACTGGAAATGATGAAGACTACAACATTTATAAAGAAGCACTTAACCAAGCTACAGCTGAAATGAGAAATTTTATGAGAAGCTATGAACAACAATTAGCTAGTAATATAAAACATGACAGCAAGAGTTTGTATGCGTATGTTCGAAGCAAACAGAAAGTTCAGTCCTCTAGAAGATAGTGCTGGAAATATAATATCAGAGGGATTCTTAATGGCAGAAGACCTGAATCAGTATTTTAGTTCAGTGTATACCAGGGAAAATATTAGTTCACTGCCAGTACCAGAGACTAAGTTCAAGGGGGCAGATTCAGACTATTTAGGACTGTTAATTGTAACCCCAGAAATGGTAGCTAAGAAAATAAGGGCTATAAAGGATAATAAATCACCTGGAGTGGATGGGATTCCGCCCAAACAACTATTGGAAATTGTAGAATAAATTAGCGTACCACCACAGTTTTCAATTTGTCATTAGAAGAGGGAGTGGTTCCTTTAGAATGGAAAGAGGCAAACATTATACCGTTATTTAAAAAATGTTCGAGAAACAAGTCAGAAAACTATAGACCAGTGAGTTTAACATCAGTGATTTGCAAATTATTAGAAAGACTAATTAAAGATCACATGGTTGATTTTCTTGTTAAACATAACTTGATAAACCCATCTCAACATGGTTTTTTTTTAAAGCGAGGTCATGCTTAACAAATATGTTATGTTTTTTTGGAAGACATCACTAATAGGAAATGCTATAATAAACTGGATAGAAAAATGGCTGATTGACAGAAGACAACGTGTAGTAGTTGATGGGGAGGCTTCAAACTGGAAATCGGTATTGAGTGGGGTACCACAGGGATCAGTACTAGGACGTATATAATTCTTAATATATATAAACGATTTGGATGATGAAATAACAATCAAGGTGTTGAAATTTGCGTATGATACAAAAGTGTTTAGAAGGATTAAAAGTGATGGAGATAGACAACATTTACAAGATGATCTTGACAAGTTGATCAAATGGTCTGAAAAGTGGCAAATGCTGTTCAATTTTGGGAAATGTAAATGCCTCCACGCAGGACATGGGAACGTAGAGGTAGAATATACAATGGGGTGTACTGTACTAAGTACTACTGTAAAAGAAAAGGACTTAGGGTTAACCGTTAGTGCTGATATGAAGGTTTCAGAGCAGTGCGGAATTGCAGCTTCAACCACACATACAAACGAAATATAGCGTATAAGGAAAAAGAACTAATAATACCGCTGTACAAAACAGTAGTGAGGCCTCATTTAGAATATTGTATACAAGCGTGGAGGCCATATCGCAAGAAGGACATAGATATGCTAATAAGATTACAGAGGAGAGCGACTAAAATGATACAAAAACTGAGGGATCTTAGTTATGAAATTCGCCTAAAAGAATGTGGTTTAACAACACTAGAGACCAGGTGATTGAAAGGAGATCAGATAGAAGTGTTTACAATAATAAATGATTATGAAAATATTGATAGAAATATATTTTTTTCAGTTAAGAAAGATAGAAGGACTAGAGGACATGAAGTTGCATTAGCAAAGGAGCAGTGTAGATTAGATATAAGAAAGTTCTTATTTTCACAAAGGACTGTAAATGAATGGAACAGATTATCTGCTGATTGTGTGGGTGCTAGTAGCGTGAATATGTTTAAAAATAAAATCGACACATACCTCAGAAGGGCGGGATACACATAAATAAAAGGGTTGGACTCTCGGTAAGCCAAAGGCTTCCTTGTCCACCTGCCACCTAGAGTTAATTCTCTGGGTGGCAATCTTGTTAAATCTTGTTAAATCTAAATCTCCTTTAATAGCACTGTCTCTGTTGGATTTAGTTTCTGGAGGAGGTGCCGTCTCTGGCCCATGAACATCTCCGGATCTTCAATAGATTGCCACATTAGAAGCGTGTGGTATCCATACCATGTAACGATTCTTCTTGAGAGTCAATGATATTAGATACATAATGAATAATGTACAGAGGAATTAGGATGTATGCCAGGCGGTAGTATAATTATTCCTTCTCGTTGCCGACTTCTTTATTTTAAAGACAGTCTTCTGGCTTTTTCGAGACTGCAAACAGTACGTCCAGGCATTGGACAATTCGATGCAAGGCCTTATTTTCGTTTTTTTATGAATGAATGAATGAATGAACCGTTTATTATAGAAAGCTATGATAAAATCGATGATACATTTTATATAGACATTGTCATTCGAGTTCATCGAGACTAGGCTTATTGAATTGGTGGGCGGAAATCAAGTCACAGGAAATAAAGTGACACATAATTTTATTCGAAGACTATATATTATACAAAATGTATTTAAAGTGTAGCAAGTTGTCACTGATGATTCAACATTTAAGCACAACTGAGACATATAAGTCACGTTTTTATCAAATGCATTATTTTTTATGTTTAAGTTAATTTGGTTTATTAAAATGTCTATTCACACGAATTAATTTTATAGTTATTTCATATTCTACCTACATTGTAAATAAAAAGAACTCTAAATTTAAAGTTGTGAATTTTTTTCTCTGTGACTTTATTTCATGTTACTTTTTTTACTCCTTCCTGTGATTTTATTTCATTCATTTATACAAATGACCCCCAGGTCAAATATTCAACATATATTACCCTGATTGTTTTCCAACGCTCACCTCGAGATATCCGATTCTCGGCACACGTCATTGTTTTAATTATGTAGAACATTAACTTGAATGTTTGGAATTGGCCGTGTCTGTTCCAAGTTTTTGCTGAGAACATACGTAGGTCCTATTCACATTGACGTAATGCTGATCGCTGTATTTTTCCGTGCGGTCACAATTCTTTCACACGACTTGTAGAAAAGATGTAAGTTTATTGTCCCCCTGAATGGTGTAATTTGGGTATGCGTTGTGGTTATTTTTAGTGCCGTGGCAACATTGGGAAAAGCGATGTGCTTAGTGGTGGTATCACGAGTGTATTGTGGCAGGCGATGTTGTTAGTGATCGTATAATGAGTGAATTGGGGCAGGTGATGTCACAATACACTCGTGGTACGACCACCAGGCGATGTGGTTAGTGGTCATATCGCGAGTGTATTGGGGCAGGCGATGTGGTTAGTGATCGTATCACGGACGTACTTGGATAGGCGATGCCGCTAGTGATCGTATCACGATTGTACTGGAATTCGCGATGTGGTTTCTGCTCGTATTACAGCAAAATCACCTCAGCTGACATGTTGCTGTCTGCAACAAATTGCAGTTTGTAGTGTAGGTATGCGGAGTTATAAAGTGTAATTAACAAGAGACCCGACCGAGCGGTCAGTAATCTGAAACCGTGTCACCGAGAGCTCGGCAGTCCATTCTCGAATACCATCCACCAGGGAGCGTCCGGGGAGCATCCGAACAACTGATCCAAAGTCGTTTAATTCGCTTAATGTTTTAGGAACTTACAAAACTACGTGTGTGTAAGTAGTGATTAATGAAGTGTTAAATGTCAACGCAAAACGGTTCTCCGTCAAACTACACGACACTACGGGCTTGGAAGGTGGATTATACACGCAGGAAATCAATGCCAACGCACAAACGAGCGCTAATTTTAGAGCGTGACGGATTCATTGGCTCCGGTTGTCCGTTTGCATTGATGCAGAGTGCGCGTGTGGGTGGACCTGGGTCAGTCCCGTTACCAAATACCCCGGCCGAGACCGGTACAAGGCAGTCAACAGCTAACACCGGAAACAGGCGCAACTGCAGCATTGTGAAAGACGACCTGGAATAAAATAACGCGCATTCGGTATTAGAACACGTCGGAATACAAGTAAACCCTACATCTATGCAGATCAGTGAGGAGAACGGGTAAGAGCAAAATAAATACTTATACTTATCGGTTTAACAAAATATGTGGAGAAGGAATGTGTTTACGCCATACAACATCGAGTGTAGTTAGAACACGTGATCAGGAAAAGAGCGTAATTGTAGACATGTACCTAACAGCAGATCTACTAAGAAAATGTAGCAAGTATGGCCTATAGGCACTGTAGTACAAAAGATTCTTGTTTCCGTTTATATTGCATATTCGCCACCTTTTTAAAATTGTAATTTGTGTCATCTCTAAGTGCAACGTTGTCATTCCCGTTGTGGAACAACTATAGCCCATTAACGTATTTACAGTTCAAAATCAAGAACGACAATTCCTTCGTAAATGTGGTTAAACGTGTCTCGTTGTTCTCTGCTTTGTTCTGATGTCGGGAGTGTGGCTCGCCTCGACACTGGTCCCAGTGTTTTGTCCTGATGTCGGGAGTGTGGCTCGCCTCGACACTGGTCCCAGTGTTTTGTCCTGATGTCGGGAGTGAGGCTCGCCTCGACACTGGTCCCAGTGTTTTGTCCTGATGTCGGGAGTTTGGCTCGCCTCGACACTGGTCCCAGTGTTTTGTCCTGATGTCGGGAGTTTGCCTCGCCTCGACACTGGTCCCAGTGTTTTGTCCTGATGTCGGGAGTGAGGCTCGCCTCGACACTGGTCCCAGTGTTTTGTCCTGATGTCGGGAGTTTGGCTCGCCTCGACACTGGTCCCAGTGTTTTGTCCTGATGTCGGGAGTTTGGCTCGCCTCGACACTGGTCCCAGTGTTTTGTCCTGATGTCGGGAGTGTGGCTCGCCTCGACACTGGTCCCAGTGTTTTGTCCTGATGTCGGGAGTGTGGCTCGCCTCGACACTGGTCCCAGTGTTTTGTCCTGATGTCGGGAGTTGGCTCGCCTCGACACTGGTCCCAGTGTTTTGTCCTGATTTGGCTCGCCTCGACACTGGTCCCAGTGTTTTGTCCTGATGTCGGGAGTTTGGCTCGCCTCGACACTGGTCCCAGTGTTTTGTCCTGATGTCGGGAGTTTGGCTCGCCTCGACACTGGTCCCAGTGTTTTGTCCTGATGTCGGGAGTGAGGCTCGCCTCGACACTGGTCCCAATGTTTTGTTTTCCTTCTCCTGTCTTTTATTCTATTTCACTGCCGTTTCAAATGCCCGGCTCCACTCCCTCTACACCCCGCTCTTCTGCTACACTCCCATCCAAATGCCCCCTAATCGAGCGCCATTTCTGTCGTGGACTTCCCATTCTTTTATCATCCACCTGATGCATCTGCTCGTTCTGTTTATTCTATTCGTTCCACGTGTCACAACCACGTTTGCCGATTCCTATCCAGCTTTCTCCTGAAACTCTCTTTCTTTGATTATCTGCTCTTTTCTCTTCCACAATTCTTCTCGTCCAAGAAATTCTAAGATATTCCACGACATTATTCTTCATTAATGTTGTTGTTGTTCTTATTGTTGTTGTTGTGTATGTGTATGCGTGCGTGTGCGCGTGCGTGCGTGCGTGCGTGCGTGCGTGCGTGCGTGCGTGCGTGTGTGACTGTGATTTGTACATGCATGCGTGCGTGCAAGTGTAAATATGCAGGTAAGCACAACAGTTTTAAAACATTATGTACCCGTATGATAAGGTTAACACATATAAGTTGGCCCATCATTCTTGGTCTGGCCGTGTGTCACATCACCTCGGCCGACGCGTGGTTTGCAGACGTCGCCCTGTCATGTCTGAATACTGCGACGACGTCGCCAAACTCAACAAGAAAGAAGACATGCTGTTGGCACGAAAACTGCGCGTCCTTGACCGCCAAGAACGAGTCGCACAGAACATCTTCCGTCGCACAATCCACGAGGCAGAGCGTCTGCAGGTACGAAAGCTGTGGGTTTAAATTGTTTGCGTCTATCTCTTTATCTCTCTCTCTCTCTCTCTCTCTCTCTCTCTCTCTCTCTCTCTCTCTCTCTCTCTCTCTCTCTCTCTCTCTCTCTCTCTCTCTCTCTCTCTCTCTCTCTCGCCTTTCAAGATGATTCTGTTTCTAGTTGTTTAAACATTCAGTAGCAATTCAACCAAACATTTCCTTTTGTTACATTGTGCTTAATAGACATTTAATTTGAGCTTTGTGATAGCTAGGTAAATTGATAGGCCTATTAGTTTTTTGTAATAGTTCCTCTATAACACGACGCCACCAAATACTTGAAACAGGAGCTGCATCAACTTTTTCTTAAACTAAACTAGATACAACGTGCCTATAACCCCGATTATTACAGGTCGCTGCGCGCACGAAGCAGAAACGACCGGATCTACAGCAGTTCGAGTATGCCCGCCAGATGGCGCGCAACTCCCGTTATGGCGGTTCTTCTAACGGAACGAGCTTCCGCAGTTCTTTCCGGTACCCGACAACCCCTCCAGGGAGACTTCCGCCCCTCGTGGGAAACAAACTGACAACCCGCGAGAAGATCAGCGGAAAGAAATACAAATCGCTAGTGCTGCCACAGACGTCGAACGATGCAACTAGAACGAGTGGACCGCGCTATCAACACGAGCTAAAGACAGTTACCAAAAACTGAATAATTACACATGTGTGTGTGTATGTGTGTACCTGCCAACCTCATCAGCCGTGGGTCATGTCATTATAACCCTTGGTGTGTTCACCTTAACAACGTGGAAATGAAGTGTGTCCCTGTTACAGGATCAATCACTCACCTTCATTGGGCCAATGGTGGCTATTGCATTAACCGCATAGTTTCATTGACTCGATTACTTTTGTTAGCTGCAATAATAAGAATTTTTTTAATTCGCTTCTTTATACCCCTGCAAGTAATATTCGGCAAATGTAGCTATAGTTCCGAATTACTGTCAAATGTACAGAATATTTGTCCTTTAATTATTAAAACGTTATTTTATGGTCTTGTTATTTGTAATACTGATGGTTTTGTTGCGTAAATGTTAGACTGTAGTCTACAACACTTCGTTAATTTAATTCGACTTTCCGCATTGCATCAATGTCTCCCGCCTCTATAATCTATTGTCTTGATACTATTTGAAATGGTTTTGGTTTTATTGGACTCTCTGGGGCTCTAGAACCCTGTAGCAATGTCTAAGGACCACTGGATTATTCCCATGCACATGTCGCGGATTTCTATGTCGGGTGTTTCTATGCCGTACACTTCCATATCGGGTACTTCTATGTCGGGTACTTCCATATCGGGTACTTCTATGTCGGGTACTTCCATGTCAGGTACTTCCATATCGGGTACTTCTATGTCAGGTACTTCCATATCGGGTACTTCTATGTCAGTTACTTCCATAGCGGGTACTTCAACGTCAGGTATTTCCATATCGGGTACTTCTATGTCGGGTACTTCTATGTCAGGTACTTCCATATCTAGTACTTCCATATCGGGTACTTCTATGTCAGGTACTTCCATATCGGGTACTTCTATGTCGGGTACTTCTATGTTAGGTACGTGGGACGTGGACATGTCTGGTAGTTGGCTTCTCATCTTGCAGTTGAGGAGTAGGCCTCGGTCCGCTGAGCTCTTCCCTGTGGTGGTTTGTTCGATGTCACTTTATGAAGTCAGGTTCGTTCTCATCGCCTTCCCGCGTAGTCTCTTGATTCGACAATTGACTAAATGCGTTTGAGGAGTGAAATGATCTGACGTTGAACATCACATTCAATTGTACCGACACATTGGGCGTCAGTCTACAGTGTGTCGTGTTCTGACGTTGCACCTCACATTCAACTTTACCGACACATTGGGCGTCAGTCTACAGTGTGTCGTGTTCTGACGTTGCACCTCACATTCAACTGTACCGACACATTGGGGGTCAGTCTACAGTGTGTCGTGTTCTGACGTTGTACCTCACATTCAACTGTACCGACACATTGGGGGTCAGTCTACAGTGTGTCGTGTTCTGACGTTGTACCTCACATTCAACTGTACCGACACATTGGGGGTAAGTCTACAGTGTGTCGTGTTCTGACGTTGTACCTCACATGCAACTGTACGGACACATTGGGGTAAGTCTACAGTGTGTCGTGTTCTGACGTTGCTCCTCACATTCAATTGTACCGACACATTGGGGGTCAGTCTACAATGTGTCGTGTTCTAACGTTATACCTCACATTCAACTGTACCGACACATTTGGGGTCAGTCTACAGTGTGTCGTGTTCTGACGTTGTACCTAACATTCAACTGTACCGACACATTGGGGGTCAGTCTACAGTGTGTCGTGTTCTGACGTTGTACCTCACATTCAACTGTACCGACACATTGGGGGTCAGTCTACAGTGTGTCGTGTTCTGACGTTGTACCTCACATTCAACTGTACCGACACATTTGGGGTCAGTCTACAGTGTGTCGTGTTCTGACGTTGTACCTCACATTCAACTGTACCGACACATTGGGGGTCAGTCTACAGTGTGTCGTGTTCTGACGTTGTACATCACATTCAACTGTACCGACACATTGGGGGTAAGTCTACAGTGTGTCGTGTTCTGACGTTGTACCTCACATGCAACTGTACCGACACATTAGGCGTCAGTCTACAGTGTGTCGTGTTCTGACGTTGCACCTCACATTCAACTGTACCGACACATTGGGGGTAAGTCTACAGTGTGTCGTGTTCTGACGTTGTACCTCACATGCAACTGTAAGGACACATTGGGGTAAGTCTACAGTGTGTCGTGTTCTGACGTTGCTCCTCACATTCAACTGTACCGACACATTGGAGGTCAGTCTACAGTGTGTCGTGTTCTGATGTTGTACCTCACATTCAACTGTACCGACACATTAGGCGTCAGTTTACAGTGTGTCGTGTTCTGACGTTGCACCTCAAATTCAACTGTACCGACACATTGGGGGTCAATCCACAGTGTGTCGTGTTCTGTAATTATACCTCACATTCAACTGTACCGACACATTGGGGGTCAGTCTACAGTGTCGTGTTCTGACGTTGCACCTCACATTCAACTGTACCGACACATTGGGGGTCAGTCTACAGTGTGTCGTGTTCTGACGTTGCACCTCACATTCAACTGTACAGACACATTTGGGGTCAGTCTACAGTGTGTCGTGTTCTGACGTTGCACCTCACATTGATCTGTACCGACACATTGGGGGTAAGTCTACAGTGTGTCGTGTTCTGACGTTGCACCTCACATTCAACTGTACAGACACATTTGGGGTCAGTCTACAGTGTGTCGTGTTCTGGCGTTGCACCTCACATTCAACTGTACCGACACATTGGGGGTAAGTCTACAGTGTGTCGTGTTCTGATGTTGTACCTCACATTCAACTATACCGACACATTAGGCGTCAGTTTACAGTGTGTCGTGTTCTGACGTTGCACCTCACATTCAACTGTACCGACACATTGGGGGTCAGTCTACAGTGTGTCGTGTTCTGACGTTGCACCTCACATTCAACTGTACCGACACATTGGGGGTCAGTCTACAGTGTGTCGTGTTCTGACGTTGCACCTCACATTGAAATGTACCGACACATTGGGAGTCAGTCTACAGTGTATCGTGTTCTGACGTTGCACCTCACATTCGACTGTACCGACACATTGGGGGTCAGTCTACAGTGTGTCGTGTCGTTCTGCCTGCAATACAGAGCCAATCCGAAACTCACCAGATAGGAACTATGGACCGTTGTCGTAATCCAGGGATAATGGCAGGCCATGTCAACTGAAGATAACTACTTCTTAAATTTCGCGAATGCTCAGCGCTGTGGCAAAGATACTATTCGGCTTCCTGTTTGTGTTCTTCGCGTCTGGATTTACCCATTAGCAAGCATACTATACGACCCGCTCTGTATTCCTGGGATGTGCATCACGTGACAAGCAAACAAACTAGCCAACGTTCTTAGAACGAAGGCTTTAGGCCCATATTGCCTCCAATTATTTGTGGCCAGTTACCAAGTCGAATGTCAAGCCATATTCATATGCTCGCAAGTTAGCACACCCAGACAAGCGTCAATTTCTTTCTCGACTTGTGAGTAATTGCGATCACATTTTTTTTTAACAAGAAGATTTAACAAGATTGCCATCCAGAAAATTACTCTGGATGGCAGGTGGACAAGGAAGCCTTTTGGCTTATCGAGAGTCCAATACTTTTTATCTACATGTATCCCGCCTTTTTAAGGTGTGTGTGGTCGAGAGTAAATTCATATACGCTACTAGCACCAACACAATCAGGAGATAATCAGTCATTCATTTACAGTCCTTTGTGAGAATGAGAACTTTCTTATATCTAATCTACACTGCTCCTTTACTAATGTAGCTTCATGTCCTCTGGTCCTTCTATTTTTCTTAACTGAGAAAAAAATGTTTCTATCAATATTTTCATAACCATTCAATATTTCCTTCTTGTGATCTCCTCTCAATCTCCTGGTCTCTAGTGTTGTTAAACCACATTCTTTTAGGCGTATTTCGTAACTAAGATCCCTCAGATTTGGTATCATTTTAGTCGCTCTCCTCTGTACTCTTTCTAGCATATCTATGTCCTTCTTGCGATATGGCCTCCATGCTTGTATACAATATTCTAAATGAGGCCTCACTATTGTTTTGTACAGCGGTACTATTAATTCTTTTTTCTTATACGCTATATTTCGCCTAATTAATCCAAGGATTTGATTTCCCTTTGACGCTGCAATTCCGCACTGCTCTGAAACCTTCATATCAGCACTAATGGTTAACCCCAAGTCCTTTTCTTTTACAGTAGTACTTAGAACAGTACCCCCATTTTATATTCTAAATATTCGTTCCCATGTCCTGTGTGGAGGCATTTACATTTCCCAAAATTGAACAGCATTGCCACTTTTCAGACCATTTGATCAACCTGTCAAGATCATCTTGTAAATGCTGTCTGTCTCCATCACTTTTAATCCTTCTAAACACTTTTGTATCATCCGCAAATTTTAACACCTTGCTTGTTATATCATCGTCCAAATCATTGATATATATTAAGAATAATATAGGTCCTAGTACTGATCCCTGTGGTACCCCACTCAATACCGATTTCCAGTTTGAAGCCTCCCCATCAACTACTACACGTTGTCTTCTGTCATTCAGCCATTTTTCTATCCAGTTTATTATACCATTTTCTATGCCATGGGCCTTTAGCTTAAGGAGTAATCTTTGATGTGGTACTTTGTCGAAAGCTTTTTGAAAATCTAAATAGATGATATCTACTGGTGATCCCTCATCTACCCACCTAGTGATGTCTTCCAAAAAACATAACATATTTGTTAAGCATGACCTCGCTTTTAAAAACCCATGTTGAGATGTTAAACTCACTGGTCTATAGTTCTCTGACTTGTTTCTCGAACCTTTTTTAAATAACGGTATAATGTTTGCCTCTTTCCATTCTAAAGGAACCACTCCCTCTTCTAATGACAAATTGAAAACTGTTGCAAGCGGTACGCTAATTTGTTCTACAATTTCCAATAGTAGTTTGGGCGGAATCCCGTCCACTCCAGGTGATTTATTATCCTTCATAGCCCTTATTTTCTTAGCTACCATTTCCGAGGTTACAACTAACTGTCCTAAATAGTCTGAATCTGCCCCCTTGAACTTAGCCTCTGGTACTGGCAGTAAACTAATATCTTCCCTGGTAAACACTGAACTAAAGTACTCATTCAGGTCTTCTGCTATTAAGAATCCCTCTGATATTGTATTTCCAGCACTATCTTCTAGAGGACCGACCTTATCCTGAACTTTCTGTTTGCTTCGAATATACGCATAAAAACTCTTACTGTCATGTTTTATATTACTAGCTAATTTTTTTTCATAGCTTCTCTTTGAATTTCTAATTTCAGCTGTAGCCTGATTAAGTGCTTCTTTATAAATGTTGTAGTCTTCATCATTTCCAGTACATCTATATGACTTCCACATCATTTGTTTACACTTAATTTTTCTAATGGCTTCTTTCGATAAGTGTTTCTTTTTAGACCATTTCCCTTGTTTTTTGAAAGGTACAAATTTATCGACTATGCACTTAATTTCACTATTTAAGATATTCCAGCATTCGGTTGCTGTCTTATTCTTCAGTGTGTTATTCCAGTCTATCTTTGCTAAATATTTCCTCATGTCCTTATACCTTCCTTTGTGGAAATTTTTCCTATACTGCTTTTTACTATTCCTTTCTGATTTTACTTTGATGGTAAAATGTATCTGGTTGTGATCACTACTCCCCAGTGGCTCACATATCTTGACATTGTCAACTAATTCTTTCTGTGAGGACAAAACTAAGTCTAACACATTCTCTCCCCTGGTTGGTTCTAGCACATGTTGAGAAAGGAAACTATCTTGTACTAAAACTAAAAACTTGTGGTCCTCACTCCCCATACCTCACTCCCCATACTCTGTAGAGATTTCCATTGTATATGCCCATGGTTAAAGTCCCCCATAATAATACAGTTCCGTTTGCTTACTTCCCTTATAGCGTTTTGTATTTTTTTATTCTCTTCTATGCTTATGTTTGGACTTCGATAAACTAACCCAACTGTTAACGTTGAGTTTCCTGTAACTATGTTACACCAAACAGCTTCTTCGCAATCTGCTTCTCTTTCTAATTTTATTTCATAAGCCTGGATAGATTCTTTAATATATAAAATAACTCCACCTCCCTTTCTTCCTATTCTATCTTTCCTAAACATTACATATCCTGTTAGTCCCAATTCGGCATCTGATATATCAGTGGTGGCCCACGATTCGGTTATACCTATTATGTGAGGGTCAATATCTTCTACCATAATATTTAGTTCACTTCTTTTGTTTACTATGCTCCTTGCATTTAAACAAATGCATTTATATCCTGATTCAGAACAGTTTTATAGGCTGTTCTTTGCCGATTTATTTCTGCTGTCTTTATCTATGCCTCCAGTTTCAGGCTTCTCTGTGAATCCCCCCTGCGAATCTAGTTTAAATAGATGCAGCCTGTCTCACTGTCAACAGATTGCAGCAAGTTCTCTGAGAAAACTGCTGCCCCCTTTCCACTTAGATGTAGGCCATCTCTCATGTACATATCTTCCCTCCCAACAAAGTATCCCCATAAATCTACGAATCCCACCCCCTCTTCTTTACACATCTGCTCAGACTACGATAAGTATAACACACTCCTACCCCCACACGCCTCGTTGTTCTAGTATTAAGACTGCTTCAAGCCCCACACGCCTAGTTGGTCTAGTATTAAGACTTCTTCAAGCCCCACTCGCCTCGTTGTTCTGTTATTAAGACTGCTTCAAGCCCCACACGCCTCGTTGTTCTGGTATTAAGACTGCTTCAAGCCCTACACGCCTCGTTGTTCTGGCATTAAGACTGCTAGAAGCCCCACACGCCTCGTTGTTCTGGCATTAAGACTGCTTGAAGCCCCACACGCCTAGTTGTTCTGCCATTAAGACTGCTTCAAACCTCACTCGCCTCGTTGTTCTGGTATTAAGACTGCTTCAAGCCCCACTCGCCTCGTTGTTCTGGTATTAAGACTGATTCAAGCCCCACTCGCCTCATTGTTCTGGTATTTAGATTGCTTCAAGCCCCACTCGCCTCGTTGTTCTGGTATTAAGACTGCTTCAAGCCCCACTCGCCTCGTTGTTCTGGTATTTAGACTGCTTCAAGCCCCACTCGCCGTCTTTTTTCTGGTATTAAGACTGCTTCAAGCCCCACACGCCTCGTTGTTCTGGTATTAAGACTGCTTCAAGCCCTACACGCCTCGTTGTTCTGGCATTAAGACTGCTTGAAGCCCCACACGCCTCGTTGTTCTGGCATTAAGACTGCTTCAAGCCTCACTCGCCTCGTTGTTCTGGTATTAAGACTGCTTCAAGCCCCACTCGCCTCGTTGTTCTGGTATTTAGACTGCTTCAAGCCCCACTCGCCGTCTTTTTTCTGGTATTAAGACTGCTTCAAGCCCCACACGCCTCGTTTTTCTGGTATTAAGACTGCTTGAAGCCCCACATGCCTCGTTGTTCTGGCATTAAGACTGCTTGAAGCGCCACCCGCCTCGTTGTTCTGGCATTAAGACTGCTTCAAGCCTCACTCGCCTCGTTGTTCTGGTATTAAGACTGCTTCAAGCCCCACTCGCCTCATTGTTCTGGTATTAAGACTGCTTCAAGCCCCACTCGCCTCGTTGTTCTGGTATTTAGACTGCTTCAAGCCCCACTCGCCGTCTTTTTTCTGTTATTAAGACTGCTTCAAGACCCACACGCCTCGTTGTTCTGGTATTAAGACTGCTTCAAGCCCTACACGCCTCGTTGTTCTGGCATTAAGACTGCTTGAAGCCCCACACGCCTCGTTGTTCTGGCATTAAGACTGCTTCAAGCCTCACTCGCCTCGTTGTTCTGGTATTAAGACTGCTTCAAGCCCCACTCGCCTCGTTGTTCTGGTATTTAGACTGCTTCAAGCCCCACTCGCCGTCTTTTTTCTGGTATTAAGACTGCTTCAAGCCCCACACGCCTCGTTGTTCTGGTATTAAGACTGCTTCAAGCCCTACACGCCTCGTTGTTCTGGCATTAAGACTGCTTGAAGCCCCACATGCCTCGTTGTTCTGGCATTAAGACTGCTTCAAGCCCCATACGCCTCGTTGTTCTGGCATTAAGACTGCTTCAAGCCTCACTCGCCTCGTTGTTCTGGTATTAAGACTGCTTCAAGCCCCACTCGCCTCGTTGTTCTGGTATTAAGACTGCTTCAAGCCCCACTCGCCTTTTTGTTTTGGTATTTAGACTACTTCAAGCCCCACTTGCCTCGTTGTTATAGCATTAAGACTGCTTCAAGCCCCACTCGCCTCTTTGTTTTGGTATTTAGACTGCTTCAAGCCCCACTCACCTCGTTGTTCTGGTATTAAGATTGCTTCAAGCCCTATACATCTCGTTGTTTTGGCATTAAGACTGCTTCAAGCCCCACTCGCCTAGTTGTTCTGGTATTAAGACTGCTTCAAGCCCCACTCGCCTAGTTGTTCTGGTATTTAGACTGCTTCAAGCCCCACTCGCCTCGTTGTTCTGGCATTAAGACTGCTTCAAGCCCCATTCGCCTCATTGTTCTGGTATTAAGACTGCTTCAAGCGCCACTCGCCTAGTTGTTCTGGTATTAAGACTGCTTCAAGCCCCACTCGCCTAGTTGTTCTGGTATTTAGACTGCTTCAAGCCCCACTCGCCTAGTTGTTCTGGTATTAAGACTGCTTCAAGCCCCACTCGCCTCGTTGTTCTGGTATTAAGACTGCTTCAAGCCCCACTCGCCTCATTGTTCTGGTATTAAGACTGCTTCAAGCCCCACTCGCCTCATTGTTCTGGTATTAAGACTACTTCAAGCCCCACTCGCCTCGTTGTTCTGGCATTAAGACTGCTTCAAGCCCCATTCGCCTCATTGTTCTGGTATTAAGACTGCTTCAAGCCCCACTCGCCTCGTTGTTCTGGTATTTAGACTGCTTCAAGCCCCACTCGCCTCGTTGTTCTGGTATTAAGACTGCTTCAAGCCCCACTCGCCTCGTTGTTCTGGTATTTAGACTGCTTCAAGCTCCACTCGACTCGTTGTTCTGGTATTTAGTCTGCTTCAAGCCCCACTCGCCTCGTTGTTCTGGTATTTAGACTGCTTCAAGCCCTACATGCTCCGCATCGGCGATGATCTTGGTCTGTGCATTCTTGTCGAAGTATGCAACTCTCATAAGCCACATTCTTGTTACGTTCCTCTTTGGAATGTCTCCTTTTCTCTGGACTGATATTAAACATCTTTGTTGGTCAGTCGTCGCAATGGCTCTGATAGTGTGGCGGACTGTGGAATGAATTGACTGCTGTAATTTTCCAATCCGAGGGAGCTACACACTTCTTCCCCGCCCATATTCGTTTCCCTCGCTTGAGTCAGAAGCCTCACTCTCTTTTTGCGGTCCTGGTGATGGTGATTCCATCTGTGAAACTCGCTCTTCTTCTAAGTGCCGCGTCTGTTGCAGGCGTTGTCGACCGTGGCCATCCAAACCCCATCGATCTTTCCTTTTGTTACTAAAATGTTCTAAACGTTGCTTTGTCGTTACGTGGCCTATGCAACCAGCATGTTCCCCAAATTATCCTCAAGTTATTCCTTTTTGATTGGCAGTTCTAAACATGTATTCATTACTTCTTTTCATGAAACTATCAATATTTTTCTCAGTAACTGTGGGATTATACAAAACATCGGGTGCAACGCATTCCACATTAATATAAATGAAAAAAATGTGAGCTTCAGAGACGACTATCATATCTAGATGGTCGTGACCTGCAATGATTCAAGAGCTGCCACATGCCTAGACGAGTAGTCTGCCGACAACTGACACCGGTACAATCATCCATCACTTAAACCGTATATCCCACAGCTGAATCAGGAAATTCAAAATATTTTTTTGGATTTAAAGTAATATGACCTTTATTAACGACATACAAAATGTACAATCGGTGTACATGTTAGTAAAAAAAATAGCACGTGTACGTAAATAATTACATTAGTCTTTGGAAGATATGCAATTGTCTATGTCAACAGTTATAATATCGTGGAATGTGACGGGAACTGTGCACCAGTAGGCATGATATGAACTGTAGTATGCTAAAAACGTTGACCGCAAATATATGTTCAAATTAATAATTATGTTTTTGTATCTGTAAGTAATAATATGGCGCAGCCTTGAACTGGACAGTGTCAACCTTGTGATCGCACATAGAATGGCGGGATACTGCGTGTGGACTACAACCCATGTGACCCCAAGAGAGGGAGATGAAACAAGAGGGATATGAGACGAGAGTGAGATGGGACGAGAGGGAGATGGGATGAGATGAAAGGAGATGGGATGAAAGATGGGAGAATGGGGTCACACCCACAAGCATATTTCAAGCCAACTAAGTGACGTGACAAAGAAGAAGGGGCCACTGTGCTGTGACTGTACAGGCTAATCTACATAATACCATATGAACAGATGTGACAGACAGTTCTCATGAAGTCTGACACAACACGTCCCGCCACAGCTATCAACACATTATAAAATAGCATACACAGCACTACACTTTGTATATAGACAATTATCATTTCAGCTGTCCTGCTATGTGCTATAACTTCAACCTAATATCAGCAAACATGTGCACTTGATATATATATATATATAAACAAGCTTGATGCTACTGCACCAGCTTTTAGCAGATACCTCACATAGCTATACGCCTATCTCAACATTGCAACACTGATTTGAGCAATACAACAAGACAGTTCTAGCAGTATCCAGCAGGGGGCAGCACAGTGCTCTGAACTGCCACATTTTGCCATTCACATTACACACAATTTCGAAGTCCCGACATTGATTAGGACATTCAAATACATGACTGCCAAGTTATCATATGATCAATAGGTAACGTAATTAATCACACAATTAATCACTTACTTACTAAGCCATTCATGCAGCCACTCCTGAGCGATAAGGATATTTAAACATTATTATTGCAAAGTACTTTCTGGTCATTGTGACATTCAACCACACGACAGCTTGGTCATTCAACAATGATCATCAACACATTCCAACAGACAATCGGAAAGTAATTCACCATTCATTAAATAATGCATTAAATGATCAAACACACAACTGTCAACATAACTGCATTATTGCTTGATATACCACTTTTTAACTGCTTTCTTGATGTCCTAAATTTTGTATTGAAAAAAATCAAAATGTTATGATGAAAATGTGGTCTTATGCCAAATAGATGTCCTGATCTATTTGTTGCACAAAGTCACCAGTTCTAGGCATCACAATCTCCTGTGAACAAAGCAAATAAAAAGGAAAATAGTCAAAACAACTTGTACGGGTCTGACAAAAGTTAACTGGAGGATGCGCTTCCTACTTTTTCCTGCATTTACATGAGCAGATGTTGACACATGTGAATCAAGGTGATCATTGGGACATTGACACACAACCTGTGCCCGAGTCTACACACAGGATGTACCTGGAGCCACTGGGGTCTCACTGGTGTATTCTGTGCCCGAGTCTACACACAAGATGTACCTGGAGCCACTGGGGTCTCACTGGTGTATTCTGTGCCCGAGTCTACACACAGGATGTACCTGGAGCCACTGGGGTCTCACTGGTGTATTCTGTGCCCGAGTCTACACACAAGATGTACCTGGAGCCACTGGGGTCTCACTGGTGTATTCTGTGCCCGAGTCTACACACAGGATGTACCTGGAGCCACTGGGGTCTCACTGGTGTATTCTGTGCCCGAGTCTACACACAAGATGTACCTGGAGCCACTGGGGTCTCACTGGTGTATTCTGTGCCCGAGTCTACACACAAGATGTACCTGGAGCCACTGGGGTCTCACTGGTGTATTCTGTGCCCGAGTCTACACACAAGATGTACCTGGAGCCACTGGGGTCTCACTGGTGTATTATGTGCCCGAGTCTACACACAAGATGTACCTGGAGCCACTGGGGTCTCACTGGTGTATTCCTCCTCGACAGTATTGTTATTGAGGGCAGCGCATGTCTCTTTGTTGTCAGCTGATGACATGTCACTTGATGTCACAACTTTATCGACACTGACAACTGATGACATGTCTGTGTCAGTGGTGACAGACGATGATTCGTCACCTGATGTCTTCTCTGAGTCAATAGTAACAAATGATGACATGTCACCTGACATATTGTCTGCATCGGTTTTGACAGACAATGATTTGTCAGCTACGTCACCTGATGTCTTAGTTGTGTCGTTAGTTACAGATGACATCTTGTCTGTATCGGTAGTGACAGAATACGACACATCACCTGACATATTGGCAGTGTCTGTGATGACAGATGATGACATGTCGCCCGACATCTCATCTGTGTCGGTGGTGATATGAGTTGTGTCACCTGACGTCTTGTCGTCAGTGTTATGATTGGGGACGTGTCTGAGTGTGACATGAGAGAAGGCGCCCAGCCCGCGGTGGGATACAAACTTGAAGGGTTCGGGGTGGACAAGCTTGGATACTTTGATGTTAAACACCCTCTCCTCCTCCTTCTTAGCCATCTTCTCTCGAAGATCTTCCTTCACCCTCTCCGCCTCTCGCAGCTTCACCAGCGCCTCCTGCAGGCACAATTGGGAACTGGGTTATGCTTTTGTATTTACAGGTATTTATACATTCACATTTTACTCGTGAAAATGTTCATCAATTTTTTTATTTTTTTATTCATATTTCACTGTTTTATATTTTTCTTCCTACTATTTGTTGGATTTAGTTAACAACAAACCACATAATTAATTATATACATATTTAACCACTAATGGTATGTTACATTGTTATAGTTTAACTTTCTCAGTACATTTTAGTAAACCTAGTTTAGTTATATTTAGTGAGTGAGTGAGTAAGTGAGTTGTCAGTAAAATTATACACATGCATTTAGAACAGAAAAATAATGTCATATATATATATATACACTATATATATATATAATACTACCAAGGATAACACATTAAAGTACACATTAGTACACTTATTTCCAATGTGGTCCTCACAAATAATAATAAATAAATATTGATAATAAAACGTGAAGTATTTATTTTCATTTTATTATTTCCAATCTTGAGAGTTAAATTTTAGTCTTAACATTTAAATTTAGCCCTGAAAGCCTTAAGACACCTAATGTATGCGAGAAACAAGTACAAATGTGTCACCTCCATCTTGGTGTCCATGTTGAGTCGCTCTTGCTCCAGTTGCTCCAGCTTGAGTTGCTCCTCCGTGAGCAAGGCCTCATGCTGGAGTCTTTCCTCCTCCAGGCCTTCTCTCTTCTGTCGCTCCTCCGCCAACATTCCTTCCAGCTCCGTCTTCAGTTGCTCCAGCTTCTCTCGCTTCTCAAACTCCTCCTCCAGGATCCTGCAGCGAGAGATGATATCACACTGAGACAATGACCTCAACAATTCATCACTAAACAGAATCTGTTTAAGGAGCTTTTCAAAATTTAAATTATAAAGCCACCGCCGTATGATAGAGGACACTATTTGCATGTGACATACCGACGAAAGTGTCCAAGTGGTGCACCCTGGTGTTGGCAGTTTTCATTACACAAGATCGCTATTAAGGAGTGAAAATTATTTTAAAAAGAAAACTTATGAGCTGATAAGACAGTTAGTGAAACTGTCGCTGATGACACATGCATGCACACCCAGGGTGACACGTCAATGACACAGTCATGTCTTTGTCAACTTTGATGGCAGCAAAATATTTGAAATATTTAATAATAAATAACATACCTAAAATTGACAGAAGTTCTGTAATTTGTTGTTGTTTTTTGCCTCCTGGTGGCCTACCTTGACTGCAGTGAGCGGACAATCTCTTCGTCCTTCTTCGCCTGTCGCTCCGCCTCCAGCAGCTGCTCCAGCTGTAGTCGCAGCTCCTCCACCTCTCGCAGCCGCTGTTGCTCCACCTCCCTCAGTGCTGCCTCCTGCTGGAGCCGGGCTTCAGCATCTGCTCGTGCCTGGAGGAATATCAACTATCAGAGATACGATGTTCATTTCAACGGCATCATTGTTCATTCAGCGGCATCATTGTTCATTCAGTGGCATCATTGTTCATTCAACAGCATCATTGTTCATTCAGTGGCATCATTGTTCATTCAACAGCATCATTGTTCATTCAACAGCTCATTGTTCATTCAGCGGCATCATTGTTCATTCAACAGCATCATTGTTCATTCAACAGCATCATTGTTCATTCAGCGGCATCATTGTTCATTCAACAGCATCATTGTTCATTCAACAGCTCATTGTTCATTCAGCGGCATCATTGTTCATTCATTTAGCGGCATCATTGTTCATTCAACGGCATCATTGTTCATTCATTCAGCGGCATCATTGTTCATTCAACGGCATCATTGTTCATTCAGCGGCATCATTGTTCATTTCAACAGCATCACTGTTCATTCAACAGCATCATTGTTCATTCAACAGCATCATTGTTCATTCAACAGCATCATTGTTCATTCAGCAGCATCATTGTTTATTCAACAGCATCATTGTTCATTCAGCGGCATCATTGTTCATTTCAACAGCATCACTGTTCATTCAACAGCATCATTGTTCATTCAACGGCATCGTTGTTCATTCAGCGGCATCATTGTTCATTCAACAGCATCACTGTTAATTCTACAGCATCACTGTTCATTCAACAGCATCATTGTTCATTCAACGGCATCATTGTTCATTCAGTGGCATCATTGTTCATTCAACGGCATCATTGTTAATTTCAACAGCATCATTGTTCATTCAGTGGCATCATTGTTCATTCAACGGCATCATTGTTCATTCAGCGGCATCATTGTTCATTTCAACAGCATCACTGTTCATTCAACAGCATCATTGTTCATTCAACAGCATCATTGTTCATTCAACAGCATCATTGTTCATTCAGCGGCATCATTGTTCATTCAACAGCATCATTGTTCATTCAGCGGCATCATTGTTCATTCAACAGCATCATTGTTCATTCAACAGCTCATTGTTCATTCAACGGCATCATTGTTCATTCATTCAGCGGCATCATTGTTCATTCAACGGCATCATTGTTCATTCAACGGCATCATTGTTCATTCAACGGCATCATTGTTCATTCAACGGCATCATTGTTCATTTCAACAGCATCATTGTTCATTCAACGGCATCATTGTTCATTCAGCAGCATCATTGTTCATTCAACGGCATCATTGTTCATTCAGCGGCATCATTGTTCATTTCAACAGCATCACTGTTCATTCAACAGCATCATTGTTCATTCAACAGCATCATTGTTCATTCAGCAGCATCATTGTTTATTCAACAGCATCATTGTTCATTCAGCGGCATCATTGTTCATTTCAACAGCATCACTGTTCATTCAACAGCATCATTGTTCATTCAACGGCATCGTTGTTCATTCAGCGGCATCATTGTTCATTCAACAGCATCACTGTTAATTCTACAGCATCACTGTTCATTCAACAGCATCATTGTTCATTCAACGACATCATTGTTCATTCAGTGGCATCATTGTTCATTCAACGGCATCATTGTTAATTTCAACAGCATCATTGTTCATTCAGTGGCATCATTGTTCATTCAACGGCATCATTGTTCATTCAGCGGCATCATTGTTCATTTCAACAGCATCACTGTTCATTCAACAGCATCATTGTTCATTCAACAGCATCATTGTTCATTCAACAGCATCATTGTTCATTCAACGGCATCATTGTTCATTCAACGGCATCATTGTTCATTCAACAGCATCACTGTTCATTCAACAGCATCACTGTTCATTCAACAGCATCACTGTTCATTCAACAGCATCATTGTTCATTCAACGGCATCACTGTTCATTCAGCGGCATCATTGTTCATTTCAGCAGCATCACTGTTCATTCAACAGCATCATTGTTCATTCAACAGCATCATTGTTCATTCAACAGCATCATTGTTCATTCAGCGGCATCATTGTTCATTTCAACAGCATCATTGTTCATTCAACAGCATCATTGTTCATTCAACAGCATCATTGTTCATTTCAACAGCATCATTGTTCATTCAACAGCATCATTGTTCATTCAACAGCATCATTGTTCATTTCAACAGCATCATTGTTCATTCAACAGCATCATTGTTCATTCAACAGCATCATTGTTCATTTCAACAGCATCATTGTTCATTCAACAGCATCATTGTTCATTCAACAGCATCATTGTTCATTTCAACAGCATCATTGTTCATTCAACAGCATCATTGTTCATTCAACAGCATCATTGTTCATTTCAACAGCATCATTGCTCATTCTACAGCATCATTGTTCATTCAACAGCATCATTGTTCATTCAACAGCATCATTGTTCATTCAACGGCATCATTGTTCATTCAACGGCATCATTGTTCATTCAACGGCATCATTGTTAATTTCAACAGCATCATTGTTCATTCGACAGCATCATTGTTCATTCAACAGCATCATTGTTAATTTCAACAGCATCATTGTTCATTCAGCGGCATCATTGTTCATTCAACGGCATCATTGTTCATTCAACAGCATCACTGTTCATTCAGCGGCATCATCTCACTATACATATTGAAATGGTTTCTATATTTAATTATTTCTTAAACTTTTATAATTTTAAAATAACTTATGTTTTTTTAATTAACCCATTAGGCCCCAGGATTTTATTAAAACATGCCTTCCTGTTCCCAGGATTTCTGGCAAATTTTGAGCGATTTTGCATCCTTGTGTAAAAAAATCTGTAGAAAAAAAACTATTCAATATTGACAATTACAAGTTGTGTTTATTTTGACGAGTACTAATTTCTCCACATGCATGTACACATAAAAATATAATTTAGCCATAAAATGTTGACACTTGATCACAATTTGCAAAGACAAATAGCAAATTTGTTTAAATTTTGAAAGTTATTCTACTTTGCGACTGACATTTGACAATGAACTCATGCTACTACTCTACGCAACCAAATGAAGAAAATGTAGCTACATGTGTTAGCCTTGCAACATTGAAAAAATTATAAAATTCTGACGGTTATTGTTCAAGTTACACCATATAGTGTCATGAAAAATATAGAAATAAAAATGTTCGAGAAAACATGTTACACAGGCATGGATTTAAATATCTCTGCTAAAAGCCATGGTGCTCCCGGAAACACGGTCCAGACTTGCACAGGGATACTCTACACAGTGAGCACCCGTATGAGGTTTCAACACAACGTTTCGATGGAGTGCGCCTTTTGGCAGAAATGCATGCCTGGCATGCCTTCTTCCGCCCTTCAAACAGGACAAGGTCGTGTCCTTGAATCACATTCCTCTCGACAACTTGGGACACTTCGTGAACAGATTGCACGGCCGCTCGCTTGCGGGAAGAGAAGTTATCGCACATCTGATGCATCACTGCCATCCTGAAGCTGAGGAGTGACCACTCTCTGTGGTTGCTCGGCATTGGCCTGTTTGCCACACACTTCAAAATGTACGCATTCACCATTGCGAAGTTGAACAGGCCGAAGAGGACGTACTTCCACCACTTCCTCCCGGCTCGACCGACGTTGTAATAACTCCGGAACTGGTCAAGATGGTCGACCCCTCCCATGTTCCGGTTGTAGTCGACGATCATCTCGGGCACCGTGACCATCTCGTTTGGGGCAAACCGGGTTCGGGGTTTCACAGTGTCCCTGCCAGTCGTGTTAGTTGCCACAATAAACACGTCACGTCTGTCGTACCACCGACAGAACACGATGTCACGATCTGTTGACAGCTTCTCGCTCTGCCCCCTCTGCAGCGCGATGTCGGAGATCTGCTTTGGTAGGCCGCGACTGTTCTTCCGAATCGTACCGCAGAAGTAGGTGTCGGCATCGTGTAGGTCACGGATCAGGGCGAGGGAGGAGTAAAAGTTGTCAGCGTAGAGGTGGTGGTTGCGGAGAAGGTAGTCTGTTGTCAGCTTCATGACGACGTTGTACGTCAGTCCCATGCCGTCTGCTAGTCGATCATCGCGCCCAGTGTACACATCAAGGGCCAAGCAGTAGCCAGTGCGTGCATCGCACAACACCCACAACTTTATCCCCCACTTGATGGGCTTCTTTGGCATATATTGTTTCCAACGTAGCCGGCCGTTGTACTTGATCATTGCCTCATCAACGGACAGGGCAACACCAGGTGCAAACAGACGAGGAAAGTTCTGTTGCAGGGTTGACAGGAATGGCCGAACTTTTCCCAGCTTGTCTGCACGATCTTCAGTCGCTGGATCGGTCGCGTG
Source organism: Paraescarpia echinospica (assembly GCA_020002185.1). Taxonomy (NCBI): domain Eukaryota; kingdom Metazoa; phylum Annelida; class Polychaeta; order Sabellida; family Siboglinidae; genus Paraescarpia; species Paraescarpia echinospica. The sequence continues at coordinate 947,197 of CM034539.1, forward strand.
CAAACAGTGCATCAGCTGCTCATACCTGTTCCTCGAGATCCGGGAGCTGATGTATGGGCAGTTCAGTGCTGGATCAGTTGACCAGTAGTCTCGGTACTGGGGCCGCTCGTTCACTCCCATCAGGATAAGGATCCCGAAGAAGAAGCGCATCTCATCCTCTGTTGTGTCCGTCCACAACCGACCTCCGTGCACTGCAGCGTAAGCGTTGGTTGATGTCGCCATGTCCGCAAAGAAGTTGCGACCAAGGGCCGCGAGCAAGAAATCGAGTTCTGGTGAATCGAAGGGGATGTCATGCTGAGGTCCGGAATTCTCACGAAACGGACGGATCTGCGGAGTGGGCATCGCCATCGACCAACCAGCTGGGGGATATCCATGGGCTGGACGACCCATACCCCTGCCACGCCCTCGGCCACGACCCCGGCCACGACCTCGAACTTCTTCGCTGGATGTGCTGGAATGGGATGGTTCTGGGGTGTCAGAAGACTCATCCGAGCTTGACATGACAACGGGCTCCTGTAATAAAAGACACAAAGTTCAAATAAATTATAATTATGAATTGTGAACAATAGTATAACAAGATAATAAACACAATAGCTGGTTGCTAAGGTTACAAACCATCATCACATCAACAGAACAGAACAGCGACACGCACTGATGCAAGCTGCCAGGTACACATGTACTCGACATCTGCCAGAAGTTGTACACAGCAGACAAATGTATTATTATAAGTGAGTTATACATGTCACTATATAGATGAAACAGGTCATATATCCATATTACATCAACATAATTATATAACATGTGTGTAAAAATAACACAAGTGGCGGAATCGATGTACATCAAACGAGCATAATCCAGCTCAGGCCATGCCAAAAGCTAAGCTAAGACAGCCTACTTTTAGTTACACGATGAAAGCAACAATTCTTACAGAAAAACTACTTACATGATCATCGACTTCCACATCAGAACCACCTTCCATTTCCCCATCATCGCTGTCACTATCCCACATCATCTGGGCAACATCAGTTGCCGAAAACATGATGCTAGAAAGCAAAGTTGTATGAACACACGCGAAGAAAACCGATGAAAATCAAGATTTCCAAAATGGCAACCCATGCACGTGACAAGCAGGTGTTGTTGCAAAATGTATCCGCTAGAGTGTGGCAAAATTTGGTAGCGTTTAGTGCAGTAGTTAATCGCCAGGATTTTTTTGAATAGAAGGTCCTGAATGCGGCCGGCAGCGGCCGTTCCAGGACTCCACAGAGCGGCCGGCCGCGGCCGTTGCAGGATCTAATGGGTTAAGTTAATAATATTATTTACCTATTTATATATATTTCACTTATTTTTCAAACATGTTTTTGTTTAACTATTTATATGTATCACCTATTTATGTGTATTATGGGTTTACCTGAAATAAATGTATTCAAGTTTATTGAAGGCGGTCACTGTAACATACACCACAGTTGGAAAGAAATTATTGCTTCTATATTGCGCACAACTTTGTGTCTATAAATCAATAATACGTGTTGCGTTAACAAAACATTAGGTAACCAATCAGCATGAAATACACATGTGCTTGTCACGGTAAATGCAAGATTCAATTTGTCTGCAAAATAAGTCTGCCACAACAGGAACGAAAAGTAAAACTGTGGAGGCATTTTTTTAATGTGTTTAAATATTACAATATAAAAACAAACTATTTGCTAAATATGTATATCCAGCATAGAAAAGTTCATGTTACTGATTATCTTAATTTAGGAGAACATTTCTAAAATGTTCAACTGTTGGCTGTAACATGAGAGCGCATATTGTAGCTTTGATGTATTAACACTGCATATACACGGTATTGTAGCTTTGATGTATTAACACTGCATCTACACGGTATTGTTTACAACAGTATAACTGTAACATGAGAGCACATATTGTAGCTTTGATGTATTAACATTGCATCTACACTGTATTGTTTACAACAGTATAACTGTAACATGAGAGCGCATGTTGTAGCTTTGATGTATTAACACTGCATCTACACGGTATTGTAGCTTTGATGTATTAACACTGCATCTACACGGTATTGTTTACAACAGTATAACTGTAACATGAGAGCACATATTGTAGCTTTGATGTATTAACACTGCATCTAAATGGTATTGTTTACAACAGTATAACTGTAAAATGAGAGCACTGCATCTACACGGTATTGTTTACAACAGTATAACTGTAACATGAGAGCGCATGTTGTAGCTTTGATGTATTAACACTGCATCTACACGGTATTGTTTACAACAGTATAACTGTAACATGAGAGCGCATGTTGTAGCTTTGATGTATTAACACTGCATCTACACGGTATTGTAGCTTTGATGTATTAACACTGCATCTACACGGTATTGTAGCTTTGATGTATTAACACTGCATCTACACGGTATTGTAGCTTTGATGTATTAACACTGCATCTACACGGTATTGTTTACAACAGTATAACTGTAACATGAGAGCACATATTGTAGCTTTGATGTATTAACACTGCATCTACACGGTATTATTTACAACAGTATAACTGTAACATGAGAGCGCATGTTGTAGCTTTGATGTATTAACACTGCATCTACACGGTATTGTTTACAACAGTATAACTGTAACATGAGAGCGCATGTTGTAGCTTTGATGTATTAACACTGCATCTACACGGTATTGTAGCTTTGATGTATTAACACTGCATCTACACGGTATTGTAGCTTTGATGTATTAACACTGCATCTACACGGTATTGTAGCTTTGATGTATTAACACTGCATCTACACGTATTGTATTGTTTACAACACTGTATATAACTGTGCAACACTACACGGTATTGTAGCTTTGATGTATTAACACTGCATCTACACGGTATTGTTTACAACAGTATAACTGTAACATGAGAGCACATATTGTAGCTTTGATGTATTAACACTGCATCTAACCGGTACTGTTTACAACAGCATAACTGTAACATGAGAGCACATATTGTAGCTTTGATGTATTAACATTGCATCTACACTGTATTGTTTACAACAGTATAACTGTAACATGAGAGCGCATGTTGTAGCTTTGATGTATTAACACTGCATATACACGGTATTGTTTACAACAGTATAACTGTAACATGAGAGTGCATATTGTAGCTTTGATGTATTAACACTGCATCTACACGGTATTGTAGCTTTGATGTATTAACATTGCATATACATGGTATTGTTTACAACAGTATAACTGTAACATGAGAGCGCATGTTGTAGCTTTGATGTATTAACACTGCATCAACACGGTATTGTTTACAACAGTATAATTGTAACATGAGAGGGCATATTGTAGCTTTGATGTATTAACACTGCATCTACATGGTATTGTTTACAACAGTATTACTGTAACATGAGAGCGTATATTGTAGCTTTGCTGTATTAACACTGCATCTAAACGGTACTGTTTACAACAGTATAACTGTAACATGAGAGCGCATATTGTAGCTTTGATGTATTAACACTGCATCTACACGGTATTGTTTACAACAGTATAACTGTAACATGAGAGCACATATTGTAGCTTTGATGTATTAACACTGCATCTACACGGTATTGTTTACAACAGTATAACTGTAACATGAGAGCGCATGTTGTAGCTTTGATGTATTAACACTGCATCTAAATGGTATTGTTTACAACAGTATAACTGTAAAATGAGAGCACATATTGTAGCTTTGATGTATTAACACTGCATCTACACGGTATTGTTTACAACAGTATAACTGTAACATGAGAGCGCATGTTGTAGCTTTGATGTATTAACACTGCATCTACACGGTATTGTAGCTTTGATGTATTAACACTGCATCTACACGGTATTGTAGCTTTGATGTATTAACACTGCATCTACACGGTATTGTAGCTTTGATGTATTAACACTGCATCTACACGGTATTGTTTACAACAGTATAACTGTAACATGAGAGCACATATTGTAGCTTTGATGTATTAACACTGCATCTAACCGGTACTGTTTACAACAGTATAACTGTAACATGAGAGCACATATTGTAGCTTTGATGTATTAACATTGCATCTACACTGTATTGTTTACAACAGTATAACTGTAACATGAGAGCGCATGTTGTAGCTTTGATGTATTAACACTGCATATACACGGTATTGTTTACAACAGTATAACTGTAACATGAGAGTGCATATTGTAGCTTTGATGTATTAACACTGCATCTACACGGTATTGTAGCTTTGATGTATTAACATTGCATATACATGGTATTGTTTACAACAGTATAACTGTAACATGAGAGCGCATGTTGTAGCTTTGATGTATTAACACTGCATCAACACGGTATTGTTTACAACAGTATAACTGTAACATGAGAGGGCATATTGTAGCTTTGATGTATTAACACTGCATCTACATGGTATTGTCTACAACAGTATTACTGTAACATGAGAGCGTATATTGTAGCTTTGCTGTATTAACACTGCATCTAAACGGTACTGTTTACAACAGTATAACTGTAACATGAGAGCGCATATTGTAGCTTTGATGTATTAACACTGCATCTACACGGTATTGTTTACAACAGTATAACTGTAACATGAGAGCACATATTGTAGCTTTGATGTATTAACACTGCATCTACACGGTATTGTTTACAACAGTATAACTGTAACATGAGAGCGCATGTTGTAGCTTTGATGTATTAACACTGCATCTACACGGTATTGTTTACAACAGTATAACTGTAACATGAGAGTGCATGTTGTAGCTTTGATGTATTAACACTGCATCTACACGGTATTGTAGCTTTGATGTATTAACACTGCATCTACACGGTATTATAGCTTTGATGTATTAACACTGCATCTACACGGTATTGTAGCTTTGATGTATTATCACTGCATCTACACGGTATTGTAGCTTTGATGTATTAACACTGCATCTACACGGTATTGTAGCTTTGATGTATTAACACTGCATTTACACGGTATTGTAGCTTTGATGTATTAACACTGCATCTACACGGTATTGTAGCTTTGATGTATTAACACTGTATGTACACAGTATTGTAGCTTTGATGTATTAACACTGCATCTACACGGTATTGTTTACAACAGTATAACTGACTTGTTTCTCAGATTTTAGTTCCAGTCTTGTCTTGGCCATTTGTTCGAGTTCCTTTTGCCGCTTTTCTTCCTCCTGCTTCAGGAGAGCTCGTCGCTGGTGTCGCAGTTTAGCACGGTGACGACACTCGAGTCTCTGCCTTGTTTCTGACTTAGTACAGTGGTCAGTGGAGGCCTTGAAAGCTGCAATACATGAAGAAGAAGAATTTGTTTTTATTTGACCCAGACATTTGATTATACATACAATACATCCATGTCAAAATATAACCTTATGATAAGCATGGCATAACGCATGGTAAATAACAAAAAAGTAGGGTCAGGAGACTCCTCTAAGACTATAAAAGTTGCCATCGAGGAGCCACCTTTTATGATAAAAAATGTAACTGGATTAATACATCACACAAATCAAATTAATACATCACCTAAGTCAAAATAAAAAAGTAAAAAAGAAATAAAAAAGAAAAGAAAAAAGAACATGATATGAATATGAGCATGTGTGTAGTGTGAGCAAGCTTACATGATTATTGTGTTTGTCGTTTAGGCACTGTTTTCTACTGTATAAAGTTGACAGGTGGTTATCATTATAGCAATTTTGTCAAGGCATCCACACTTAGTACAGTGAACTCTTGACTTAGTACAGTGAAATCTGACCTAGTACAGTGAAATCTGACTTAGTACAGTGAACTCTTGACTTAATACAGTGAACTATGACTTAGTACATGAACTCTTGACTTGGTACATTGAACTATTGACCTACTACAATGAACTCTTGACTTAGTACAGTGAACTCTTGACTTAGTACAGTGAACATTGACTTAGTACAATGAACTCTGACTTAGTACAGTGAACTCTGCTTAATTGAATCACTTAAAGGGAATCAAGACACACTAATTTTGTGTACTTATATGCTAGTGAATATCACCAAACAGTGAGTATAATTAGAGAAAATGTTAATACTGGCAGAATAACTGAGAATAACACGTGGTCACTTCTACAAAACAAGATGGCAGACACTGTAAAAATAATTGGTCAGAGTCTGGTCAATGGTCACTAGAGGGTGGTTCAATAATAACCATGAGACATGTGCCACTGACATCAAATAGCATGGACTGCAATGTCAGTGAATACAACATAGTTCATATATCATGGAATGAGAAACACGACAAATTATGTAGTCTCTTATCTCGTCTGATTCAATATTTTCATGCAAATTTCCAACAAAAGGAATAGTGTCGAAGGTACGTCAAACAACTGCATTTTATTTTTGCCATTCTAATTTAGCAGCTATGGAATTCCATAAACAGAGTCTCTCCAAAGAAAACTGTTGATAGACGCTAGTTTAAAGTTAGTAATGATCATACATCTCACAAGTCACAAGGTAAATTTTCATCCACAAAGTTTGCTATACAAACATTTTTGATTTTACAGAATAATTAATTTTTTCTTCATCAGGGATTACATCACCTTTGATTTAATCAGGCAGACACTCTTATAGACATAACTCATACATATGGGATGTAACATTGTCAGCAGGTCATGTGACTAACCGGAAATCCACTCTGTGCGTGTGCGATAGTCGGGTGCGCTTACTTCATATGTTTTCCCTTCCGTTACCAATGCAAACCTGTTTGGTTTGGCGCCCACCTTCTCTGGCAGAGCCTGCACCAATAAACATATACTGTTTACATAAATGCTGAAAGGTGGCGCCATCTGATGAGAGGGTTTGACAGACTCCATTACAATTATAAATTTCTAAAATAAGCCTAATTATAACAAGTTTGTTTATCTCCGTACAAGTAAGAGTGATGTCAATGTCACATGATAATAATAATTATTATTTATCACAATACAAGACAAAGTTATATCAACCGAATACAGAAAAATATGAGTTTGACCCATTTGAATACTGGGAACTTTAAATTGGTTGTGTTGAACAGTGATCAGAATACTGGACTTTCAATCGAGAGCACCGAAGATGGAATCCTCTTTAACGTTGCTGCTGTTTGGAAGTTTGGCAATCTCATTCACACCATGTTGCTCATTATCTACCTAGCACAAAGATGTTAAGGTCAAGCATGTTATTGGCACAGGACATAATTAACCAAATATGGGACTGCTTATACAAACCACTGGTCAGTCTTGCACGTCTGTTATTTAACAAACAAATGTAGCTGGGCTAAATGCCAATAGTCGAACCTCGTTTTACGGTCACCTCGATAATACAACCACCTTGCAATTAAGGTAACATTATGACACTCCCAAATTATTTCCATACACTGTAAAGTATAAGAAATTAGTCTTGCTAATATGGTCACTTCTGCCCAGTCCCAAGGGTGATGTTAATAGAGAGGTTCCACTGTGTGTGTGTAATTGATGTGTGAGTCCTATTTGGGGGGTTTGCATAGTTTTGTTTGTCTATCTCAAGGGGTGTCACAAATGATGAGTGAATGATCAAGTGTGGATTTTCATAGACGAGGTTTGGGGCAACAGAGTGTACATATATGCTTAATGACAACAGAGTGTACATATACGCTTAATGACAACAGAGTGTACATATACGCTTAATGACAACAGCTGCTATCATTGACCGACTTCACAATGACACTCCAACTCAAGTTCTCATCAACCTCTCCAGATGTAGGTAAAGATCACATCTCATAAAATAAATCCTGACAACACAAGAGCTTCTTGAAACTCTTCTGTTGACATATATATATATATATATATATATATATACTGACTCTCAAATAATTGCATTAATGATATCCCAAAAGAGTTCACAGTACAAAGAAGCCTCACTACTACTGTAGATCTTACGGACATAACCCCTGGTGGACAAATCCTTCCTTGTCACATAACTATCTGGATGTAAACCCTTACAGACAAAACCCATCATGGAGAGTTGAGAATTCTACAACACAGAAGGAGCAGAGTTGTGACATGGAGACTGAAGAAAGGAGACTGAGAGGAGGGAAGGTGACCGGTGTGAAGGAACAAGAAATTGAGAAGACAGAGGGACGGAGGAAAAGTGTTCGGCAGAGGAAAAGAAAACGGGTCAGTGGGGATAGATCAACAGGTAGTCAGACTGTAGAGAACGAGGAGAGACGCGACAGCGATACAGGTGGTGAAGAGGTAGATACCACAGAGGCAGTTGGTAAGACTGTGAGACAGAAGACTGATGGAAGAAGACAGAGTGTTCAGCAAAAAACAGAAAACATGACAGGCGTGAAGGTGACAGGGGAGAAAGTGACCGTAGTGAAGGAGGTAGCCGGGGAAAAGGGATGGGAGAGGAGAGAAGAAAATGTGATGGGAGGAAAGAAGAAGGGACGAAAGGAAGTGAGAGTAAATGTGCTAGAAGAGAAGATGACAGGAGGAAAGGGGACAAGAGAAAACGCGACAGGAAAGAAGGGAATGGAAGAGAATGTGACAGGAGAGAAGACGGCAAGAAGAAAAGACAACAACCAGACATATGCAAACCGGAGGAGCTACTCCGAGGCAGTGATTGAGGGGGCAAGGAGAAAACAGAGAGTGTTTATGGGTGATTCAATTCTGAGAAAAACAGACAAGATTATATGCGAGGGGAAGGACGTTGTTGTATGTCTACCGGGGGCTAGGATAGAGCATGTGACCGAAAGGGTAGAGAAGGTATTGGGGCATGGTAAGGAAGGGTCTATACTAGTACATGTAGGGACAAACAATGCAGACAAGGAGGGAACAACTGGGATAGTTCAGAAGTACAGACATCTAGTAAGGAAGCTAAAGAAGACAAGAGTGGAACAGGTCGTTCCCTCAGGAATTTTGCCACTAATGGGAGGAAGGGGGGCATCATACAGAAACTGTAAGAGGATGGCGATCAACGAAATAGTTGAACAGATGTGTGAAGAAGAGGGGGTGGGATTCACAGATTTATGGGGGTACTTTGTTGGGAGGGAAGATATGTACACGAGAGATGGCCTCCATCTAAGTGGAAAGGGGGCAGCAGTACTCTCAGAGAATCTGCTGAGATCTGTTGACAGTGGGACAGGTTGCATCTATTTAAACTAAATTCGCAGGGGGGACTCGCAGAGAAGCCTGAAACTGGAGGCATAGATAAAGACAGCAAAAATAATTCAGCAAAGAACAGTCTGGAAAACTGTTCTGAAGCTGGATATAAATGTGTTTGTTTAAATGCAAGGAGTATAGTAAACAAAAGAAATGAACTAAACATTATGGTAGAAGATATTGACCCTCACATAATAGGTATAACCGAATCATGGGCAACCACCGATATATCAGATGCCGAATTGGGACTGACAGGATATGTAATGTTTAGGAAAGATAGAATAGGAAGAAGGGGAGGTGGAGTTATTTTATATATTAAAGAATCTATCCAGGCTTATGAAATAAAATTAGACAGAGAAGCAGATTGCGAAGAAGCTGTTTGGTGTAACATAGTTACAGGAAACTCAACGTTAACGGTTGGATTAGTTTATCGAAGTCCAAACATAAGCATAGAAGAGAATGAAAAAATACAAAACGCTATAAGGGAAGTGAGCAAACGGGACTGTGTTATTATGGGGGATTTCAACCACGGGCATATAAAATGGAAATCTCTACAGAGTATGGGTTGTGAGGACCACAAGTTTTTAGTTTTAGTACAAGATAGTTTCCTTTCTTAACATGTGCTAGAACCAACCAGGGGAGAGAATGTGTTAGACATAGTTTTGTCCTCACAGAATGAATTAGTTGACAATGTCAGGATATGTGAGCCACTGGGGAATAGTGATCACAACCAGATACATTTTACCATCAAAGTAAAATCAGAAAGGAATAGTAAAAAGCAGTACAGGAGAAATTTCCACAAAGGAAAATATAAGGACATAAGGAAATATTTAGCAAAGATAGACTGGAATAACACACTGAAGAATAAGACAGCAACAGAATGCTGGAATATCTTAAAGAGTGAAATTGAACGCATCATCGTCAAATTTGTTCCCTTAAAAAACACGGGAAACGGTCCAAAAAGAAACACTTATCGAAAGAAGCCATTAGAAAAATTAAGTATAAACAAACGATGTGGAAGTCATATAGACGTACTGGAAATGACGAAGACTACAACATTTATAAAGAAGCACTAAACCAAGCTACAGCTGAAATTAGAAATTCAAAGAGAAGCTATGAACATAAATTAGCTTGTAATATAAAACATGACAGCAAGAGTTTTTATGTGTATATTCGAAGCAACTAGAAAGTTCAGGATAAGGTTTGTCCTCTAGAAGATAGTGCTGGAAATATAATATCAGAAGGATTCTTAATGGCAGAAGACCTGAATGAGTATTTTAGTTCAGTGTTTACCAGAGAAGACACTAGTTCACTGCCAGTACCAGAGGCTAAGTTCAAGGGGGCAGATTCAGACTATTTAGGACAATTAACTGTAACCCCGGAAATGGTAGCTACGAAAATAAGGGCTATGAAGGATAATAAATCACCTGGAGTGGATGGGATTCCGCCCAAACTACTATTGGAAATTGTAGAACAAATTAGCGTACCGCTTGCAACAGTTTTCAATTTGTCATTAGAAGAGGGAGTGGTTCCTTTAGAATGGAAAGAGGCAAACATTATACCGTTATTTAAAAAAGGTTAGAGAAACAAGTCAGAGAACTATAGACCAGTGAGTTTAACATCAGTGATTTGCAAATTATTAGAAAGACTAATTAAAGATGACATGGTGGATTTTCTTGTTAAACATAACTTGATAAACCCATCTCAACATGGGTTTTTAAAAGCGAGGTCATGCTTAACAAATATGTTATAAGCCTTTTTGGAAGATATCACTGCTGGGTAGATGATGGATCACCTCAGCAGATACTCATCTACTTCTAGATTTTCAAAAAGCTTTCTGACAAAGTGCCACATTTACCGCTAAAACTAAAGGCCCGTGGCATAGAAATGGTATAATTAACTGATAGAAAATGGCTGATTATCAAAGCACAACGGGTAGTTGTTGATGGGGAGGTTTCAAACTGGAAATCAGTTTTGAGTGGGGTCTGTGATCAGTACTGGGACTCTATATTATCTTTAATATATATCAACGATTTGGATGATGAAATAACAAGCAAGGTGTTGAAATTTGCGGATGATACAAAAGTGTTTAGAAGGATTAAAAGTGATGGAGATAGACAGCATTTACAAGATGATCTTGACAGGTTGATCAAATGGTCTGAAAAGTGGCAAATGCTGTTCAATTTTGGGAAATGTAAATGCCTCCACACAGGACATGGGAACGAAGAGGTAGAATATACAATGGGGGGTACTGTACTAAGTACTACTGTAAAAGAAAAGGACTTAGGGTTAACCATTAGTGCTGATATGAAGGTTTCAGAGCAGTGCGGAATTGCAGCTTCAAAGGGAAATCAAATCCTTGGATTAATTAGGCGAAACATAACGTATAAGGAAAAAGAGCTAATAATACCGCTGTACAAAACAATAGTTAGGCCTCATTTAGAATATTGTATTCAAGCGTGGAGGCCATATCGCAGGAAGGACATAGATATGCTAGAAAGAGTGCAGAGGAGAGCAACTAAAATGATACCAAAACTGAGGGATCTTAGTTATGAAATACGCCTAAAAAATGCGGTTTAACAACACTAGAGACCAGGAGATTGAGAGGAGATCAGATAGAAGTGTTTAAAATATTGAATGGTTATGAAAATATTGATAGAAATATTTTTTTCTCAGTTAAGAAAGATAGAAGGACTAGAGGACATGAACTTACATTGGCAAAGGAGCAGAGTAGATTGGATATAAGAAAGTTTTCATTTTCACAAAGGACTGTAAATGAATGGAACAGATTACCTGCTGATTGTGTGGGTGCTAGTAGCGTGAATATGTTTAAAAATAAAATCGACACATACCTCAGACGGGCGGGATACACATAGATAAAAGGGTCGGACTCTCGATAAGCCAAAGGGCTTCCTTGTCCACCTGCCACCTAGAGTTAATTCTCTGGGTGGCAATCTTGTTAAATCTTGTTAAATCTTGTTAATTATTGGTATCAAGCAGAGATTAGGACGCTACCCACCAGGGGCCGCCAGGGATAACAGGTTCATTTGTTGATTGCGATGTACAGCTGCCAACGCATGTAATAGCCACTGTGTTCAACGTTCCATTTTAGCTATATCTGTGTCTGCAATATCATGGCAAACAAGGATTTTTGAGAGATGACAATTCCTCAAATGAAGGGAGAATTTAAACGCAGAAATGGTAGACTGTCCGGAAGAAAAGCTGATCTTGTTGAAAGGCATGTGGGACGATAATATGTGTTTGTGATAATCACACTGCGTCTTTGAGTTTGACTATAGGAAATGTATTCGCTTCGTCTTTGAGTTTGACTACAGGAAATGTACTATGGTTAGCCTGATACGGGTATGTGTTTTCGTAATACGATCAATTCCAAGTTAGGAAACGACATTAACATTAAATTAGTACGGTGAATGACGTATATTTTGAAACAACTCGGTGTTCTATTTTTGACAGCTGTTCCTGTTAGAACTTAGACTGTTACATGGGCACTGGCAGACCACTGAACAGGCAAGATTTTGGTCTTGTCTTTTGCCAAAATTAAGCAAAATTAAGGTCTTGGACTTTGGCTTGTTTTGACTTGTAAAATTATGCTGGCATTTTGTCATATAGTGCTAACATGGTCCATGCTTATGACACTATTTAATATTACTTGGCTGAAGACCAACTGTTATTGGACCTTAGGCTTTGGCTTGTGTATTTCTTATAACAACTGGTGTTACAATTCTGCAGACCTGAAGCATCAGCGGACTCATTTGCCATGTTAACCCCAAACATCTTATCATATCGAGACATCAACAGTGACAGTGCAGTATGTATTATCTTTGTGTGTATATCATTTTCAGGGTTGGGGTCCAGTACTTGTAGTTATGTACAATTGTTATTTGGGGTTTTAATTTATACAGTGATTTTACTTGTTCAGTTGTATTTGCCAGTTTTTATTTCTAGCATTCAAACTCTACTTAGTCATTGGGTTTAAGTTAGGCAAAGCTGTGTTGTTACTAATAGTAGTAGTGTGTGCGTGTGTGTGTGTGTGTGTGTGTGTGCTGAGAAATGTTAGTCTGTTCATTTGATGGCATTTCTCATCGACTGCTCAGCTGATGTTTATTTGCTTGTTATAGAATGTGCGGCTGACTGCTCCAAGTGTTTTGCGGCAAACGACTCTTGCAACTCACCCTTAGTCTATGACAGTACTTCAAAGACATGCAAAGGTATGTACTGCATTCTACAGTGTTTGTTATTAATACACATTCAAGTTCAACATTGGTTATTTGTTGTACATTGTGCTGGTGGTGCAACACCAGTAGACCAAATGGTGTGTTGAGTTTGTAATGATGTCCATCCCTATACGTAAAATATCATGGGGTGTCCAACACAAACAACTGCATTGTTGGCAGAATAGAACAATACACTCAAAAAATTAAAAGTATTGTACTGCAAATGCATATTGAAATCTATATCACAAGACGAGCTGTACAGCGGAAACATGTAAATGGTATCCAGTTGCCTTGCAGATAAACGTGAAGCCTTCTTGTTATATGTCACAGTGGAACCGAGTGCTGTGAGACATTGCAGTGTTTCTGTGAACCACATACAATTCTGGGTTAAATGCCAAGTTCTTCTGCTTTCAGATTTTGCTGACAACTGCGATTCCTGCACCATTGCTGATCAATGTACGACATGCTCGTCTGGTGATATGCTTGTTGGCATTACATGTTCAAGTAATGGATTACATTGTTGTGTACAATACTTTGTCTGTATTATTCCCGTGTAAGACAAGTGTAAATATTGCAGTCTGTGTGAGAGCAATAGACAGACAACAACGTTCACACTGTGAATCAGGCAGATGTGTCTAAATATGAGATACTACTCCCATGGTTAAGTCATACCAGAATAATTTGTTGTATTTTTGGATACTCATTTGACACTTTAAACATACCTGACCCTAGAAGTTCTTACAACATGACAAGGAAAATACATAATTTATACCTGCCAACTTTTTTTATTGAAATCCGGGAGATTCCTCAGGGGTTTACCACGCTTCCCATATTTAACAAGATTTAACAAGATTGCCATCCAGAAAATTTACTCTAGATGACAGGTGGACAAGGAAGCCTTTTGGCTTAACGAGAGTCCAATACTTTTTATCTGTGTGTATCCCGCCCTTTTAAGGTATGTGTCAATTTTATTTTTAAACATATTCACGCTACTAGCACAAACACAATCAGGAGATCATCTGTTCCATTCATTTACAGTCCTTTGTGAGAATGAGAACTTTCTTATATCTAATCTACACTGCTCCTTTACTAATGTAACTTCATGTCCTCTGGTATTTCTATCTTTTTTAACTGAGACAAAAATATTTCTATCAATATTTTCATAACCATTCAATATTTTAAACACTTCTATCTGATCTGCTCTCAATCTCCTGGTCTCTAGTGTTGTTAAACCACATTTTTTAGGTGTATTTCGTAACTAAGATCCCTCAGTTTTTGTATAATTTTAGTTGCTCTCCTCTGTACTCTTTCTAGCATATCTATGTCCTTCTTGCGGTATGGCCTCCACGCTTGAATACAATATTCTAAATGAGGCCTCACTATTGTTTTGTACAGCAGTATTATTAGTTCATTTTCCTTATACGCTATATTTCGCCTAATTAATCCAAGGATTTGATTTCCCTTTGAAGCTGCAATTCCGCATTGCTCTGAAACCTTCATATCCGCACTAATGGCTAACCCTAAGTCCTTTTCTTTTACAGTAGTACTTAGTACAGTACCCCCCATTGTATATTCTACATCTTCGTTCCCATGTCCTGTGTGGATGCGTTTACATTTCCCAAAATTGAACAGCATTTGCCACTTTTCAGACCATTTGATCAACCTGTCAAGATCATCTTGTAAATGCTGTCTATCTCCATCACTTTTAATCCTTCTAAACACTTTTGTATCATCCGCATATTTCAACACTTTGCTTGTTATAATATCATCACCCAAATCGTTGATATGTATTAAGAATAATATAGGTCCTAGTACTGATCACTGTGGTACCACACTCAATACCTATTTCTAGTTTGAAGCCTCCCCATCAATTACTACACGTTGTCTTCTGTCAATCGGCCATTTTTCTATCCAGTTTATTATACCATTTCCTATGGGCCTTTAGTTTAAGCAGTAATCTTTGATGTGGTACTTTGTCAAAAGCTTTTTGAAAATCTAAGTAGACGATATCTACTGGTGATCCCTCATCTTAATGATGTCTTCCAAAAACATACCATATTTGTTAAGCATGACCTCGCTTTTAAAAACCCATGTTGAGATGGGTTTATTAAGTTATGTTTAACAAGAAAATCCACCATGTGATCTTTAATTAGGCTTTCTAATAATTTGCAAATCACTGATATTAAACTCACTGGTCTATAGTTCTGACACCCCAGACTGCCTCCTACACTAGTATAATCCCATGCCAGCAGCCTGGCTAAAAGTCTAAAGGGGATGCTGAGCCTGTTATGTGGACATGTGCTAACCCTCTCGACAATTAGTAGTCTACGATCAGAAAATATAAACTGCAAACTTATAATATCAGCAGATTGCTGATTGTAGAGTTGAATGAATACCCCAGTCAGCCATGTACAGATCGTCACATTGACCCACTCCAGTTCTGAGTTTTCGAACTGTGACTCAGTTGGTCCCTCACCATCTCAGCATTCCGGCCTAGCCGAGAAAGTATTCTACCCTGAACGGTGCAGCCTGAAAGAATCAACCTGTGAACAACTCATGTTCATTTGGTGCAATGGCAAATAGATGATAAGATCATACGATGCCACTGAAATGAATGCCAATGAAGTGAATTTCATTGTTGATGAAATAGAGGTTTTTCTTAGTTTTCCTCATAAAAATATATTTAAAAAAACGTACTCGTTCTTTTACTCATACTCGAGAATGTACTTGTACTCGTACTCAGCTTTTAGCAATGTACTCGTACTCATCCATCACCAAAGTACTCGTACTTGTACTCATAAAAATGTACTCGGCCCCAGGTCTGCTGTGGACCTTGGGGGTGATACCATGGACATGGTGGGTGTGTCCAACTGCCCTGTGTGTGTCAGTATCCTCTGTGGGAGCAACGGTAGCTGTTGAACTGCGGCGACTGAGTTTGGCTGCCAGTGCATCTGTAACAAGGGCTTCTCTGGCACTCACTGCGAACTTGTCAGAGAGAATTGTCTCCCTGGTCGGTATTCTAGAGTCTAGTTGTGCACCACACAGCAGTGTTCTATTAACTTACTTGTCTGTGTACAGTATATGTTGTGGTTGCAAGAATGTCATACGAGGCCTTGTTCAACTAGTCAACCTTGTTCAGACCACTACTGGTATGCTGACCTTTAGGTGTTGGCACTGAGAGTGATCACTGCCTGGATGCATCGCATCCTAAGTAATAATAATAATAATATTTATTTCTTTAATTTCATGATTAAAAATGTTAATTATTTATTGTTATCCTCTATAGGACTGCATACATACTAGTCCATGAGAAATTATATGCTGCCTGGTTTGCCTTAAAGATCCTCCATATTTAAAATATGCAATCTGTAAATGTGTCTTACTAATGGAACTGCTGTTATTTCTCTGAGTAAATGTGTCATCTTTTATCCAGCTCCCCCTGACCACTGCCAGAGTTGTACAGTGAATGCTGATGGAGCTGCAGAATGCGATGCTGACAGATGTGATTCAAGATATGGCCTCAAGGTGGGCAAGAAATGCCAGGATTAGTCACACCAGCTGTTGTTTTATTCAGGAAGGGCAACTTTTGACATGTCTACCACATTCTTGCAGCATGCACTGCAATTGTTAGAAATGTGTGCTTTTGCCCAGTCAATTCACTTTGTCAAAGTAGTCAGTATTTCAAGCCATTGTGTTATGGTTATAGTTAACAAAGCACTTTTCACAGTGGAATCTTGAACCAAATATAAACAGCAGACAAGTGATAGATGCTTAACAAGAGAATATTGTCATCTTAAACACAACACTGCCTCGCAGACATCTTCCATGAAGCTGTATCAATCAACTATATAAAAGCTTATTTGTGTAGGTATGATTGTAGTTAAGACACTACAAATGCATTCTCATATTAATGCTACACACAGGCATGCATACATGCACACACACACGCACGCATGCACATAAATAGAAAAACATTGACAAATATCACAAAGTTGAGACTGTCGCGACCCAATGTAATAAATAAATAAAAGCTAACACGTAAATAAAGATATTAATAAATAATATGTGAATTCAACAGAGTGTCATCTCTGAAAGCATGGTTGTCCCACTGTTCACTAGACACAGCCATGTTATATAAACAAATGAAGTCTATTTGCAGTAGTATTTTACCTGGTCATGACGTCATGACTTGTGTCTTGCAGCATGTCCGTCCCACTGCGTAACGTGCTCAGATGTTGGCAGTGGAGTGATGGTGTGTTGTCCCTACTACAAGCGCAATGGTGATTAGTGTGCCTCATGTCCAGCCAACTGTCTCGAGTGCAGTGGGAGTGAAGGCGCCATGCTCTGCTCCAAGTGCAACTGTGATTTTGTCCTGGTGGATGACAGACAATACTTGCAACAGTGAGTATCTACAAAGTTTAACAAGATAGAGCAAAAACATCATATGGCAACTGAACTAGGAAACCTATAACTTACAGAGAATCCAACATTTTAATTTCTATGTGTAACTTACCCTTCTGAGATATTTCTCAGTTTTATATGGAAATCTGTTCACACAGCCAGCAGTTACACAACCAGCAGATAATGTGTTCCATTGAATACTTTCTATATATATATATATATATCCTCACTGTTTCAATAATATTTATTTCTTTATACAAATAAATACCATGTTTAGGTGCATAAAATACAACATTGGTCAACACATTTAGATAGGATACAGAATGTAAATACACATATGTAAAGAAAATATTACACATTTCAATCATTGTTCAGATAATCTGAAATACATAGCAAATGAACTTAACAGAAATAAATTATTGTCTTTATAAATGACAGTGGTGCAGTTGATTACTCACCCTATGTATGCTTCAGGTGCATGTGGAGAGAAGGGTAAATGCTACAGCCAGTTGGAAGGGCTGGTGACAGGTGTGAAATAGGTAAGTCACTCTGCGTTTTACGTCACTTCACAATGTTTAGTTGAGAATTGAGAAGAGAGAGGTAGAAGGAGAAGAGGGAGACCATCAGTAAAATGTAAAGGTAAGTTCTTATATAGCGCAGTATCCAGTCCTTAGGACTGCTCAAAGTACTTTAAACTTTCTTTCTGGCAGACCTGTTTAAATGAAATCTCAATCGAGAGAACCTTGTTTCGAGTCCTTTGCTGTCGCATTGAACATTGAGCAAGTTCTTTCACTCTACATTGCTACAGTTCACTCAGCTCTATGGCTGCCTGAAATAGACAGTGGTGGATATTTGTATATGAATAGTGTTTGTGCATTAATTGTAGCAAGGCTGAATGCTTCCCAGAGAAGTCGAAATGGTGTTCGATTGAACATGTCTGCCAGGGAGTGAAGTATAAAAGTGCTTTGAGCAGTCCTGAGAACTTACCTTTATGTGTTCTGTCTCTTTAATTATGATTAATTATGACCATTTGTTGAAGGTATCGCTGTGAGGGACCCGATGTTCAACTACGAGACCCTCTCCGATGCCCTTTTGGAGACACAGGTGATCCTTATGTTCAAGGCCCAGTCAGTTCGTTTGTTGTTCAGTGCGTTGAGTTATGTGTACCTAGCACGATGGAATGACAACAGAGTGTCATGATTTTTATCCTGTCTCCAGATCAATTCAGCTTTGCGACTATAGTGCTTTGAGTTCATCATCAAACCAAGTGGCCTCACTACCCTAGTTTTAGATTTGGTGGGTGTGTGCCTATCCAACAACTGTCTTAATGCGGTATTGTATTCACCAGCTAGATGATTGATATCCGTGATGCTCAATAGTGCATTAGCTATACCCCTGAAGTCAGTGCTGAAAGCTTTGTTATCAATTTGTGTCAGTTTCCTATACGATATAGTACATGTCTCTAAAGGAGGTCTGGGCATGTTTACTCGATAACGCACAAACATGTGATCCGAGATCATGTAATCAGCCACCGGGTAACTAAGAAGTTCACGATTACGCCTAGTGACAATTAAATCGAGAGTATGACCAGATCTATGAGTTGCAACCCTAACATGTTGTTTTAAGTCATACATACTCAGTACATCACACATTCTTATTGCATCAGCATCGATGTCAATATCCATATGAATATTAAAATGACCTACTACAGGAGTGATTGAGGGGTGTGAACTGCATGCGACAGGTAGTTCTGAAATTCCTCAAAGAAAGTAGCAGTAGTGACACGATGGTTTTACGAATACGGTGGTCGGTATATCACATGCACATCAACTTTCGTCTTTTCGCACAATAATTCATAGCAAATTAAAAGGAACATCACTTTTCAGCGAATACTGCCGGACAGTCTTGGATTGTTCTTGAGATGATAGCCACTGGGTGTTAGTTCCTCGCGTTTGACCGCATCACCAGATGTCAATCAGGTCTCCGTTATCAGAACGATATCAGTGTCACTAGTAATGATATACTCACTGACGTCTGCAGTTTTGTTCCACACACAACACGGATTCACAAGAGCGAGTTGGATGTCCCTTGTCCGTCACGATGGTGTGTTTACTCGCTTAACATGGATTAGATTGTTCAGATTAGCTCCAGTCCGAGCATCACGAATATTGAGCAGTTTCTCTGTTGCTGTTGTTACTGCTGTCGCCATCACTGCTGCTGCTGCCGCCATCGCTGCTTCTGCCACCGTTGCTGTTGTCGCTGCTGCTGCTGTTGTCATTGTTGATGCCGCTGCCAAAGTTGCATGCGAGGTTGCGTCATCACTGTGCATAATTGAAGTTGTGCAGATATCAGTGGTGTATGTGTAATGTTGCCATAAAATATATTAGTTAACACCGTTGGCACCCGAGAATGCAGCTTTATGAAAGTTCCTATCGAATAAAGTTAATGTCGGAATCGAATGATAGTGGTTAATTCTGCAGGGTCAGTGTGTTTTTGCCATGGAACAAATCTTTAATAACCGAAGCGTTTGTAGAGTCTTTAGCGGTATCGTTTGTTTGGCCTTCATTGCAATGACCCCGATGGCATGCAGTTCTTGACTGGTGAAAGCCAGCATGTTTACAAACAGTCTGTTAAGCGTAAACACTGATTTAACAATGGGAAAGTAATTTTACTTATTTATTCACTTATTTTAATAAAAAATAGGTTTCAGTATATGTTATGTTCCAAATGGTGGCAACTGAAGACTCCAGTTAGAAAATGATGATGCAAGATTCCCAACATTAAAACATACTGATTTTACTTTAACCAATGTGAATTTTAAAGCATTTATTTCAGTTTAAAAATAAAACCCTGGTACTTGTGATATTAGCTGTTGTATGAGTAGATCAATATGGATGATGTGTTCACTTCAGAACTGGGAGAAAAGGAAGTCTTGAGATCGATGGATTCAGCTTTGCAGAGGGAGAAACTGGAGGAGTATCATGCATGCTGAACACACGCGGCAACATGTAAATTGGTAAGTCTCACAAATATATTGTACTTAAAAATGCAGCATGGAACAATCTTAGGAAATATGCATGGCATTGCATACAACTGTCCCAAGTTATGCAATCTTCATCAACTGTCTCATATAAATCCTTCTTCAAACCGTCTCTTGCGTCTCTGTAGGTAGCGCCATGTGTCACACAAAATACCAGACTAAGCACTTGGCTTCTTACCTAACCGTGAAAATGATCACAATACAAATAACTAAGTTATTTCTTCTGATGGATAAGTATTTTTTAGTTTGTATAATAATTGATGTATCCACTACATCGCGGTTTTGCTTACATCACAATTTAATTTTGTACGTGACCTCCGTCAAGTTTTGCTTTGCATTAATGGTTATATATACGTGAATTACATTGCTATTGCTGCATGACATCTCCTAATTCAAACATTCCCACATACAGTGGTCACTTTACAAACTGCATTATATTTTTGTTATAAAGAAACACTTTTGTGACCAGAATTTCAACAAAATATTTGACGGAATGTCCGAACCCACTACATATTTTCTGATGACTTGACGGAGGTGTTGCTAGGCAACAGGTCACATGACGGAGAGGTTATCTGTAGCGTGTTCGGCCAGTATTGCCAGAGTGTTGACAGTGGTTGTTATGCTTCAGGTGGCATGCCTAACCTGGACGGCATGACATTTGGTCAGCACAAGAAGATGCTGGAGGGTTGTGTCAGCAACCTGCACATCCATGGCAAGGACCCCTTGACCTCACCACTGTCGCTGTTGGGGTATGTCCTGGCGCCCTGACACCCCTCTTTTCTGCAGCCGTCCAGTTGCTACAGTGTTTTTGTTTCTTTATGTTTTGGGGCTAGTGTTGGAGACAGTTTTTTTCTTAAACAAAATGTATTATTTTGTCAGCTTTATTAGTTTTATTAATAGAAATGTAACCGATTAAAGTTATATATCTCGGCTGGTTGATACTTGATTTGAAACTTATGTTGCCAACATAATTAGGAGGTTAACTAATGTCAGAATTAATTGTACTATTAGCCTATACATGTGGATTCTTTGTAATTTTACTTTATTTGTATACATTTTCTAGCAGTAAAATGTTGTCTTTGAATGTTGAAGGGCAGATTCACAAAGCAATGTTAATATGATGGAGAGATAAGGTAATTATGTGCAATCATACCATGATATCGTGCCAACTGAAGTGAAGGTCTGATACAAGGTATTTATTGTGCGCAAATGCCAAATATGCCAAATACTTATTGAATATTTTTCCACACAGAAACAGAGTTGTAGGGGAAAGAAATCTTGTGATGTATTTCATTATAATGTACAACATTTGACACAGTCCCACTGATATCTATTTATAACAGACAGACAGACAGACAGTATTTTTTTTACCACCATAAGCACATAAACTACAATATAATATTAATTGTAAGGTCAGGGAGACTCCCATTAAGACAATTATATGCAGCTATCATGGGAGCAACCCTACTGATGTAACTGGATAGTGGACTTTGCCCTGGTCACTTACTAGGCTGTGAGTGGAGTGGCTAGCTGTAAATGTGTGTATCGGTCTAGCCTAGTTAATTTTCTTTAGTGTATCTTTTGTTCTCAAATAATCTGTCCTCTTAGTTTTACAAATGAAGACATAATCTGGCATAACTTCATAAGTTTTTGTAGCAGTACATTTGTACTTCCAATGTATCATTGCAACATAACATACACACTGTATGTAATATTCTCATGCAATCCATTTGCATATATAATATAAAACTTCAACAGCAGTTTTCTTCATTTTCACTTTTTGACCCCTACCATGTTCAATGCGCCATAACTTCGCAAATGTTTGTAGCAGTCATAATTTTTGAAACTGTAAAAGCACCCTACCCAACCTTTACAAGAATGAAAGAAAACAATGTTAAAATTTTTCTGACTTATCACTCATTTGGTCAGCCGGGGTCACATAGACGTATTAGTCCAAAGGACTTCAGGGCCACTTGGCCCATTTTGTTTTATAAATGTTCTTATCTATTTATTATATATATGTTTTAATGTTTTTTAACAATCTTATTGAGTACATTCCATGTTCTAGTATTGTGATGCACCTCTGAATTATTAATTGCCATATTTATGGTGCA
>CM034539.1:971180-1051753 GCA_020002185.1 Paraescarpia echinospica
TATAACTGTAACATGAGAGCACATATTGTAGCTTTGATGTATTAACACTGCATCTACACGGTATTGTTTACAACAGTATAACTGTAACATGAGAGCGCATGTTGTAGCTTTGATGTATTAACACTGCATCTACACGGTATTGTTTACAACAGTATAACTGTAACATGAGAGTGCATGTTGTAGCTTTGATGTATTAACACTGCATCTACACGGTATTGTAGCTTTGATGTATTAACACTGCATCTACACGGTATTATAGCTTTGATGTATTAACACTGCATCTACACGGTATTGTAGCTTTGATGTATTATCACTGCATCTACACGGTATTGTAGCTTTGATGTATTAACACTGCATCTACACGGTATTGTAGCTTTGATGTATTAACACTGCATTTACACGGTATTGTAGCTTTGATGTATTAACACTGCATCTACACGGTATTGTAGCTTTGATGTATTAACACTGTATGTACACAGTATTGTAGCTTTGATGTATTAACACTGCATCTACACGGTATTGTTTACAACAGTATAACTGACTTGTTTCTCAGATTTTAGTTCCAGTCTTGTCTTGGCCATTTGTTCGAGTTCCTTTTGCCGCTTTTCTTCCTCCTGCTTCAGGAGAGCTCGTCGCTGGTGTCGCAGTTTAGCACGGTGACGACACTCGAGTCTCTGCCTTGTTTCTGACTTAGTACAGTGGTCAGTGGAGGCCTTGAAAGCTGCAATACATGAAGAAGAAGAATTTGTTTTTATTTGACCCAGACATTTGATTATACATACAATACATCCATGTCAAAATATAACCTTATGATAAGCATGGCATAACGCATGGTAAATAACAAAAAAGTAGGGTCAGGAGACTCCTCTAAGACTATAAAAGTTGCCATCGAGGAGCCACCTTTTATGATAAAAAATGTAACTGGATTAATACATCACACAAATCAAATTAATACATCACCTAAGTCAAAATAAAAAAGTAAAAAAGAAATAAAAAAGAAAAGAAAAAAGAACATGATATGAATATGAGCATGTGTGTAGTGTGAGCAAGCTTACATGATTATTGTGTTTGTCGTTTAGGCACTGTTTTCTACTGTATAAAGTTGACAGGTGGTTATCATTATAGCAATTTTGTCAAGGCATCCACACTTAGTACAGTGAACTCTTGACTTAGTACAGTGAAATCTGACCTAGTACAGTGAAATCTGACTTAGTACAGTGAACTCTTGACTTAATACAGTGAACTATGACTTAGTACATGAACTCTTGACTTGGTACATTGAACTATTGACCTACTACAATGAACTCTGACTTAGTTAAGTGAACTCTTGACTTAGTACAGTGAACTCTTGACTTAGTACAGTGAACATTGACTTAGTACAATGAACTCTGACTTAGTACAGTGAACTCTGCTTAATTGAATCACTTAAAGGGAATCAAGACACACTAATTTTGTGTACTTATATGCTAGTGAATATCACCAAACAGTGAGTATAATTAGAGAAAATGTTAATACTGGCAGAATAACTGAGAATAACACGTGGTCACTTCTACAAAACAAGATGGCAGACACTGTAAAAATAATTGGTCAGAGTCTGGTCAATGGTCACTAGAGGGTGGTTCAATAATAACCATGAGACATGTGCCACTGACATCAAATAGCATGGACTGCAATGTCAGTGAATACAACATAGTTCATATATCATGGAATGAGAAACACGACAAATTATGTAGTCTCTTATCTCGTCTGATTCAATATTTTCATGCAAATTTCCAACAAAAGGAATAGTGTCGAAGGTACGTCAAACAACTGCATTTTATTTTTGCCATTCTAATTTAGCAGCTATGGAATTCCATAAACAGAGTCTCTCCAAAGAAAACTGTTGATAGACGCTAGTTTAAAGTTAGTAATGATCATACATCTCACAAGTCACAAGGTAAATTTTCATCCACAAAGTTTGCTATACAAACATTTTTGATTTTACAGAATAATTAATTTTTTCTTCATCAGGGATTACATCACCTTTGATTTAATCAGGCAGACACTCTTATAGACATAACTCATACATATGGGATGTAACATTGTCAGCAGGTCATGTGACTAACCGGAAATCCACTCTGTGCGTGTGCGATAGTCGGGTGCGCTTACTTCATATGTTTTCCCTTCCGTTACCAATGCAAACCTGTTTGGTTTGGCGCCCACCTTCTCTGGCAGAGCCTGCACCAATAAACATATACTGTTTACATAAATGCTGAAAGGTGGCGCCATCTGATGAGAGGGTTTGACAGACTCCATTACAATTATAAATTTCTAAAATAAGCCTAATTATAACAAGTTTGTTTATCTCCGTACAAGTAAGAGTGATGTCAATGTCACATGATAATAATAATTATTATTTATCACAATACAAGACAAAGTTATATCAACCGAATACAGAAAAATATGAGTTTGACCCATTTGAATACTGGGAACTTTAAATTGGTTGTGTTGAACAGTGATCAGAATACTGGACTTTCAATCGAGAGCACCGAAGATGGAATCCTCTTTAACGTTGCTGCTGTTTGGAAGTTTGGCAATCTCATTCACACCATGTTGCTCATTATCTACCTAGCACAAAGATGTTAAGGTCAAGCATGTTATTGGCACAGGACATAATTAACCAAATATGGGACTGCTTATACAAACCACTGGTCAGTCTTGCACGTCTGTTATTTAACAAACAAATGTAGCTGGGCTAAATGCCAATAGTCGAACCTCGTTTTACGGTCACCTCGATAATACAACCACCTTGCAATTAAGGTAACATTATGACACTCCCAAATTATTTCCATACACTGTAAAGTATAAGAAATTAGTCTTGCTAATATGGTCACTTCTGCCCAGTCCCAAGGGTGATGTTAATAGAGAGGTTCCACTGTGTGTGTGTAATTGATGTGTGAGTCCTATTTGGGGGGTTTGCATAGTTTTGTTTGTCTATCTCAAGGGGTGTCACAAATGATGAGTGAATGATCAAGTGTGGATTTTCATAGACGAGGTTTGGGGCAACAGAGTGTACATATATGCTTAATGACAACAGAGTGTACATATACGCTTAATGACAACAGAGTGTACATATACGCTTAATGACAACAGCTGCTATCATTGACCGACTTCACAATGACACTCCAACTCAAGTTCTCATCAACCTCTCCAGATGTAGGTAAAGATCACATCTCATAAAATAAATCCTGACAACACAAGAGCTTCTTGAAACTCTTCTGTTGACATATATATATATATATATATACTGACTCTCAAATAATTGCATTAATGATATCCCAAAAGAGTTCACAGTACAAAGAAGCCTCACTACTACTGTAGATCTTACGGACATAACCCCTGGTGGACAAATCCTTCCTTGTCACATAACTATCTGGATGTAAACCCTTACAGACAAAACCCATCATGGAGAGTTGAGAATTCTACAACACAGAAGGAGCAGAGTTGTGACATGGAGACTGAAGAAAGGAGACTGAGAGGAGGGAAGGTGACCGGTGTGAAGGAACAAGAAATTGAGAAGACAGAGGGACGGAGGAAAAGTGTTCGGCAGAGGAAAAGAAAACGGGTCAGTGGGGATAGATCAACAGGTAGTCAGACTGTAGAGAACGAGGAGAGACGCGACAGCGATACAGGTGGTGAAGAGGTAGATACCACAGAGGCAGTTGGTAAGACTGTGAGACAGAAGACTGATGGAAGAAGACAGAGTGTTCAGCAAAAAACAGAAAACATGACAGGCGTGAAGATGACAGGGGGGAAAGTGACCGTAGTGAAGGAGGTAGCCGGGGAAAAGGGATGGGAGAGGAGAGAAGAAAATGTGATGGGAGGAAAGATGAAGGGACGAAAGGAAGTGAGAGTAAATGTGCTAGAAGAGAAGATGACAGGAGGAAAGGGGACAAGAGAAAACGCGACAGGAAAGAAGGGAATGGAAGAGAATGTGACAGGAGAGAAGACGGCAAGAAGAAAAGACAACAACCAGACATATGCAAACCGGAGGAGCTACTCCGAGGCAGTGATTGAGGGGGCAAGGAGAAAACAGAGAGTGTTTATGGGTGATTCAATTCTGAGAAAAACAGACAAGATTATATGCGAGGGGAAGGACGTTGTTGTATGTCTACCGGGGGCTAGGATAGAGCATGTGACCGAAAGGGTAGAGAAGGTATTGGGGCATGGTAAGGAAGGGTCTATACTAGTACATGTAGGGACAAACAATGCAGACAAGGAGGGAACAACTGGGATAGTTCAGAAGTACAGACATCTAGTAAGGAAGCTAAAGAAGACAAGAGTGGAACAGGTCGTTCCCTCAGGAATTTTGCCACTAATGGGAGGAAGGGGGGCATCATACAGAAACTGTAAGAGGATGGCGATCAACGAAATAGTTGAACAGATGTGTGAAGAAGAGGGGGTGGGATTCACAGATTTATGGGGGTACTTTGTTGGGAGGGAAGATATGTACACGAGAGATGGCCTCCATCTAAGTGGAAAGGGGGCAGCAGTACTCTCAGAGAATCTGCTGAGATCTGTTGACAGTGGGACAGGTTGCATCTATTTAAACTAAATTCGCAGGGGGGACTCGCAGAGAAGCCTGAAACTGGAGGCATAGATAAAGACAGCAACAATAATTCAGCAAAGAACAGTCTGGAAAACTGTTCTGAAGCTGGATATAAATGTGTTTGTTTAAATGCAAGGAGTATAGTAAACAAAAGAAATGAACTAAACATTATGGTAGAAGATATTAACCCTCACATAATAGGTATAACCGAATCATGGGCAACCACCGATGTATCAGATGCCGAATTGGGACTGACAGGATATGTAATGTTTAGGAAAGATAGAATAGGAAGAAAGGGAGGTGGAGTTATTTTATATATTAAAGAATCTATCCAGGCTTATGAAATAAAATTAGACAGAGAAGCAGATTGCAAAGAAGCTGTTTGGTGTAACATAATTACAGGAAACTCAACGTTAACAGTTGGATTAGTTTATCGAAGTCCAAACATAAGCATAGAAGAGAATGAAAAAATACAAAACGCTATAAGGGAAGTGAGCAAACGGGACTGTGTTATTATGGGGGATTTCAACCACGGGCATATAAAATGGAAATCTCTACAGAGTATGGGTTGTGAGGACCACAAGTTTTTAGTTTTAGTACAAGATAGTTTCCTTTCTTAACATGTGCTAGAACCAACCAGGGGAGAGAATGTGTTAGACATAGTTTTGTCCTCACAGAATGAATTAGTTGACAATGTCAGGATATATGAGCCACTGGGGAATAGTGATCACAACCAGATACATTTTACCATCAAAGTAAAATCAGAAAGGAATAGTAAAAAGCAGTACAGGAGAAATTTCCACAAAGGAAAATATAAGGACATAAGGAAATATTTAGCAAAGATAGACTGGAATAACACACTGAAGAATAAGACAGCAACAGAATGCTGGAATATCTTAGAGTGAAATTGAATGCATCATCGTCAAATTTGTTCCCTTAAAAAACACGGGAAACAGTCCAAAAAGAAACACTTATCGAAAGAAGCCATTAGAAAAATTAAGTATAAACAAATGATGTGGAAGTCATATAGACGTACTGGAAATGACGAAGACTACAACATTTATAAAGAAGCACTAAACCAAGCTACAGCTGAAATTAGAAATTCAAAGAGAAGCTATGAACATAAATTAGCTTGTAATATAAAACATGACAGCAAGAGTTTTTATGTGTATATTCGAAGCAACTAGAAAGTTCAGGATAAGGTTTGTCCTCTAGAAGATAGTGCTGGAAATATAATATCAGAAGGATTCTTAATGGCAGAAGACCTGAATGAGTATTTTAGTTCAGTGTTTACCAGAGAAGACACTAGTTCACTGCCAGTACCAGAGGCTAAGTTCAAGGGGGCAGATTCAGACTATTTAGGACAATTAATTGTAACCCCGGAAATGGTAGCTAAGAAAATTAGGGCTATGAAGGATAATAAATCACCTGGAGTGGATGGTATTCCACCCAAACTACTACTGGAAATTGTAGAACAAATTAGCATACCGCTTGCAACAGTTTTCAACTTGTCATTAGAAGAGGGAGTGGTTCCTTTAGAATGGAAAGAAGCAAACATTATACCGTTATTTAAAAAAGGTTCGAGAAACAAGTCAAATAATTATAGACCAGTTAGTTTAACATCGGTGATTTGTAAATTATTAGAAAGACTAATTAAAGATCACATGGTGGATTTTCTTGTTAAACATAACTTGATAAACCCATCTCAACATGGGTTTCTAAAAGCGAGGTCATGCTTAACAAATATGTTATGTTTTTTGGAAGATATCACTAAGTGGGTAGATGATGGATCACCAGTAGATATCATCTACTTAGATTTTCAAAAAGCTTTCGACAAAGTGCCACATCAAAGATTACTGCTTAAACTAAAGGCCCGTGGCATAGGAAATGGTATAATTAACTGGATAGAAAAATGGCTGATTGACAAAAGACAACGGGTAGTTGTTGATGGGGAGGTTTCAAACTGGAAATCAGTTTTGAGTGGGGTTCCACAGGGATCAGTACTGGGACCTATATTATTCTTAATATATATAAACGATTTGGACGATGATATAGCTAGCAAGGTGTTGAAATTTGCAGATGATACAAAAGTGTTTAGAAGGATTAAAAGTGATGGAGATAGACAGCATTTACAAGATGATCTTGACAGGTTGATCAAATGGTCTGAAAAGTGGCAAATGTTGTTCAATTTTGGGAAATGTAAATGCCTTCACACAGGACATGGGAACGAATATGTAGAATATACAATGGGGGGAACTGTACTAAGTACTACTGTAAAAGAAAAAGACTTAGGGCTGACAATTAGTGCTGACATGAAGGTTTCAGAGCAGTGTGGAATTGCAGCTTCAAAAGGAAATCAAATCCTTGGATTGATTAGGCGAAATATAGCATATAAAGAAAAAGAACTAATAATACCGCTGTACAAAACAATAGTTAGGCCTCATTTAGAATATTGTATACAAGCGTGGAGGCCATACCGCAAGAAGGACATAGATATGCTAGAAAGAGTACAGAGGAGAGTGACTAAAATGATACCAAAGGGATCTTAGTTATGAAAAACGCCTAAAAGAATGTGGTTTAACAACACTAGAGACCAGGAGGTTGAGAGGAGATCAGATAGAAGTGTTTAAAATATTGAATGGTTATAAAAATATTGATAGAAATGTTTTTTTTCAGTTAAGAAAGATAGAAAGACTAGAGGACATGAAACAGTGTAGATGAGACGTAAGAAAGTTCTCATTTTCACAAAGGACTGTGAATGAATGGAACATATTATCTGATGACTGTGTGGGTGCTAGTAGTGTGAATATGTTTAAAAATAAAATCGACACATACCTCAGAAGGGCTGGATATATGTAGATAAAAGGGTTGGACTCTCGATAAGCCAAAGGGCTTCCTTGTCCGCCTGCCATCTAGAGTTAATTCTCTGGATGGCAATTTTGTTAAATCTTGTTAAATGGAAACAAAACCCTAAGGGTCATTATAATATTTCTCTGCAATTTGTTTTTGTAAGATTACCCGAGCTGGATTAGTAACTTATTTAGGGTTTGACTTTACTAATCTCGACATACTGCAACGTATCATAGAGTCCCACTTACACTTGAATTGGCCTTACCCTGTGTTGATGCAGGTACATAATTATGTAGTGTAATTCACATCTATAATCTTTAACATTAATCATAAAGCCTTACCCTATATGGGTGTGTGGGTGCATAAATATGTACACACATATGTGATACTTGTTGTCATTTTTTATTTGCATCAAATCTAAAAAAAATTGCATTTATTACATTACCTAATTATTGGTGGTTCTCGAAATAAGCCTCCAGGGGTTTCTAGAGAATCTCCTGAGTTACTTAGTAAAAAACCATATTTACATTCATACTTGTAATATCACTGTAACAGAGTAACCAAATAAACTTTCAATCATTCAAACTTTCATTCATTCATTCATTAATTCATTACTCAGGGTCTTACCATCGACTGCAATTGCTAGCAATAACAAAAACAGTTAACAAAATGACAGACAAGATCAGAAGGCAAACCTGAAATAAAAAAGTAGACAAAATGGCTGTGAACCTAATCAACACCCGTAGAAGTATGTAAATGAACACTGAAACAGTTTGGTTAGAGTTTTTAGGATTATATAATCTAAGAATGTGAGTGATATCAGCTGTCAGCTAATGCACAACTGGTGACTGTTTGTCAGTTGTCACAGACGTTCTGTCATCACCGTCACTTGC
Source organism: Paraescarpia echinospica (assembly GCA_020002185.1). Lineage (NCBI taxonomy): Eukaryota > Metazoa > Annelida > Polychaeta > Sabellida > Siboglinidae > Paraescarpia > Paraescarpia echinospica. Next base: position 979,512 of record CM034539.1, read on the forward strand.
CATAAAGGATGCGTAACGTCATCTTTCCAATTTTCCATAGAATTTCATATCAAAATTCCACATCGAGAAACCAACCTCATTTTTGTTGAAGGGTACCAAATTTGTTCAGACCCACCAGAACCAAGGACCCCATTTTTTCAAACCCTAGAGTGAACATTAGATAACAATGTAACAGTTTCTAGGGTAACTGTTGATAGAGTGACAGTCAAGCTGCTATTGGGGTCAAATACCATGTGAACGAGTGTGAGTTTATTTGAGAGCACAGATAGCACACAAGTGATTGTTGCTGCAGCATGTTACCAGTGGATATGATCTGCAGTGAGCTTGGACTTGCTTGGGGTCAGTGGAGCGTGTCATCAGCTGTCTATCACACAGGATGTGCCCCACTGAAAGGGCGCTCAGTGTGCAGGGGAACAAGAATGTAAGATGTTAATCTGAGCAAGAATGGAGACAGAGCAACCGGCAGAAGAAATGTAGCTTTCTTTGCAGTCCTCACCAGCCAGTCTGTGTCGGTCTGGCTGCCAGCGCGAGATGTGTTTTCTGGATACTTTTAATGAACAGTACAGACCTTTGTGTGGAATTGTTGGTCATATCAAAGTGGTAGCTAAACCAGATGTATTGTGCTATTTGTATTTCATGCAGATTAAGTGTGTGTGTGTGTGTGTGTGTGTGTGTGTGTGTGTGTGTGTGTGTGTGTGTGTGTGTGTCCATGTGTGCATGTGTGCATGTGTGCATGTGTGCATGTGTGCATGTGTGCATGTGTGTATATATATATATCATTGGCAGATCCAGGGAGCCTGGCAGCATGTGCCCCCCAGACCTTTTTGAATGGCCAACGTTATGTGCCAGTCTTAGACCTTTTGGAAAGTGCCCCCGTTTTATGCCACCCCTAGACCTTTTGGAATGTCCCCATTCTAGGTTAGAATAAGCTGAAGTTAAGACAACGAAAAATTTAATTTTTAACAACAACCCCCGTCTTCCAACATCGTCAGTCGAGCAGGCCGACAAGACAGCAGAGAAGCTGAAGATATGGTGGCACATTGGAGAAAATGTTTCAACAGCACCCGCCATCTTCTGATGTCATGATCCAATGGTGGAGTCATGGTGAAGGTCTAGATCAGACCACCGAACATGAATTTGTGTCAGCCGTCAGTGGAGGTTTTTGGGCCCCCCAGACTACCCTCTCTGGATCCGTGCCTGATATATATATATATCTATATAATTATATGGTGTGCCTAACACCACATTGTATTGTCAGCCAGTGAACTCATTCACTGTAAATACGAACAGACAAATCTAAACTACAAACTATTATACGGACAAACTTTGCAAAACAGAGATAAGATTAGTCTTAAGAATGGTTTTGTCTGTAACTGTTATTACCCCGCATGGTATGACCAAATGTCATAAATGTGACAGCTGACAAGATGTCACATGATTAAATATCATGTAATCACCTGCATATAACCAAATGTCACATGATTAAATGTCCTGAATCCTAGTCATGTTTACTCTAAACCAGTGCAAGGGCACATAAATATCAACCACTTATAATGACATCAAGTGTCATCCAATCCCACACCAATACAACTGACTTTGTTTACCCAAAGGCAATTGCCTTGAGAACAGGGGATATAAGACAGAGGGAGATGAAAGGTGGAGGGGAGTTGACAGGGAACAGGGGATATAAGACAGAGGAAAATGAAAGGTGGAGGGGAGTTGACAGGGAACAGGGGATATAAGACAGAGGGAGATGAAAGGTGGAGGGGAGTTGACAGGGAACAGGGGATATAAGACAGACAGAGATGAAAGGTGGAGGGGAGTTGACAGGGAACAGGGGATATAAGACAGAGGGAGGTGAAAGGTGGAGGGGAGTTGACAGGAACATGGGATATAAGACAGAGGGAGATGAAAGGTGGAGGGGAGTTGACAGGAAAAGGATATAAGACAGGAGGAGATGAAAGGTGGAAGTGGGAGTTGACAGGAACAGGGGATATAAGACAGAGGAGGATGAAAAGTGAAGTGGAGCGATTATGAACATGGATATAAGACAGAGGAGATGAAAGGTGGAGGGAGTTGACAGGAACTGGGGATATAAAGACAGAGGGAGATGAAGGTGAGGAGTTGACAGGGAAAGGATATAAGACAGAGTGGAGATGAAAGGGAAGGGAGCTGACAGGAACAGGGATATAAGACAGAGGGAGATGAAAAGCGAAGGAGCTGGACAGGAACAGGGATACAAGACAGAGGAGATGAAAGTGCCATGGATGACAGGAACATGCATATAAGACAGAGGAGGTGAAAGGTGAGGAGTTGATAAACAGGGACATAAGACAGACAGAGATGAAAGGTAGAGGGATGACAGAGGGAACAGGGATATAAGACAAAGAGGGAGGTGAGTGGAGGGAGCTGATTAGGAAATGATATAAGACAGAGGGAGATGAAAGGAGGGAGTTGACAAGGAAAGGACATGGAACATGAGGACAGCAGTGGAGGGGAGTTGACAAGGAAAAGGGGATATAAGACAGAGGGAGATGAAAGGTGGAGGGGAGTTGACAGGGAACAGGGGATATAAGACAGACAGAGATGAAAGGTAGAGGGGAGTTGACAGGGAACAGGAGATATAAGACAGAGGGAGATGAAAGGTGGAGGGGAGCTGACAGGGAACAGGGGACATAAGACAGAGGAAGATGAAAGGTGGAGGGAAGCTGACAGGGAACAGGGGATATAAAACACAGGGAGATGAAAGGTGGATGGGAGCTGACAGGGAACAGGGGATATAAGACAGAGGGAGATGAAAGGTGGAGGGGAGTTGACAGGGAACAGGGGATATAAGACAGAGGAAGATGAAAGGTGGAGGGGAGTTGACAGGGAACAGGGGATATAAGACAGAGGGAGATGAAAGATGGAGGGGAGTTGACAGGGAACAGGGGATATACGACAGACAGGGATAAAAGGTAGAGGGGAGTTGACAGGAAACAGGGGATATAAGACAGAGGAAGATGAAAGGTGGAGGGGAGTTGACAGGGAACAGGGGATATAAGACAGAGGAAGATGAAAGGTGGAGGGAGCTGACAGGGAACAGGGGATATAAGACAGAGGGAGATGAAAGGTGGAGGGGAGTTGACAGGGAACAGGGGATATAAGACAGAGGAAGATGAAAGGTGGAGGGAAGCTGACAGGGAACAGGGGATATAAAACACAGGGAGATGAAAGGTGGACGGGAGCTGACAGGGAACAGGGGATATAAGACAGAGGGAGATGAAAGGTGGAGGGGAGCTGACAGGGAACAGGGGATATAAGACAGAGGGAGATGAAAGGTGGACGGTAGCTGACAGAGAACAGGGGATATAAGACAAAGGGAGATGAAAGGTGGAGGGGAGCTGACAGGGAACAGGGGACATAAGACAGAGGGAGATGAAAGGTGGACAGGAGCTGACAGGGAACAGGGGATATAAGACAGAGGGAGATGAAAGGTGGACCGTAGCTGACAGAGAACAAGGGATATAAGACAAAGGGAGATGAAAGGTGGAGGGGAGCTGACAGGGAACAGGGGACATAAGACAGAGGGAGATGAAAGGTGGACAGGAGCTGACAGGGAACAGGGGATATAAGACAGAGGGAGATGAAAGGTGGAGGGGAGCTGACAGGGAACAGGGGATATAAGACAGAGGGAGATGAAAGGTGGACGGTAGCTGACAGAGAACAGGGGATATAAGACAATGGGAGATGAAAGGTGGAGGGGAGCTGACAGGGAACAGAGGACATAAGACAGAGGGAGATGAAAGGTGGACGGGAGCTGACAGGGAACAGGGGATATGAGTATATTTTCAATGGACACTCTCACTAAGGCGACATAATTTTTTTAATTTGGATTACAGACTCGCCGACGATGTTTTTGATAAACAGAAATAAAAATAAAATTGCAATTTTGAACTTTTATTTATGATCAAAATGCCGAATCAATGATTTTGTATCGATTCATTGAGCATCTACGCATCATACTGAACATTGTATGTTAAACACTGTTTCATTGGCTGTCGCACATCTTTGGTCTGCAATCCAACGAATCAGCGGAAGTTCAACTTGTCATTAATTGATCTAAACCATGGCTGAACCAGACGCTGCAGTGTGGTTTTGTATAAAAAAATTTAAGTTTGGCACTGCTTCCCAAAAGGAAGTAACAAAACTTAAATTGTCGAATATGATCAACAATGTAATTTCCTGTGTTTATAGCGATGCCGCTCTGATATCGAAAGTATGTGTTGGCATCGAATATGCGGATTGTTGTCGAAATGACGAGCGTCCTTGCGGATGCTGCGTGAGCAATTCAACATTTAACACATTTATGTTCTTGAACGATGACAACGTTAGTGCCTCCGAAATTATGCGAAAAGGTAACCTGAAGGCTGACATTTTAGACATGATGCAAAATAGCAATAAAGAAAATAAATTGCCAAATTGCAACACAGGCGAAACCAGTAACGTGCACACGTTTAACGCACTACTCATTCTGTCTACATGCAAACATATGAACATCGGATTTTGGCCAATCAAGTTGACATGCTGGGAAAACGGGTTGTAGGCCTCTTCAATGCTTTCATAGTCAGCATCACATTGCATTACTTCGGAATAGAATAATGTAGTTATATTTGGAGGTACGACAATCAAATCCTAATTATGCCAGTAAAATTAATATTATCACAGCAAGATACATCCTACCTCTAATCTACATTGAACACTGAGAAAGGATGAACAATGATAAAGGATGAACAATGATGAAGGGAGAACAAGGAAAGAGTATGAACAAGGATAAATGGTGAACAAGGAGAAATTATGAACAAGGAGAAAGTATGACCAAGGAGAAAGTATGAACACATTGTTGTGTATGCAAATGAAGTTTACACGTAGATGTTAAACGTGACTGACCTCGGCCTTGCAGTACTGTGTCATGTAGATTTCCCCTTTCTGATCCTTCTCGTCTCTAGTGGCGAAGTAACGCAGGACTTGGGGCGTCAGTACAAACCACCGCTCCTTCCAATTTGTTATCACATGACCTTTCTTCAGCAGGTTTCCCTGTCACAAAAAGTCTGATTAAGGTTTAAAACATAAAAAATCAATCATTCGTGCTGGCAATGGTCTGATAATAAATCATTACAGGGGCAATTTATCACTGTTAAATGCTTGTTTCGGTGGCATCTGACTGGAGTTTCTCATAGCTCCCTCTGGTGGCTAAGCTAATAAACCAGTGAAAAACAGAGCAGCCAATAACACAGACCAATTGATAACAGACCAACAGACAACATAGACCAACAGACGACTCAGACCAACAGACAATACAGACCAACTAACAACACAGACCAACTGACAACATAGGCCAATTGACAACACAGACCAACTGACAACATAGACCAACTGATAACACAAACAGACAACACACAGAAACAGACAACACAGACCAACTGACAACACAGACCAATGAACAACACCGATCAACTGACAACACAGATCAACTGACAACACATACCAACTGACAACACAGACCAACTGACAACACAGACCAATGGACAACACAGACCATCTGACAACAGACTGCAGAAAACTCAAGACTTATTGCCAATGTTCACCGACCTATTGTTCACATTCTAATAATTATAAATAATATAAACTAATTGATAACATAGATCAGAGAAAACTGCACATATCACATAACAACACAGATCATTTGGCAGGCACCTTCTTAATAACTTGAACAATGAATTCTTCGTGAAGTCCGCTCATCGCCAAGGAAACAGTGTCCGGGTCAAGCACCTGACAGACCGTCGACTCAACGAGAGTGAGAAACTCTTGGAAAGTGAGAAAACACGCCTCGCCTATCGCGTCTGTGAGCACGGTATGATCCAGCGAACCGGAGACAATCTGCAGGAACTTCTGAATGAAGAGTTCTACTTCCTCCTTGTCTATGACGACCGGGTAGTACAACTCCCCCGAATCATCTTCCTCTGCGAGAAAGTTGAATAATCTCCACAAGTTGTACGTATCATCGTCACCAAGCTTCTTACTGTCTCGCGTAGCATAGCGCGTCGAGCACACCATCCAACAGATCTCATCCACTTTGTCGAATTTGATCTTTGATATGCTCTGGCGGTTGACAGTCGAGTTCTGGAGCCGGTTGAACAGCTCCACCTGGAGGTAGAAGAGGTAGTCACGGAAGGTGATCGCTGAGCCACTGCGGAAGTCCTCAAGGCCTGCCTCGGCATTTGTGAGGCCGAGTGAGGTCCCGATGTTCTGGGTCAACACCTATAATGAGAAGTTCTTGTACAATTGCGTCGTTCATAAATTTATAGACCTGTGTCAACATTAATGTTTTTAATATAGGAAATACTGTTTGTTTCCTTTGGTCTCACTTTCCTGCTTTTTTCCCTGGTTTGTCATTTTCAAAACTTCAAAAAGTAAACACTAATCATAGTAAAATATATATATTTGCACACAAAGCCATTCTATACAGTAGGTAAATGTTATTTATGTTGTCTCTAGTCATTCAACATTTTCACGTGCATCAGGTTCTGTGTGCATTCATTGCAAATGAGAACAGCACATAAAAATGGCAACTGGTAAAAACGGCATGTAAAAAAATGCCAAATATAACAAAATTATAAAAGTTTAGTTGAAAAGGAAGTTTTTTGCTTTTTGTGAGCAAAGGTTAACATACATCTGTGGTCACTGACTAACTGGTGATTCAGACTATGTGGCTCAGATAAATACTTTTATAATTGTATTGTGTTAACAGCACAAATGTTGGACTTTAGCTGATGCTACTTCAGTGTGAAGTACTTAACTGATATTTTACAGGAAAGAGCACAAAGTGCTGTAAGCATTTGTACTCAACTACGATCCTGTTTTTAGATTTTAATACATGACACCACAGAAACATCAACATGGCACGGAAAGAGGGTAAATAATAATAGTACCTTCCTGCTTCCTGAATTCTGTCACGTTCCATAATTTAGTAGAGAGCATTTTTCACCAAAGTTATATTTTATAACACTAACTTAGGAACAGAAGATGATCACTGCCAGAACAAATACCTTTCAGTTTCTGTACAGATGTTATTCCACAACTATTGCACAGTAACAATGGATGTGTTTACCAGATGAAGATGACCTCATTGGTGCAGGGCAATGTAAAACTAACATAAAAGCTGGATATATACTATGAAATCATGATTAATACTAAATATACTTAGACAGTACAATAACTGAATTAGTTGATTCTGCATCAACCCAACGCCGGCCAAGTTCAATTTGAAAATACTATCCCAGTCGTAATTGACACCCTGATATTCATGTATAATAATAATGAAATGCACAGTAAATGAAAATAAAACTTGTCCAAGGACCAGTAAGTATACAAATTTAAGTAAAAATTGTGTGAACTGCAAGTGGATTTTGACTTTTAAGAAATCTAACACTAATTAGGCCTACTAAGGAACCATACATTGTGTGTATTCAAATACATTATACTTTTCAAACTTAAATTGTGTTACTGACTGTAATGTAATTGGCCAATATAATGTTCATCAATTGATGACATTGATGATTGAAACTTGAAACGTGATTGACAAGTTGGTTGCTGTTGATTAAAAGTAAACAATTTCGCAATTTTCTCACTGTTAATGACTTAATCACCGTTATCACTTATTTATACTTGTTTGGAACAGTGCCTTGCCAATAAGGCTTTGTCTGGGCTACACCATACTCTAGCCGGAACTTACAAGTTACAGGCCCTAGGCGACAAAAACATCTGCGTAAAAGTCCGCATGACAAAGGGACACCTCCCCCTAGTTGTATGACAATTCACAATAGGTGACAGCCAGCTACGAGTAGGTATATACGGCACCCTCCTACGCAGAAGTTTCTTATCACATTGGTAGCGCCGTGGGAATCGGCCAACGACTCAGGCGACACACGACAAGTCTGCAAAAGTCTACCTTCAGTTGCGACTTCACTCCGACGCCTTTCCCTTGCTCGCCGAGGGCATTAAAAGCGTGCCACAAACACGCCTTTCTCTCCTCGAACGCCATCTTGAGTTGACATCCACATGAAAGTTCAAAGTCTTGAATGCGGATTTCGATTGCGCCGCCACTAAAAATAGACACAAGGGGCATTTGCGGGTTCCCCACATCATACGTCACAGGATAGTGGCGCCACGTGGTGAATAAACGATTAATGAACGGAGGACACACGTGGCGCCACATGGTGGACGGAGAAATAACCAATCGAGGGACTGTATAGTTTGCGGATAATCCATAAAACTTTGCAAGAATCACAAAAATATCTTTGTCAGTTTCAAAAACTATGTAAAACGTACACGTGAGTACATTTAGCCATATTGCTAATTTATTAATACGGACTGCACGCGGACTCACTAAATTTGGATGTTAACGAAAACCGGATGTTTGTCAGGTATCCGCATATCAGGTAATCCCACCCGCCATTAACGTTGACATGGAAACGTCGTGCGAAAATTTATTCATTTTTGATTTCATGTGTTAAACTCGTCTGATATACAGAAACAAGTAAGCGAACGTGTTCTTGATATGTTGTAATTTTTCAATTATGTGTTGGTACATTGGTTCGATTATGGATATATAATCTAAGTGGTAACGATCCATAAGAAATTATAAATACTGTATTTGATTTGTTTACAATTTTATACAAATTACACGCAACTCCAACTTCCAAGTCACAAAGTGACAAACTTTTTACAATTAGGCTACATGTAATTAAAGAGCATAAACCAGGCCAAGATCTAGCCTAAGTTTCACAGGTACCGGTTCACAAATAAAGCAAAGCTAATCAGTGTCGACAAAAGGGTTTATATTTAAAATTTACTGCCCTTGTCACTTGTGGCTGTGCGCGCTGTCTTAGACTAGTCTTAGATCTGTATGTACGGAGCCACAGTGTGGGACCCATACCACCAGGGGGACATAGATAAACTAGAGCGTATTCAACACCGTGCTGCTCATTTCATTACCGGCGACTACCACTCCAGACAAGGATCAATCACAAACATATCAATAGACCTAAAACGGGAGTCGGATGTTTCGGCTCCCAACAGGTTTGGCCCATGGGGCCGAACCATCCGCTCGCGCAACCGGTTAAACGTGACCTGCTTGCGTTCATGTGGGCCGAATCAACCGTTTCTGTAACCGGTGTCGGTGGTGAAGTGGGTCTTCTATTATAAAACCTTGATAAAAGTTATTCTTGAAAGCAGACGCATTCGTCATCATCATACAGCCCTTGAAAAATTGTTACAATAGAGCTGTGAACTGTAGAATAACATCCTCGTCAATGCGTCTTTGAAAAGTGTGGTCACACATTTTATCTGTTCAATCGATATCAACTACATAAAGGGAGTGAGCACATTGCATACCGTGTTTGTTTAGCTTACTGCTAGGATACTTTGCAACAAACAAACAAATATCACACATACAAGCAATCCAGGTAAGAGTGCAAGTTCAAATAAATAAACCAACAAACAATAAAGAGGTAGTAGGTAATTTATTGTGAAACATCAAAAACAATCTTCAAACGCAACGGGCCGAATCAAACGCAATGGGCTGAGGCAGGATTGAGGCGACTGCTGCTTTTGATAATTATCAAAGGGCCGAAACATCCGACACCGTATGTAAAATTTTCGGTGAAGTGGGCCGAAACGTCCGTCGGCGTCTGCATGGGCCAAAACATCCGACCCTGCATAGCGGATTTTTGTTACATGGGCCGAACCATCTGTCAGCGTGGACCGAAACATCCGGGCTGAACCATCCGTCTGCGTGGGCCGAACCATCTGTCGGGGGCCGAACCATCCGGGACCCCTAAAACTCAATAGCTTACAAAGCAGACGTCGGGACCTACGACTTAAATTCATGAATACATGTAGATACAACTTGTTAATATGATACAACTTGTTAATATGATACAACTTGTTGATATGATACAACTTGTTGATATGATACAACTTTTCACCAATTGGGAATGAATTATTATATCTAGGTTATGTTTACTGTAATGGAATGAAGTGTATGTGTTCTTCGTAGACGGCACAGCCAAACATATGCCACCAATCTTCACTGTCTGTGTTGGTCCAATTCACTCAGCTATATGAATGACAACTATACACTGACTATAGACAGTGATAAGATATTTGAGCACAAATAAACTTCACACATTAATTGCAGCATGGCTGAATGCTTCCCAGAGAATTGAATAATTATGATGTTCCATTGAACATGTCTGCCAGGGAGTAAAGTGTAAAGCCCTTTGAGCAATCTGAAGGACTGGATATTCGCTATGCAACAACTTTAATTGACATATGACAAAAGCTTCGAGAAAATTGTGGGTTCCAAGACAGTTTTCAGTAACATGTTTCACTCACTAGGTGGCACCACTGTGTCCATTTATTTTCCCCAAAATACATACTGACTACCAAACCACCCACCTATATAATACAGACTGACTACCAAACCACCCACCTATATAATACAGACTGACTACCAAACCACCCACCTATATAATACATACTGATTACCAAACCACCCACCTATATAATACATACAGTACTGACTACCAAAACACCCACCTATATAATACATACTGACTACTAAACCACCCACCTATATAATACAGACTGAATACCAAACCACCCACCTATATAATACAGACTGAATACCAATCCACCCACCTATATAGTACAGACTGAATACCAATCCACCCACCTATATAATACATACTGACTACCAAACCACCCACTTATATAATACATACTGACTACCAAATCACCCACCTATATAATACATACTGACTACCAAACCACCCACCTATATAATACATACTGACTACCAAATCACCCACCTATATAATACATACTGACTACCAAACCACCCACCTATATAATACATACTGACTACCAAACCACCCACTTATATAATACATACTAACTATCAAACCACCGACCTATATAATATGTACTGGCTACCAAACCACCCACCTATATAATCAGTATTCAAAATTACTGCCGACCTGGAGGCCTGAGACCATGAAACATTTCGTGGGGCCGGTAACTTTGAAAAAGAGCCAAACCGTAGAATTTTTAAAAGAAAATAATGGAGCACTTGTCTAGTATCCGGGCCAACCTCGATTTTGTAATTATATCTACACATTTGCCTAAATTTGATACGTCAGTGGTTTAGTTCTACCATTCAAGATCATCCCAGGCATATTTATATTAAATTTTTTTGCGTCTTAGCACACTTTTGAGGCCCAAAGTGCGACCTGGTTTGCGTCAGTCTGCACAGCTGCAGCCGCGCGTTACCAGAGTGAGCGATATAGCAGTGTATGTTGTTGCAAACTGGGTTGCTCTTTCGGCTTCAAAAGTGCGCTAAGACGCGATATTTTTGTAACGTAAATATGCATGGGACAATGTTGAATACTGGCAATAACGCATGAGGTATCAAAATTAGGCAACAATTTAGTTATAACGACCACGTCGCGGTGGGCCCAGACACTAGACAATGCCAACTATGGTGACATTTGGGTACTTCCGAAAGCGTGATACAAAAACAAGTTGGAAAACAATAACATGTCGAGCTGATCAATGCTGACAGATCGATTGAGTTTAGTTTCGTAGTGCTGATACAGTGAAACGGGTGAAGAGTTCGAAACCGCATGAAGCCATCCACAGTGTCAGCCATTATCACCGTCCAGCTGGATTCACCTGAGGATGCCCAACTTCAAATCCAAGTTGGATTTGAACAGTGAATCAATAAGCTAGCTACAGCGCCTAATATCTATATATATATATATATACTCGTATAATTATGTTAATGTTTGGACCACCAACTTTTGTGTGGGACCACCAACTTTTGAAAGTTGAAGGTCCGACTGACCACCAACTTTTAAGCTAAGGTGTAGAACACTGTATATTGTACATAATGACTACCAAACCACCCACCTATATAATACATACTGGCTACCAAACCACCCACCTATATAATACATACTGACTACCAAACCACCCACCTATATAATACATACTGACTATCAAACCACCCACCTATATAATACATACTGACTACCAAACCACCCACCTATATAATCATGCGTAACATGTTTTGGGAATTTGCGAACTTGGGATGTCCACAGCAGGCTCCATGTTCGACCAACACGGAAATGTTTGTGTTTCAGTTGTTAGTCTACGGAGATGGGGAAGAAGAAGAAGTCCGGGAATAAACTGGGGAAGATGTCGGAGGAGGAGAGGATCCTCTACCTAGAGCAGCAACGACTTGCAGAGGAGGAGCTCAAGAAGAAGAAGGAGGACGTCCTCATGCAGTTCCTCAAGGTCAGTCCTCATTTCTCAAGGTCAATCCTCGTTCCTCGAGGTCAGTCCTTATTCCTCAAGGTCAGATCTCATTCCTCAAGGTCAGTCATTACTCAAGATCAGTCCTAATTCCTCAAAGTCAGTCCTCACTCCTCAAGGTCAGACCTCATTCCTCAAGGTCAGTCATTACTCAAGGTCAGTCCTCATTCTGCAAGTATGTATACCTTTCACTTTGTTTTGGAGATTCTTTTTCTCATGATAAATATAATTTAAGTTAATTTTTACCTGTACTTTTATTCAGTCGTATGATTGCAATATAAATTAATTATATAATATAATAAAAAAAATTATTACTAAAGGTGAGATATATCACTTTTACTATGCAGGGATGTGTCTGACCTCATGTTGTTGCTGCAGGACAAACTGTCGAAGGAGGAGAAAGCGACACGCTTCAACATGAACAAACTCAACCACCAGTGGCGCAACATCATGCGCGAGTCGAAGGCAAAGGAACTCAAGAAGGACATCGAGATCCTCAGTCAGACCTTTGAGCGGGTCGTCGATCGCAAGGACAGCATCATCAAGTCGCTCGTGAAAGACTTATTGGAGTCCGAGGAGCAGTACTTCATGGCACTTCGTAGTCATCTCCAGAACGTAGATCAACTCGTAGGTAAGACATGCCACTGGCATCACTGGAGGAGCAGTACTTCATGGCACTTCATGGTCACCTCCAGAACATAGATACAGTCGTAGGTAGCACATGTCACTGGCATCATTGGAGGAGCAGTACTTCATGGCACTTCATAGTCACCTCCAGAACATAGATACAGTCGTAGGTAGAACATGTCACTGGCATCACTGGAGGAGCAGTACTTCATGGCACTTCATAGTCACCTCCAGAACATAGATACAGTCGTAGGTAGAACATGTCACTGGCATCACTGGAGGAGCAGTACTTCATGGCACTTCATAGTCACCTCCAAAACATTGATACAGTCGTAGGTAGCACATGTTATTGGCATCACTGGAGGAGCAGTACTTATTGGCACTTCATGGTCACCTCCAGAACATTGATACAGTCGTAGGTAGCACATGTTACTGGCATCATTGGAGGAGCAGTACTTCATGGCACTTCATGGTCACCTCCAGAACATAGATACAGTCGTAGGTAGCACATGTCACTGGCATCACTGGAGGAGCAGTACTTCATGGCACTTCATGGTCACGTCCAGAACATAGATACAGTCGTAGGTAGAACATGTCACTGGAGGAGCAGTACTTCATGGCACTTCATAGTCACCTCCAGAACATAGATACAGTCGTAGGTAGAACATGTCACTGGCATCACTGGAGGAGCAGTACTTCATGGCACTTCATAGTCACCTCCAGAACAAAGATACAGTCGTAGGTAGCACATGTCACTGGCATCACTGGAGGAGCAGTACTTCATGGCACTTCATAGTCACCTCCAGAACATAGATACAGTCGTAGGTAGAACATGTCACTGGCATCACTGGAGGAGCAGTACTTCATGGCACTTCATAGTCACCTCCAGAACATAGATACAGTCGTAGGTAGAACATGTCACTGGCATCACTGGAGGAGCAGTACTTCATGGCACTTCATAGTCACCTCCAGAACATATATATAGTCGTAGGTAGAACATGTCACTGGCATCACTGGAGGAGCATTACTTCATGGCACTTCATAGTCATCTCCAGAACATAGATACAGTTGTAGGTAGCACATGTTACTGGCATCATTGGAGGAGCAGTACTTCATGGCACTTAATGGTCACCTCCAGAACTTAAGATACACTTGTAGGTGGGACATGTTACTGGCATCATTGGATGAGCAGTACTTCGTGGCACTGCATGGTCACCTCCAGAACTTAAGATACACTTGTAGGTGGGACATGTTACTGGCATCATTGGATGAGCAGTACTTCATGGCACTTCATGGTCACCTCCAGAACTTAAGATACACTTGTAGGTAGGACATGTTACTGGCATCATTGGATGAGCAGTACTTCATGGCACTTCATGGTCACCTCCAGAACTTAAGATACACTGGTAGGTAGGACATGTTACTGGCATCATTGGATGAGCAGTACTTCATGGCACTTCATGGTCACCTCCAGAACTTAAGATACACTCGTAGGTAGGACATGTTACTGGCATCATTGGATGAGCAGTACTTCATGGCACTTGATGGTCACCTCCAGAACTTAAGATACACTCGTAGGTAGGACATGTTACTGGCATCACTGGAGGAGCAGTACTTCATGGCACTTCATGGTCACCTCCAGAACTTAAGATACACTCGTAGGTAGGACATGTTACTGGCATCACTGGAGGAGCAGTACTTCATGGCACTTCATGGTCACCTCCAGAACTTAAGATACACTTGTAGGTAGGACATGTTACTGGCATCATTGGATGAGCAGTACTTCATGGCACTTTATGGTCACCTCCAGAACTTAAGATACACTTGTAGGTAGGACATGTTACTGGCATCATTGGATGAGCAGTACTTCATGGCATTTCATGGTCACCTCCAGAACTTAAGATACACTTGTAGGTGGGACATGTTACTGGCATCATTGGATGAGCAGTACTTCATGGCACTTCATGGTCACCTCCAGAACTTAAGATACACTTGTAGGTAGGACATGTTACTGGCATCATTGGATGAGCAGTACTTCATGGCACTTCATGGTCACCTCCAGAACTTAAGATACACTCGTAGGTAGGACATGTTACTGGCATCACTGGAGGAGCAGTACTTCATGGCACTTCATGGTCACCTCCAGAACTTAAGATACACTCGTAGGTAGGACATGTTACTGGCATCACTGGAGGAGCAGTACTTCATGGCACTTCATGGTCACCTCCAGAACTTAAGATACACTCGTAGGTAGGACATGTCACTGGCATCATTGGAGGAGCAGTACTTCATGGCACTTCATAGTCACCTCCAGAACATAGATACAGTCGTAGGTAGAACATGTCACTGGCATCACTGGAGGAGCAGTACTTCATGGCACTTCATAGTCACCTCCAGAACATATATATAGTCGTAGGTAGAACATGTCACTGGCATCACTGGAGGAGCATTACTTCATGGCACTTCATAGTCATCTCCAGAACATAGATACAGTTGTAGGTAGCACATGTTACTGGCATCATTGGAGGAGCAGTACTTCATGGCACTTAATGGTCACCTCCAGAACTTAAGATACACTTGTAGGTGGGACATGTTACTGGCATCATTGGATGAGCAGTACTTCGTGGCACTGCATGGTCACCTCCAGAACTTAAGATACACTTGTAGGTGGGACATGTTACTGGCATCATTGGATGAGCAGTACTTCATGGCACTTCATGGTCACCTCCAGAACTTAAGATACACTTGTAGGTAGGACATGTTACTGGCATCATTGGATGAGCAGTACTTCATGGCACTTCATGGTCACCTCCAGAACTTAAGATACACTCGTAGGTAGGACATGTTACTGGCATCATTGGATGAGCAGTACTTCATGGCACTTCATGGTCACCTCCAGAACTTAAGATACACTCGTAGGTAGGACATGTTACTGGCATCATTGGATGAGCAGTACTTCATGGCACTTCATGGTCACCTCCAGAACTTAAGATACACTTGTAGGTAGGACATGTTACTGGCATCATTGGATGAGCAGTACTTCATGGCACTTCATGGTCACCTCCAGAACTTAAGATACACTTGTAGGTAGGACATGTTACTGGCATCATTGGAGGAGCAGTACTTCATGGCACTTCATGGTCACCTCCAGAACTTAAGATACACTTGTAGGTAGGACATGTTACTGGCATCATTGGATGAGCAGTACTTCATGGCACTTCATGGTCACCTCCAGAACTTAAGATACACTCGTAGGTAGGACATGTCACTGGCATCATTGGATGAGCAGTACTTCATGGCACTTCATGGTCACCTCCAGAACTTAAGATACACTTGTAGGTAGGACATGTTACTGGCATCATTGGATGAGCAGTACTTCATGGCACTTCATGGTCACCTCCAGAACTTAAGATACACTTGTAGGTAGGACATGTTACTGGCATCATTGGATGAGCAGTACTTCATGGCACTTCATGGTCACCTCCAGAACTTAAGATACAGTTGTAGGTAGCACATGTTACTGGCATCATTGGAGGAGCAGTACTTCATGGCACTTCATAGTCACCTCCAGAACATTGATACAGTCGTAGGTAGAACATGTCACTGGCATCATTGGAGGAGCAGTACTTCATGGCACTTCATGGTCACCTCCAGAACATAGATACAGTCGTAGGTAGAACATGTCACTGGCATCATTGGAGGAAGCAGTACTCATGGCACTTCATAGTCACCTCCATGTGATACAGTCGGTGGGTAGAAATATGTCACTGGCATCACTGGAGTGAGCTGTACTTCATGGCACCCCTATGGTCAAATTCCAGAACATAGGATACAGTCAGGTGTAGCATACGTCACTGGCATCACTGGAGGAGCAGTACTTCATGGCATTTCCATAGCTCACCTCCAGAACATAGATACAGTCGTAGGTAGAACATGTCACTGGCATCACTGGAGGAGCAGTACTTCATGGCACTTTATGGTCACCTCCAGAACATAGATACAGTCGTAGGTAGGACATGTCACTGGCATCACTGGAGGAGCTGTACTTCATGGCATTTCATAGTCACCTCCAGAACATAGATACAGTCGTAGGTAGCACATGTCACTGGCATCACTGGAGGAGCAGTACTTCATGGCATTTCATAGTCACCTCCAGAACATAGATACAGTCGTAGGTAGAACATGTCACTGGCATCATTGGAGGAGCTGTACTTCATGGCATTTCATAGTCACCTCCAGAACATAGATACAGTCGTAGGTAGAACATGTCACTGGCATCACTGGAGGAGCTGTACTTCATGGCACTTCATAGTCACCTCCAGAACATAGATACAGTCGTAGGTAGAACATGTCACTGGCATCACTGGAGGTGCTGTACTTCATGGCACTTCATAGTCACCTCCAGAACATAGATACAGTCGTAGGTAGAACATGTCACTGGCATCACTGGAGGAGCTGTACTTCATGGCACTTCATAGTCACCTCCAGAACATAGATACAGTCGTAGGTAGAACATGTCACTGGCATCACTGGAGGAGCAGTACTTCATGGCACTTCATGGTCACCTCCAGAACATAGATACAGTCGTAGGTAGAACATGTCACTGGCATCACTGGAGGAGCTGTACTTCATGGCACTTCATGGTCACCTCCAGAACATAGATACAGTCGTAGGTAGAACATGTCACTGGCATCACTGGAGGAGCTGTACTTCATGGCACTTCATAGTCACCTCCAGAACATAGATACAGTCGTAGGTAGAACATGTCACTGGCATCACTGGAGGAGCAGTACTTCATGGCACTTCATGGTCACCTCCAGAACATAGATACAGTCGTAGGTAGCACATGTCACTGGCATCATTGGAGGAGCTGTACTTCATGGCATTTCATAGTCACCTCCAGAACATAGATACAGTCGTAGGTAGAACATGTCACTGGCATCATTGGAGGAGCTGTACTTCATGGCATTTCATAGTCACCTCCAGAACATAGATACAGTCGTAGGTAGCACATGTCACTGGCATCACTGGAGGAGCAGTACTTCATGGCATTTCATAGTCACCTCCAGAACATAGATACAGTCGTAGGTAGAACATGTCACTGGCATCACTGGAGGAGCAGTACTTCATGGCACTTCATGGTCACCTCCAGAACATTGATACAGTCGTAGGTAGCACATGTTACTGGCATCACTGGAGGAGCAGTACTTATTGGCACTTCATGGTCACCTCCAGAACATTGATACAGTCGTAGGTAGAACATGTTACTGGCATCATTGGAGGAGCAGTACTTCATGGCATTTCATAGTCACCTCCAGAACATAGATACAGTCGTAGGTAGCACATGTCACTGGCATCACTGGAGGAGCAGTACTTCATGGCACTTCATGGTCACCTCCAGAACATAGATACAGTCGTAGGTAGAACATGTCACTGGCATCACTGGAGGAGCAGTACTTCATGGCACTTTATGGTCACCTCCAGAACATAGATACAGTCGTAGGTAGCACATGTCACTGGCATCACTGGAGGAGCAGTACTTCATGGCATTTCATAGTCACCTCCAGAACATAGATACAGTCGTAGGTAGCACATGTTACTGGCATCACTGGAGGAGCAGTACTTATTGGCACTTCATGGTCACCTCCAGAACATTGATACAGTCGTAGGTAACACATGTTACTGGCATCACTGGAGGAGCAGTACTTCATGGCACTTCATGGTCACCTCCAGAACATTGATACAGTCGTAGGTAGCACATGTTACTGGCATCACTGGAGGAGCAGTACTTCATGGCACTTCATAGTCACCTCCAGAACATAGATACAGTCGTAGGTAGAACATGTCACTGGCATCACTGGAGGAGCAGTACTTCATGGCACTTCATAGTCACCTCCAGAACATTGATACAGTCGTAGGTAGCACATGTCACTGGCATCACTGGAGGAGCAGTACTTCATGGCACTTCATGGTCACCTCCAGAACATAGATACAGTCGTAGGTAGCACATGTCACTGGCATCACTGGAGGAGCTGTACTTCATGGCATTTCATAGTCACCTCCAGAACATAGATACAGTCGTAGGTAGCACATGTCACTGGCATCACTGGAGGAGCAGTACTTCATGGCACTTCATGGTCACCTCCAGAACATAGATACAGTCGTAGGTAGAACATGTCACTGGCATCACTGGAGGAGCTGTACTTCATGGCATTTCATAGTCACCTCCAGAACATAGATACAGTCGTAGGTGGCAGAACATGTCATCGGCATCACTGGAGGAGCTGTACTTCATGGCACTTTATGGTCACCTCCAGAACATAGATACAGTCGTAGGTAGCACATGTCACTGGCATCACTGGAGGAGCTGTACTTCATGGCATTTCATAGTCACCTCCAGAACATAGATACAGTCGTAGGTAGCACATGTCACTGGCATCACTGGAGGAGCAGTACTTCATGGCACTTCATGGTCACGTCCAGAACATAGATACAGTCGTAGGTAGAACATGTCACTGGAGGAGCAGTACTTCATGGCACTTCATAGTCACCTCCAGAACATAGATACAGTCGTAGGTAGAACATGTCACTGGCATCACTGGAGGAGCAGTACTTCATGGCACTTCATGGTCACCTCCAGAACATAGATACAGTCGTAGGTAGCACATGTCACTGGCATCACTGGAGGAGCTGTACTTCATGGCATTTCATAGTCACCTCCAGAACATTGATACAGTCGTAGGTAGAACATGTCACTGGCATCACTGGAGGAGCTGTACTTCATGGCACTTCATGGTCACCTCCAGAACATAGATACAGTCGTAGGTAGCACATGTCACTGGCATCACTGGAGGAGCTGTACTTCATGGCATTTCATAGTCACCTCCAGAACATTGATACAGTCGTAGGTAGAACATGCCACTGGCATCACTGGAGGAGCTGTACTTCATGGCATTTCATAGTCACCTCCAGAACATAGATACAGTCGTAGGTAGAACATGTCACTGGCATCACTGGAGGAGCTGTACTTCATGGCATTTCATAGTCACCTCCAGAACATAGATACAGTCGTAGGTAGAACATGTCACTGGCATCACTGGAGGAGCTGTACTTCATGGCATTTCATAGTCACCTCCAGAACATAGATACAGTCGTAGGTAGAACATGTCACTGGCATCACTGGAGGAGCAGTACTTCATGGCACTTCATAGTCACCTCCAGAACATAGATACAGTCGTAGGTAGAACATGTCACTGGCATCACTGGAGGAGCTGTACTTCATGGCATTTCATAGTCACCTCCAGAACATAGATACAGTCGTAGGTAGAACATGTCACTGGCATCACTGGAGGAGCAGTACTTCATGGCACTTCATGGTCACCTCCAGAACATAGATACAGTCGTAGGTAGCACATGTCACTGGCATCACTGGAGGAGCTGTACTTCATGGCATTTCATAGTCACCTCCAGAACATAGATACAGTCGTAGGTAGAACATGTCACTGGCATCATTGGAGGAGCTGTACTTCATGGCATTTCATAGTCACCTCCAGAACATAGATACAGTCGTAGGTAGAACATGTCACTGGCATCACTGGAGGAGCAGTACTTCATGGCACTTCATAGTCACCTCCAGAACATAGATACAGTCGTAGGTAGAACATGTCACTGGCATCACTGGAGGAGCAGTACTTCATGGCACTTCATAGTCACCTCCAGAACATAGATACAGTCGTAGGTAGCACATGTCACTGGCATCACTGGAGGAGCTGTACTTCATGGCATTTCATAGTCACCTCCAGAACATAGATACAGTCGTAGGTAGAACATGTCACTGGCATCACTGGAGGAGCTGTACTTCATGGCACTTCATGGTCACCTCCAGAACATAGATACAGTCGTAGGTAGAACATGTCACTGGCATCACTGGAGGAGCTGTACTTCATGGCATTTCATAGGCACCTCCAGAACATAGATACAGTCGTAGGTAGAACATGTCATTTCATAGTCACCTCCAGAACATAGATACAGTCGTAGGTAGAACATGTCACTGGCATCACTGGAGGAGCAGTACTTCATGGCATTTCATAGTCACCTCCAGAACATAGGTACAGTCGTAGGTAGAACATGTCACTGGCATCACTGGAGGAGCAGTACTTATTGGCACTTCATGGTCACCTCCAGAACATAGATACAGTCGTAGGTAGCACATGTCACTGGCATCACTGGAGGAGCAGTACTTCATGGCACTTCATGGTCACCTCCAGAACTTAAGATACACTCGTAGGTAGCACATGTTACTGGCATCACTGGAGGAGCAGTACTTCATGGCACTTCATGGTCACCTCCAGAACTTAAGATACACTTGTAGGTAGGACATGTTACTGGCATCATTGGATGAGCAGTACTTCATGGCACTTCATAGTCACCTCCAGAACATAGATACAGTCGTAGGTAGCACATGTCACTGGCATCACTGGAGGAGCTGTACTTCATGGCATTTCATAGTCACCTCCAGAACATAGATACAGTCGTAGGTAGAACATGTCACTGGCATCACTGGAGGAGCAGTACTTATTGGCACTTCATGGTCACCTCCAGAACATAGATACAGTCGTAGGTAGCACATGTCACTGGCATCACTGGAGGAGCAGTACTTCATGGCACTTCATGGTCACCTCCAGAACTTAAGATACACTCGTAGGTAGGACATGTTACTGGCATCACTGGAGGAGCAGTACTTCATGGCACTTCATGGTCACCTCCAGAACTTAAGATACACTTGTAGGTAGGACATGTTACTGGCATCATTGGATGAGCAGTACTTCATGGCATTTCATGGTCACCTCCAGAACTTAAGATACACTCGTAGGTAGAACATGTCACTGGCATCATTGGATGAGCAGTACTTCATGGCACTTCATGGTCACCTCCAGAACTTAAGATACACTTGTAGGTAGGACATGTTACTGGCATCATTGGATGAGCAGTACTTCATGGCACTTCATGGTCACCTCCAGAACATAGATACAGTCGTAGGTAGAACATGTCACTGGCATCACTGGAGGAGCTGTACTTCATGGCATTTCATAGTCACCTCCAGAACATAGATACAGTCGTAGGTAGCACATGTCACTGGCATCACTGGAGGAGCAGTACTTCATGGCATTTCATAGTCACCTCCAGAACATAGATACAGTCGTAGGTAGAACATGTCACTGGCATCACTGGAGGAGCTGTACTTCATGGCATTTCATAGTCACCTCCAGAACATAGATACAGTCGTAGGTAGAACATGTCACTGGCATCACTGGAGGAGCTGTACTTCATGGCACTTCATAGTCACCTCCAGAACATAGATACAGTCGTAGGTAGAACATGTCACTGGCATCACTGGAGGAGCTGTACTTCATGGCATTTCATAGTCACCTCCAGAACATAGATACAGTCGTAGGTAGAACATGTCACTGGCATCACTGGAGGAGCAGTACTTCATGGCACTTCATGGTCACCTCCAGAACATAGATACAGTCGTAGGTAGCACATGTCACTGGCATCATTGGAGGAGCTGTACTTCATGGCATTTCATAGTCACCTCCAGAACATAGATACAGTCGTAGGTAGAACATGTCACTGGCATCATTGGAGGAGCTGTACTTCATGGCATTTCATAGTCACCTCCAGAACATAGATACAGTCGTAGGTAGAACATGTCACTGGCATCACTGGAGGAGCAGTACTTCATGGCACTTCATAGTCACCTCCAGAACAAAGATACAGTCGTAGGTAGCACATGTCACTGGCATCACTGGAGGAGCAGTACTTCATGGCACTTCATGGTCACCTCCAGAACATAGATACAGTCGTAGGTAGAACATGTCACTGGCATCACTGGAGGAGCTGTACTTCATGGCATTTCATAGGCACCTCCAGAACATAGATACAGTCGTAGGTAGAACATGTCATTTCATAGTCACCTCCAGAACATAGATACAGTCGTAGGTAGAACATGTCACTGGCATCACTGGAGGAGCAGTACTTCATGGCATTTCATAGTCACCTCCAGAACATAGATACAGTCGTAGGTAGAACATGTCACTGGCATCACTGGAGGAGCAGTACTTATTGGCACTTCATGGTCACCTCCAGAACATAGATACAGTCGTAGGTAGCACATGTCACTGGCATCACTGGAGGAGCAGTACTTCATGGCACTTCATGGTCACCTCCAGAACTTAAGATACACTCGTAGGTAGCACATGTCACTGGCATCACTGGAGGAGCAGTACTTCATGGCACTTCATGGTCACCTCCAGAACTTAAGATACACTTGTAGGTAGGACATGTTACTGGCATCATTGGATGAGCAGTACTTCATGGCACTTTATGGTCACCTCCAGAACTTAAGATACACTCGTAGGTAGGACATGTTACTGGCATCATTGGATGAGCAGTACTTCATGGCACTTCATGGTCACCTCCAGAACTTAAGATACACTTGTAGGTGGGACATGTTACTGGCATCATTGGATGAGCAGTACTTCATGGCACTTCATGGTCACCTCCAGAACTTAAGATACACTTGTAGGTGGGACATGTTACTGGCATCATTGGATGAGCAGTACTTCATGGCACTTCATAGTCATCTCCAGAACTTAAGATACACTTGTAGGTAGGACATGTTACTGGCATCATTGGATGAGCAGTACTTCATGGCACTTCATGGTCACCTCCAGAACTTAAGATACACTGGTAGGTAGGACATGTTACTGGCATCATTGGATGAGCAGTACTTCATGGCACTTCATGGTCACCTCCAGAACTTAAGATACACTCGTAGGTAGGACATGTTACTGGCATCATTGGATGAGCAGTACTTCATGGCACTTGATGGTCACCTCCAGAACTTAAGATACACTCGTAGGTAGGACATGTTACTGGCATCACTGGAGGAGCAGTACTTCATGGCACTTCATGGTCACCTCCAGAACTTAAGATACACTCGTAGGTAGGACATGTTACTGGCATCATTGGAGGAGCAGTACTTCATGGCACTTCATGGTCACCTCCAGAACTTAAGATACACTTGTAGGTAGGACATGTTACTGGCATCATTGGATGAGCAGTACTTCATGGCACTTCATGGTCACCTCCAGAACTTAAGATACACTTGTAGGTAGGACATGTTACTGGCATCATTGGATGAGCAGTACTTCATGGCACTTCATGGTCACCTCCAGAACTTAAGATACACTTGTAGGTAGGACATGTTACTGGCATCATTGGATGAGCAGTACTTCATGGCACTTCATGGTCACCTCCAGAACTTAAGATACACTTGTAGGTAGGACATGTTACTGGCATCATTGGATGAGCAGTACTTCATGGCACTTCATGGTCACCTCCAGAACTTAAGATACACTCGTAGGTAGGACATGTCACTGGCATCATTGGATGAGCAGTACTTCATGGCACTTCATAGTCTCCTCCAGAACATAGAACAACTCGTAGATAGCATACTATTGAAAACTATTGGATGATCAAAAACAAAACGGTAAAGAAACTTGGAACATCTTAAATACACTTATTAATAAACAACAAAATTAGTCTTCTTATCCTGAATATTTTGTAATGGAGGGTAGAAAAATTACCAACAAGAAAGACGTAGTGGATGGATTTAATATCTTATTTTTGAACATTGGCTAAGAACTAGCTGCTAAAATAGATCCACCAGTAAATGGTGCTTAACTTCAAAACCAAAATAAAAACAGCATGTTCTTAAATCCAGTAAATGAAGAAGAAGTCAGTAGGATCATCGGTGCATGTAAAAACAAAACCTCAACAGACAGTAATGATATAAATATGAAAATCATTAAACAAGTTTTGCAATCCATTAGTATGCTGTTAACATCAATATGTAGCATGTTTTTTTTAAAATGGAGTCTTTCCTTCTAGAATGAAAGTAGCCAAAGTCATACATATATTTAAAAATGGTTCAAAAACTGAATTTGACAACTACAGACCATTATCCTTGTGTCAATTTTCCAAAATATTAAAAACTATAATAAAATACTTGAAGAATTTATTGATAAATTATATCTTGTCCAACAGTCAATACGGCTTCTGATCCTCAATGTCCACCTCACATGCATTGCTTGACCTGGTCAAAGAAATTAGTATGTCATTAGTTTAAAAAATACACATTTGGCATTTTGTTGACTTAAAAAAAGCATTTGACACCATAAATCATTCAATATTAATAAAAAAACTAAATTTCTGTGGTGTTCATGGTGTGGCTGAGAAATGGGTGGGAAATTATCTAAGCAATAGAAGTAAGTTTGTCAAAGTAGATGAATGTTCATCTAATCTCCTAAATGTGTCATGTGCAGTACCACAGGGGTCTGTGCTAGGCCCAAGACTGTTCATTTTATATATTAATGACATACATAAATACTTTTTTTGTAATGTATCAGAACTTCTTAAATTTGTGCTGTTTGCAGATGATACCAACATATTATATTCTGACACGGATGTACATAGACTAAAACAAAATAAAATTCCTTGGAGTAAACATTGATGAAAAACATACCTGGAAATATCATATAAACAGTGTGAAGACTAGGCTATCTAGAATAGTTGGAGTAATGTATAGAGCAAGTCATATCCTAGGAAACAGTTTACTTACTTTATATTATTCACTCTTCTTACCAATAATGTGTTATTGTTGTAAAATTTAGGGAACTACATATATCACCAATGTACATTGTATTACAATCTTACAAAAGAGGGTGATTAGACTGGTATATGATGTTGATAGACTTCATCATACTAATACATTATTTAATTGATGTAGAGTACTAACATTTCAAGACCTAGTAGATTTTAAGATCTTGTCAATTATGTATAAAGTGTATAACAATTTACTAGTACCTGTCAGTGTGCAGTGTTTGTTTACAAAACAAACTTATTCACACTTCCCCGAGTTCAATATCAATATGTCCGACAATGTGTTAGAATTTATGGTGTAAGATGTTAGAATTCATTACCTTCTAGTACTACAATGGTGTCAACATTCCATGCATTTGTTTTGCACATTAAAAAGAAACATCATCGACAAATATATCTAAAACACGTCATTGTTAAAAATGTGTATATTTAATTATAACTTGCACTTCACTTTTATCAATAAGTGAGCACATTGCAACTTAAAAATACGATCGTATTGTAATCTTGTAAATTATTAATTGTATGGTATCATATGGTCTTGACGGACTTTATTAGAGTTAATTTCAGTTGACGTGAGAAGGAACAGTGTAGATTAGATTTAATCTTTAATCATTACGATGAAGTTTGTTGTTTTAGACTTGCAGAAGGAGCGACTGAGTCAGCTGGAGATGGAGTTTGAGAGTGAGCAGGATGTGTTGATTGTGGAGTTTGACACGGAGCGTGAGATGCTGGTGAGACAGAACCAGAAGGAACTCACAGAGCTCCAAGACATCATTTTCGCCATGGAGCAGCAGTTCGCAGAACAAGAGAACGATGCAAAGAACGAATTCCAGAGCATCCGGGATGAGCTAAAGAATAAGGTGAGAGTCAGCACCAGTAGCAATAGCAGTAGCAGTAGCAGCACCAGTAGCAGCACCAGTAACAGCATCAGTAGCAGTAGCAGCACCAGTAGCAGCACCAGTAACAGCACCGGTAGCAGTAGCAGCACCAGTAACAGCACCAGTAACAGCACCAGTAGCAGCACCGGTAGCAGTAGCAGCACCAGTAACAGCACCAGTAGCAGCACCAGTAACAGCACCAGTAGCAATAGCAGCACCAGTAGCAGCACCAGTAACAGCACCAGTAGCAGTAGCAGCACCAGTAGCAGCACCAGTAACAGCACCAGTAACAGCACCAGTAACAGCACCAGTAACAGCACCAGTAACAGCACCAGTAGCAGTAGCAGCACCAGTAGCAGCACCAGTAACAGCACCAGTAACATCACCAGTAACAGCACCAGTAGCAGTAGCAGCACCAGTAGCAGCACCAATAACAGCACCAGTAACAGCACCAGTAGCAGCACCAGTAGCAGTAGCAGTAGCAGCACCAGTAGCAGTAGCAGCACCAGTAGCAGCACCAGTAGCAGTAGCAGCACCAGTAGCAGTAGCAGCACCAGTAGCAGCACCAGTAGCAGCACCAGTAGCAGCACCAGTAGCAGTAGCAGCACCAGTAGCAGCACCAGTAACAGCACCAGTAACAGCACCAGTAGCAATAGCAGTAGCAGTAGCAGCACCAGTAGCAGCACCAGTAGCAATAGCAGCACCAGTAGCAGCACCAGTAACAGCACCAGTAGCAGTAGCAGCACCAGTAGCAGCACCAGTAACAGCACCAGTAACAGCACCAGTAACAGCACCAGTAACAGCACCAGTAACAGCACCAGTAGCAGTAGCAGCACCAGTAGCAGCACCAGTAACAGCACCAGTAACAGCACCAGTAACATCACCAGTAACAGCACCAGTAGCAGTAGCAGCACCAGTAGCAGCACCAATAACAGCACCAGTAACAGCACCAGTAGCAGCACCAGTAGCAGTAGCAGCACCAGTAACAGCACCAGTAGCAGTAGCAGCACCAGTAGCAGCACCAGTAGCAGTAGCAGCACCAGTAGCAGTAGCAGCACCAGTAGCAGCACCAGTAGCAGTAGCAGCACCAGTAACAGCACCAGTAGCAGTAGCAGCACCAGTAGCAGCACCAGTAGCAGTAGCAGCACCAGTAGCAGCACCAGTAGCAGCACCAGTAGCAGTAGCAGCACCAGTAGCAGCACCAGTAGCAGTAGCAGCACCAGTAGCAGTAGCAGCACCAGTAGCAGCAGCAGTAGCAGCACCAGTAGCAGTAGCAGCACCAGTAGCAGTAGCAGCACCAGTAGCGGTAGCAGCACCAGTAGCGGTAGCAGCACCAGTAGCAGTAGCGGCACCAGTAGCAGCACCAGTAGCAGTAGCAGCACCAGTAGCAGCACCAGTAGCAGCAGCAGTAGCAGCACCAGTAGCAGTAGCAGCACCAGTAGCAGCACCAGTAGCAGTAGTAGCACCAGCAGCAGTAGCAGCACCAGTAGCAGTAGCAGCACCAGTAGCAGTAGCAGCACCAGTAGCAGCACCAGTAGCAGCACTAGTAGCAGTAGCAGCACCAGTAGCAGTAGCAGCACCAGTAGCAGTAGCAGCAGTAGTATTAACTAGGGGCATAAAAACACTTCAATCTGAGAGTTGATGATGGTGTATCATTGATAGTAAATACACCTTACACTTCACTCTGATAGTTGATGATGGTGTATCATTTATAGTAAGTACACCTTACACTTCACTCTCTGGCAGACCTGTTCACTCGAATTTCTCTTGGAAGTACACTTAATTACTTTAATTGCTACACAAAAATAATGATTGTAAAGATTCTTTTGCAGCAGCGTAAATGTAAAGGTTTTTTCATTAGCATAAATGTAAAGATTCTTTTTCAGTATCGTGAATAAATTGAAAAACATGCAACGCACAGTGATAGGCAGAGTGAAATGACGGCTGACCCCCACACTGAGACCCGTGAGCAAGTGGAGATAGATAATGGTATACTGCACTCTTTCACCACATTTTGAAGCAATTATGTATATATGTGTCACATGTATGACCTCTGACTTGTGTTTGGTGGGTGCCACAGAACCTGGAGGAGAAGCATGCCCTGAGGGTGCAGTTGGAGACAGCGGTGGAGGACCTATGGGCTCAGTTCCAGTCGGCTCTACGCAACTACCAGGAGACAACGGAGGAGAGGAAGAAAGCCTTCGAGGAACTCAAGGCCAAGGACGAGAAGAGTGCAAAGGAGATCGAGATGCAGATGAGGAAACTGCAGCGCATCTCGGTGAGAACTACTTCGTGAATGTGTGTGTATGAGTGTGTGTGTGTGCATGTGTGTATGTGGGTGCATGTGGGTGCATGTGTGTGTGTGTGTGTGTCTGTGTGCGTGCATGTGTGTGTGTGTTTGATCAACTGCAGTGCCTTAAGATGTCCTTTATTCTACCAAATGTTCTTTCTCACCTGTTTCCAGGACAATATAGCACAGTTGAAGGCAAAGATGGCATCAAATTCAAAAGAGGGAGACGAACGTAACAAACAGCTGAGAGAGGTATATTGTGTGTTCCTCTTCACAACATACACATACTGTCAACCAGACGGAACCATTTTACTTTTTCTCTAATGATATGGGCATAATAGAACCTGCACGAATCATTACCACCTGTACTTTGGCATGTTGTAAAATGTTGATATATAAATACCTGTTGCATAATATTTAGTTAAATTAATTGCCTTTTGCACAGAAATATATTTGTGAATGAACTGTGCTGTTAAAAACGAACAGCAGTTTGATGGTATTGTTCCCTAAATCACTGTCAACACTACTGATGTTACTGACATTGACATCTGACTAAAATTGTCAGGAAACGACCCCAGATTGTTGAAAACGAAGGCTTAAAATGGCAAGTCAGGTAGCTGCTAGACTCCAATTTGAAAACATGTTTGCAAAAACTATATGTAACATGATTTCACCAAAAAAGCTTTTGTGGTGAGATTTGAACACAATCGATTTATAAATAGTGGAATAATATCATTGAGAATCATCATCTCATGTACTGGGTGCAGCACAAGTACGAGTCCCAGCACTCTCTAGCCATTTACCCAGGAAGTAGAGCAGACAGATGGATTGAAATTTAACACAAATATGGCGCTCATAACAATGAAACACATATTTAATGAGTACTATAAAAGTACATAGTTTTACCTTCCTTTGTTGTACATGTGTTACTTATAATTAATAACAAACCTCACTTGATCATAAAGTACCGATGATGTTTGATGTACCCACTAATTTAGCCGTCCTTAATGTCCAAGTAGCTGTCATCACCCACTGCTGCTACTTGTCTGTGTCAGGAGCGGGAGATGATGATTGCCCACTTCCAAGGTCTGAAGGGGGAGATGAACCGACTGAGGGAGATACAGAGGGCACAACTCACCAAACTTACCCTCGAGACAAACGCTGCTGTCAAAGAACTCCAGCGCAAGTGTCGCAAGGTAGGCTGTGCAAATATTCATCTTGACACAAACATTACTAATGCTATACATGAACACATTACACATTGAATAACACACACACAAACACACATACACAAACACACATACACAAACACACAAACACATACACAAACACACATACACAGACACACACCACACACACATAAACACGCAAACACACAAAAACACAAACACCGACACACACACACACCGACACACGCACACCAACACACGCACCGATACACACACACACACACAGACCGCACACACACACACACACACGCATGCACACACGCACACACACACACACACACAATGCACTTACATCAAGATATTTACATCAACATACTTCAACACATTGATTTCAACACACATCAACATATGTCTATTAACACACTTAATCAACACCCTTACATCAACACACTTACATCAACACCCATACATCAACACCCTTACATCAACACCCTTACATCAACACCATTACATCAACACCCTTACATCAACACCCTTACATCAACACCCTTACATCAACATCCTTACATCTACATCCTTACAGCAACATACTTATATCAACACATTTATAATGCATGTTATGATCTTGTCGACGACCGTGCCAATAATAAATAAACATGCTGTTTTTATAAAAATTTGAAGAAAAATTTGCAAAAGATATCCATATTGTAACTCTCTGCCAATTATTTATGTCATGTTATAGAAATAAATTGTAAGAAAAGTTGGTGTTAGTGAAATGCTTTGTTTCCCTACAAAAACACTGTGTCCCATGAAACATTTGCTAACAGCAGTAAGCGAGCTAGCGGTTATAACCAATGAAAAACACATTTTAGCAGCTAGATCTCGCAAGATTCCAAGTGACGCATTTTGAAGTGGGTCGGACAATGACCCTGTAACTATACTTGTAATATATGGTAAGATAAAGGGTGAATAGTTTGCCATACTTTTAGTTCTCTCTCTAAACGTCTCTGTATGTGGCATGCCTTGTAAGTGGAGAATGCGAGAGACCTGGAGAGATCCAGAGTAATTCTCCTGGCTGTTCTATTTGTTTCGGGAATGTGTATATCAGACTACACCTGTATTCCTCTGGACGTCTCCAGGGGGAGATGATCCTGCGTCTGGCGGAGCGAGCTCGACGATTTGAGACAGAGGAGGAGAAGGTGTTGCCATTTTACGCAACCTCTCTCACGGAGGAGGAAGTCGCCAACGTCACCGCTGCCATTGATGACCCGCCCACCCACAAACTGGCCGAGGTCAGTGTCACCTCTCTCAGTCTGCCGGGGGGAGGTGTTATGTCCAGTGACATACAAGTCCACGAACATTTTAACCGGACTGGTTTCATTACCTTATTGATGATATGTTTTACTCATACTCTTCATAATTCAGTAAGCTACACAGTATAATTGTACACATATATATACAAATTAATCCATTGTTTTTAATAGTGTAATACGTTTTCCTGTGTATTTACATCTTTATGGAATGTGCATCATGAATAGAGTAACATGAAGGTGTAACAAGAAAGTGTAACATGGTTGTGTATGTAATAGGTGTAATGTGAAGGTGTAACAGGAAGGCTTAATAAGGATGTAAAACATGGATGTGTAACTTATGTAATGGCTGTGTACCCAGCTCTAGTGCTGTATGTTGTGATGCTACAGTGCTGTGTGTGTTGCCAGGTGATGTATGACTCTACTGCTGTATGTTGTGATGCTGCAGTGCTGTGTATGTTGCCAGGTGATGTATGACTCTAGTGCTGTATGTTGTGATGCTGCAGTGCTGTGTGTGTTGCCAGGTGATGTATGACTCTACTGCTGTATGTTGTGATGCTGCAGTGCTGTGTGTGTTGCCAGGTGATGTATGACTCTACTGCTGTATGTTGTGATGCTACAGTGCTCTGTGTATGTTGCCAGGTGATGTATGACTCTACTGCTGTATGTTGTGATGCTGCAGTGCTGTGTATGTTGCCAGGTGATGTATGACTCTAGTGCTGTATGTTGTGATGCTGCAGTGCTGTGTGTTGCCAGGTGATGTATGAGTACCAGGGCCTGGAGAACTTCTGGAAGCGCTACAACCGCGTGCTACTGGACCGTGTGGCCCTGGATAAGGAGAAGTCTGACCTGTTGCACGAGAACCAACAACTGAGGACGCTGCTCAAGCAGTACCTCGACGGCATCTCTGTCAACGATGAGATCCTCAACCAAGTCAACCCTCTCTTTGTCATCAACCATCGCACCAACGTCAACATCAGGTGTGTGTCAGTGTCACCCAGTCTGTTGGTTTCCTTCCTTGGTTGTCTTAATCGTCTCTGCTCAAAATAGGGCATAGGTGAAAACGACACTTCTGCAATCCAAACTATTGTTACTGCTGTCTTCGTTTCGCACCCAGTGGTTTCTTGTGTCACCAGTTCCTTAGTTACGGATCTCCACCAACCATTTTTCATAAATTAAGTTAAAAACACATGTCAGTACAACCAAATTTACTATGTGTAATCATTTAAACAATATTTTACAGGTGATTATAGTTCAAAGTTACGTTTCAATGTCAATCCATCCTATTATGTATATATGCATGTTGTATATTTACAATCCTGTATGATCCTGGTCAACATCCTGGTCAACATCCCGGTCATCAACATCATCCTGGCTCTCCACTTGTGGCACATTCATGCATGTGATGCCCTTGCACTGGCCACATGCTGGTGTGCACTGCAGTCCATTCTTGCGGCAGGTGCACACTTTCTTATCGCACTGACCACTGCAGTTGCATGGAATTATCTTGGTGCTGCTGGCTAAGTCATTCTGATAGGCACGAGGCCAGTGGAAGATGCTGTCCAACCCCAAACCTCAGGGGAGATATCGTTGCCACGCCCTCCCTGCACCTGATGATAAGTCCGATGGCTATGGAAGGCGGCTGCATCATTTGTTGGCGGAAGCTTCTCTGGAGACGTATTGTGTAGAAGTAGCTACTTTCAGCAGGAACTTCGCCACCCGTGCGGAATTGAGGCTTAGTGATGTGGTGCACCCGTACATCACCAGCAGGGCATCCTCTCCTGCCTTTTTGATGTCCTCTTTCGAGGAAAATGGAGACATGAAGACGGAAGTGGACTTTTTCAGTGCCGCTTTGTGAGAACAGTCACTTTGTCAATTCCATATGGCCTTGATGTGGCATCACACCCACTGAGAGCGTGCAGGAAGAGCAGAGCTTCTGAGAGGGCTGGAACCAGGTTCTTCTTCAATGTAATGAGGTCTGTTTTGAGGTCATAATGTACAGGTTATCACTCTTACCTGTGGCATCAGCACGATGATCATCAGCTAAAATATGTCAGAATCTTCTGCGACAACAGCTGTTGGTTTTGTCTTCACAGAAAGGCATGCCAACATACAGATTTTGTAGTCAGCATCCCCCTCTGTGTGCTCAACAGTGATGTCTGCTTTGACTATATCCTCTGCAAGGAGGTTGAAGAGGGCCTGCTTGTTTGGTGTATTGGCAAGGAAAGCTTTTTTGCTCATGGTATAGACGCTGGGATCCATCTCGATTCGCTCCCCGGAAGCAGTTTTGACATGGACAGCTGAGGCCAGAGTCTTCACTTGATTCTTCTGGGAGAACTTGTACTCTGCGACAGAATGACCGACCATGGAAGTTACGATCTTCTCTCCGACACTTTGAGCACCATCCACATTCACTGACTCCTCTGCCATCAATCCTGTTGAGAGACTTACAAGCTTTTCGGAGGTTTTGTTGAATGATCTCAGCTCAATAAACACCTGAAACCGCTTCTGCATATCGGACATGTCATGTCGGATGCGTGATGCTGCCAGGTCACGATGCCCATCTCCTGTATTCGAAGAGAACCCCACTATCTCAAAGAAGGACTGGTCTGGAGAGCAGGAAGAGAAGACGAGTAACCTCAATGAAGCTATGGTCGTGTGTTAGACCCCCTCCGTAAATATATCTGACCATGAAGAGACCCTTCATGAAAGCTGCATGTACATCTGGATGAGTGCACTCTAGGTCCAGCATTTTTGGGATGAACAGCGCAAGAGATTTTGTGTAGTTATTGTGCCCAGCAGCTCCAAGATAAGCCTGCATATCACACAGAGACTGTAAATACAGAGGCCAGCTTCCTATAAACACAGACCGGAAGAAGGCCCTCAGAATTGTGACCATTCTCTGATACTACATCTACAGTCTGGCGGTTCCATGTGTTTGCATTGAGGCACGCTAATCATCAAGCGCAACGTGGATGTGGCTGTGTGTGCTGCTCTTGAGTGCATCATCCAGGCTTATCTTCCCCTCCTGCAAATTTTTTGCTAGCTGATATATTGTCTGTGTACATTTTGCATTTATTCTTTAGTTAATTATTACTGTCATTACTAAAGTTCTATGAGGCAACAAACCATGGTAACTAACGAACACACAGTTTATCATATAAAGTATTTGAAACCATTTTGACCAAATTCGGAGTAAAATTTTTGATCAAATTTTGCTTTGACCTTGACCTTGCCAATTTGGTCTGAATCTGGCTTATTTCTAGCTTATTTTATCAACTTTGCTTTGTCCTTAATGCATGACCTCAAATGTATTGCCAAACGATTGGGCATCCTAAAGTTAGTTGAACATGACATGTCAGATGTGTTTATATGTTACTTAATTCCAAAATTAGGTCCATTTGGATATTAGACTGTATAATGTCAGCCATTTTGGATTTGAGCCAAAAATGAGGTTTGCCGTGGGTGGATTCAGGGTGGAGAATTTATTTGATTAGATATATACCACCAACGAACCCAATTCAGGTGAGAAAGCTTTGTTAACATTTTTGTTCAGCCTCTATGGACCGCGATAACTTTGTTGCTGCGATTATAACTTTTAGCCCGTTTTGTTGCAGACTCAACGTGCCGGTGACAGACCCACGAGTCCAGCGTCAACAGCAGCAGATGATGCACGACGTACAGCAGCCGCCCAACAGAGCCACGTAGTCGTAGTTAGAATAACATCACCCAGTGTCAGCGTGATTCCCCTTCTTAGATGTCAAGGTCCATTGTTGAAGACATAGTGCACAACTGGGTTGTAACAAATTACAATTTGGCCATGTATTTTTGGCCAGTTTATAGAATTGCAGAAGTGACAGGAAGTTGAGGGACGTCCTACGTCCTTAAACAAATGAGAGATGGGGGTTGAGACCCTTGCCACATGCCCTTGGAATTAAATAGAGATCTTTTCCGTTTTTCCACTATGGGTAGACATACTTCAAGTAGTTGGATATATTCCACCATTATTGACACCATGTGTTGTTACTAAAATGTATTATTGTATAATAATATTGTTGAAGGATATGGGTTCATTGGAAACAGTCACAATTGCCACTTATCAACACCAAGGGACAGGTTGTGGTATTTAATGTCGTACCCATGGGTAGCTGGGGTTCTGTCCTGTTCGATAACATCATGGTCTTATCTTCAAAAACTTTCCCTTTTAAAGTCTGAGGTCCAGTCAATGGCAGTGGTGTGACAGTGTAACTCTGTGTGTATATATTTACTGTAATATTCAAACGGTGATTGTATCTGCATGCATGAATTAATAAAGTTCATATCGCTATGTACGTTGTGGATGAATTACAATTGCATATGTTCTTTAAAAACGATGCGGTTTTCACAACTGACCTTTCCAAACAGTGGCAGATGACCATTTGCCTAAGTGTACATAAGTCAGATCTGGGGAAATTAAGCTGGGAAGAATTTAAAACAACATCATACATATATGAATGACACATCCTAAATTTCAAGTCTACTTCAGACTTATATCGTTCGTCAAAATGCACCCATTTTTTGTCAATTAATCAATACAGGTATAGCAAATTGAATAGAGTGTGGAAATGAGGTAGAAATCTTCAAGGAGATTTTGAGATGTTATAAAATTCTAAGAGTAGTTACTATGGTATGTGTGACTGACATCGACAGTTGCAAACTGCAAACTTAATTGTCATGTTGGGCTTGGTACAAGAACTTCTTGTTCACGAAGGTAGGAATTAAGTTAAATTCAAACAGTAGTTAAAGTAAAAAAGTATAATCGATGACAGAAATAAAGATTCAATGACATCAGAAGAATTTCTTCACAATCACCACTTAATTGACAATGGCATTAAAAGCCATATAAAAATTCTTTGTTTATCGTCATGTGCATGAATTAAAAAATAGGTGCAGCAAAATTAATTTTTTTTTTTAATTATTCCTCTAAATGAGAACTGTATAGGCCTACATATATGATTCATATTGGGCCGGCATAAGAATTTGTTTATGCATTTGCCAGCTGCTTGTAAGAAATCACTCAGTACACATACTGAGACTGAGTGTTGAGAATAACTCCTCTTTGTTGCAATAACACATTCATTAAGACATTATACTAAAAATTGCGCTGGCTCCATTTACTTCATTTCTGAAAAAAAATTATGAAAAACCAGGAATTATTTGTGTATGGTTTACCAAGAAACTCGACAAGAAACCCATTGGCGAGGTGTCACATCAGAAAAAAATCCCTTCTCACAACACGTCTTCCAGGATTGGAATAAGCTTCCATGCAGAGCCAAAATATCTTCTGTATCTGTATTTTGACTGGCAAAATGTCCTATGGACACGTCACGCCAGTGTGCATGGTGGCTCATGGTTTAATTTTTTACATGTTGGGCTAGACTAATCTGGAATGAATTCAGTTATGTACTTGATACAATGCTTGGAGGTAGAGAATTCCACTCTTTTATTGTGACTGGGAAAAAGCTGTTTCCAAATATGTTTGTCGAGTGCCTGATTTGTACTAACTGTTTATTATGTTTACGTGAGCATCTGGTGTTGCGTTTGATGTATTGATCTAGTGGGATATCTATGAGGTCATGTTCCATTTTATATAATATGCTAAGTCTGGGTTTTTCTTCTTGATTGGAGGGTGTCCCACTGGAGATCTTTAAGGAGTTGTGTTACCGTTCCTGGCTCTCTAGAATAGTTGTTCTTACAAAATCTGGCGGCTTGTCTCTGTGTTCTTTCTATGAGTTTGATATTTCTTATGCAATGTGGATCCCATGATGCTGACGCATATTCAATTATAGGGCGGACAAGGGTTTTGTAGGCTATGGACTTGATTAGGGTTGGGCATTTATTTAAATTTCTTCTAATAATTCCCAATGTCTGTTGTGCTTTTTTTGTGACTGAGTTGCTTTGTATTGTCCAATTTAATGTATTTGATATATGTATGCCAAGATAACAGTGCGATTCAACAGATTTAAGTTATTGTCCGCAGAAGGTGTAGAGATTTGGTGTCGGTTTTCTTGAGGCTATTGTCATTGTATAACTTTTAGTGGGGTTGAATTTCATAAGCCACATGTGTTGCCATTTCTCAAGTTTGAGCAGATCGTTTTGGAGGACAGATGTGTCTTGGTCAGTTTTAATCGGTGAATATAACAGGCAGTCGTCTGTAAAAAGGCGAACAGTTGAGGAAAGATTGTCTGGCAGGTCATTTATGTAAAGTAGGAAAAGTAGGGGCCCCAGTACTGTGCCCTGTGGTACCCCAGAAATTACTTGAGTTGATGTTGACTTGGATCCATTTATAACAACCTGTTGAGTTATTCCTGTAAGGAAGCTATTTATCCATGATGATATTGGGCCTGTGATGCCATAGTGTTTGAGTTTGTGGATTAGTCTTTTATGTGGAACTTTATTGAATGCTTTGGTGAAGTCAAGGATGGCCATGTCTACAGATTTCTTCTCATCAAGTGATTTGCTTATGTCATGGATTGTTTGAATTAATTGCGTTTCAGTTGATCTTTTGGCACGGAAGCCATGTTGGTGGTCAGTTAGAATGTGGTGCTGTTCAAGGTGTTTCATAATGTGAATATGTATGATGTGTTCAAGAAGTTTAGGTGTTAAGGATATTGGTCTGTAGTTAGATGTTTCTGCTCTACTTCCTTTCTTAAAAATTGCTGTTACATTGGCTTCTTTCCAGGTATTGGGGACTTGTCCAGTGTCAACAGATGATTGGAAAATGTTGTATTACTGGTGCTAGATGAGAGGCATATCTGTTTAAGAACCATAGTGGAATGCCATCTGGTCCTTGCGATTTATAAATGTTAATTTTGGAAAGTTGATCAAGTACTCCTTTAAGTGAAATTGTTAGTTTGGGGATTTCTCCATGTGGACTTCTGGCCATATCTGGTAGGGTGGAATTTCCTTTGTGTGTAAAGACACTTTGGAATTGATTGTTTAAGGCTTCTGCTTTATGTTTGTCGTCGCTAATGATGTTACCCGCAATGTTAAGGTCCCCAATACCCTGGTTATCCTGTCTAAGTTTAGAAATGAAGCTCCAAAATGATTTAGGTATCTCTGTTATTGTTGTTGTCAGGAATTGACTTATGTAGGATAGTCTAGCAGAACGAAGGTGTTTATGCATGTTTCTCCTGATGTCACAGAATTCTTTCCAGTCTTCTGGATTTCTAGTTCTTTTTGCTTTGTTATATAGCTGTTTCTTTCTTTTGCACATTTTCTTTAAATCTTTATTGAACCAGGGAAGATTGTGTCTTGAAGTAGTAAGACGGTGCGGTACATATTGGTTCATAATGTTGATGATTTTCGTGGAAACAAGATTCCACTTGTCATTGACTGTCATGTTTTGATTTTGAGAGAAGTATTCATGTGTAAAGTTTTCAAGAGATTTCTGGATGTTAATGTTGTCGGCTTTATTTCTAATGAAGACTTTACGTTTCGGATGATGTTTGCGTTTGGGCGAGATGTTTACATCAATGATGACTGTGCTATGGTCTGCTATTCCGTCTACTACATTTTCTTTACCTAAGAAAAGTAATTGACGACTCAAAGAGGGACAGATTCAAATCCTAAAAACACAAGACACGTTCTCAAAATCTAAAAATATGATGCGTAAACGCGGGTATTACAAGGCTAAAAATCCTTAATTATAATTAGTCAAATGTTATCAGCCATGGAGATAACATTACACTCTCGTTGAATATAGCCACTGGAATGAATGCAGGTGTAAAAGCGGCGGCAAACGACATAATTTTACAGCGTGTATTATTTTGCGACACACCGGCGTGCAGACGAGAATCTTTCACTGAACTTTTTGAGGGTCGTTGATGCATTAATTATCGGGAATGTCGTTGTCAGCACAAGAAGCGGACGATGACAACAGCGGTGTGTTGGTGGCGAGAATGGACATTGCTAGAAATATGTCAAACATTCTCAAAGCGATCCATTTTAAAGATGTAAGCATGGAATTCGCCAAATATCGCCCACCCCATATTCGGTTTTGATCAACTCGGCCTCGGGCCTTCTTTTCTACTTCTTAGTTATGTAGCGACCTCTCTACAGAAAAATATCCCACAGTACGCACGAGAGGCGGATCGAGAGAGGGTAGTCTACGGGGGGCACACCGTCGTAACTTCAGCTTCTGGACTGGTCTGATGACATCGGAAGACAGGGAGGAGGGGAGGTGCTGTTGACAATTTGTTATCGCTGCGCGGCCGTATCTTCAGCTCTTCTTTAGCTTCTCGGTGACTCGACTGTGACAATGGGGGGATACTGTTGAAAATTGTTTGCCACCGCATCGACATAACTTCATCTTATTGTAACCTGACTGGGGGCACAATTCCATGGGTATGGGGGGCACGGTCGCACGAGCCCATTATAAAAGGTCTGCAGGCACACCAAATTCTTAAGGCCTAGGGGGACCATTGCCCTCGTTGCACATGTGTCGGTCTAATTTAAAAGAAGGTGGATAAAAACCTTGCCAACAAAACGTTTAAATGGATTTAAACGTTTTGTTATAGTTATGCCTTGTAAAACTAAATGGGTTGCCACACTCTCAGTTCTTAGATCAGTTTAGTTTAAGAATCGTAAAGTCAAAGTGTTTTCCAGGTGTGCTAGTTCTTGGATCAATTTAGACTGTTTAGTTTAACTTTAAAATAAAAAATCGTAAAGACATTTAAGTGTTTCCAGGGTGTGCTAGTGGTGGCAAACTAGAGGGCAGGTGAAATTTAATGAAAGCAACAAGTGCTTGGCAATCTGTTACTCTTGTTACTTTACTGAAAAAGCAGATACTCCACTGGGTTGAGGCATAGGGTCAGGGTCAGTAGATACTCCACTGGGTTGAGGCATAGGGTCAGGGTCAGTAGATACTCTACTGGGTTGAGGCAGGGTCAGGGTCAGTAGATACTCCACTGGGTTGAGGCATAGTGTCGGTCAACTAATTTGGGTCATTTAAGTAAAAAAATTACCCAAGTGCATCTACTCTGCCTTGGGGATCTGGGGCATGCTATTTCAGGCTGATTGGAACTGCCAAGTTTTGTTAGGAAATGTGCAAGGTTCAGTTCCTCAACATAACACTAGCTGGTAGCACTTCATTAATTAAAATTTCTCCAAAGACGACATTTGACATGCATCACTGACAGTGATAAGAGCAACATAATGGATTCCATGGACAATCTG
The DNA here is from genome assembly GCA_020002185.1 of Paraescarpia echinospica. Taxonomy (NCBI): domain Eukaryota; kingdom Metazoa; phylum Annelida; class Polychaeta; order Sabellida; family Siboglinidae; genus Paraescarpia; species Paraescarpia echinospica. Next base: position 1,020,145 of record CM034539.1, read on the forward strand.
CTATCCGCCCTTGGTGCATATGAATAAATATACCAGTGTATGCATGAAAATAAGCCAGTAACTTACCTTAATATTTTTTTTTTTTAAGTGGCCAGTGTGCTTGAGATTTATCAGTACCTGTGTGAGATAGATGCTAAATAATTTTGTTTAATAAAATTAATAAGATGATACAACATGTAACTTCAATGTTCTGGTGTTTCGATGCCAGTACAAGATGGCAACTTTTGCATACCGCCATTTTTACGGGTCACTCCCACCTTACCTTTTGGCCCTGCTCTCCACATACAAAACGTCACGCACCCTCCGGTCCTCCAGCGAGAAGCTGTTAAGTATACCTAAACGTAACCTTAAGTCTGTTGGTGAGCGTTCTTTTAGCTTCATCACACCCACTCTCTGGAATTCACTGCCAGTCAGTCTGCGAAATACCCCTACTCTATCTGAATTTAAACCCCGGTTAAAGACATATCTGTTCCGACAAGCGTTCTCCCTAGTCTAAGTGGTACATGTATGTATCTGTATAGTCTATGTTATGTATATATGAGTATGAATGATATGTTCTAGTGCACTGAGTTTTTTTTTGCTTAAAAGATTTGCGCTATATAAGAACTATCCATTATTATTCTACATATCCCAAGGTCAACCATGGACACTGACCGGATATAATGTTAACTTTTGTAAAGAACCAAATGTTTCCTCAGCGACTTTAAACAACCATACTTAAATAAGATGTTAATTTTGGATGTTGAAACCACCGCAGTATAGTAAACAATTTTGGGTGTGAGAAATAGCTCACCTTGAGGTGGCAATTTTGCCAAATATTGGGCTGGATTGGTGAAAAAAACTTATCTTTTGCCAGCAGTGGAATACTGCATTTTAATGACTAAACTTTGTTACAGACGGCGATTGTGTTTGCGAGTCCAAACGGTCTGAAAGTAACAGTGGAAGATGCGAAGTGTGTCCAGGCCAATGCCTTCATGCAGGCCGGGCTGTTCCAGGAGTATACACTGAAGGAAGACCAAACTACATTCAAAGTCAACCTCACTGTACTACTGGTAAGACAAACTACATTCAAAGTCAACCTCACTTTACTACTGGTAAGACACACTACATTCAAAGTCAACCTCACTTTACTACTGGTAAGACAAACTACATTCAAAGTCAACCATACTGTACTACTGGTAGAACAAACTACATTCAAAGTCAACTTCACTGTACTACTGGTAGAACAAACTACGTTTAAAGTCAACCACACTGTACTACTGGTAGGACAGACTACATTCAAAGTCAACCTCACTGTACTACTGGTAGGACAAACTACATTCAAAGTCAACCTCACTGTACTACTGGTAAGGCAAACTACATTCAAAGTCAACTTCACTGTACTACTGGTAGGACAAACTACATTCAAAGTCAACCTCACTGTACTACTGGTAAGACAAACTATATTCAAAGTCAACCTCACTGTGCTACTGGTAGGACAAACTACATTCAAAGTCAACCTCACTGTACTATTGGTAAGACAAACTACATTCAAAGTCAACCTCACTGTACTACTGGTAGGACAAACTACATTCAAAGTCAACCTCACTGTACTACTGGTAAGACAAACTACATTCAAAGTCAACCTCACTGTACTACTGGTAGGACAAACTACATTCAAAGTCAACCTCACTGTACTACTGGTAAGACAAACTACATTCAAATTCAACCTCACTGTACTACTGGTAGGACAAACTACATTCAAAGTCAACCTCACTGTACTACTGGTAAGGCAAACTACGTTCAAAGTCAACCTCACTGTACTACTGGTAAGACAAACTACATTCAAAAGTTACCATTTATATACTGTACTACTAGTGGGACAAACCACATTCAAAGTCACCCTCACTGTACTACTAGTAGGACAAATTATATTCAAAGTCACTATTGACAGTAGGAGATATCTGGCAGAATCCTGTGAGAAATCAGTTAACGTTGGACACGTGGAATGCATGGAAGGAGAGACTAATGAAGAGAATGGACCACAACAGAAGTGGGAATATTGTGTAAAAAACGATTTGGCAGAATTGTGAGACAAGTAGAAAATGTGAATGCCATATAGTGGGGAGGGGAGGTAAAATGTAAGTTCTTGTATAGCATTTACACTTTACTCCCTGGCAAACTTGCTCAATTAAACACCATCTCGACTTCTCTGAGAAGCATCCAGTCATGCTACAACTAATGCATGAAGACTATTTGTACACAAATATCCACCAGTGTGTATAGCCATTCATACAGTTGAGTGAACTGGAACATGTGAGACACAATTAATTGGTGCCACAGAAGACATTGCAAAGAATATAGATAACGGCCACCAAACTGATCTCCTAATACTGGACTTTTCTAAGGCCTTTGACACCGTGCCTCATGCACGCCTTATGGGAAAACTCCAGTATTACGGGGTCAGTGATGGAGTCACCAACTGGATTTCAAATTGGCTAACTGACAGAAAGCAGAATGTAGTAGTAGATGGCGAGTCGTCAGAAGAAGTGACAGTCGAGTCTGGGGTACCACAGGGCACTGTACTGGGCCCACTTCTTTTTTTATTATATGTCAATGATATAGGAGAGGGGATCACCTCTAATATCCGGCTTTTTGCCGACGATTGTATTCTATACAGGTGTATCAATGACAGTAATGATGTAGAAGCCCTCCAGTCCGACCTGCATAGGCTGGTGGACTGGTCTGCAACCTGGCAGATGCATTTTAATATCAATAAATGCTCAGTTATGCATATCACCAAGAAGAGAACTATCCACCGATCTCAGTATACCATCAATGGAGACAGCCTGGGAACTGTACACCATCACCCGTACCTAGGAGTGGAGTTCTCTGATGACCTCAGATGGAACACTCACATATCCCAACTATCTGCCAAATCTAACCGTATCTTAGGTTTTATCAAGAGAAATCTGTATAAATGCTCAGAGAAAACTAAACAATCGGCTTACTTTGCACTAGTCCGCACTAATCTCGAATACGCGAGCGCTGCTTGGGATCCATACACCAAAAAAAATATTAACGAACTTGAGAAAATACAGCGACGAGCAGCGAGATTTGTAATGGGTAACAACAGTCAGGAAAGCAGCGTAACATTAATGATGAAAACACTCAAGTGGGAGTCCCTAGAGCGCCGCAGAGAGGTCAGCCGCCTAGCAATGTTCTATAAATCTGTACATGGAGAAATAGCCCTTCCTTTGCCGAGCCACCTCGTTCACTCAATCAACAACACTCGTGGCCACAGTGAACGATTTATTCAGGTGCCGGCAAGGACTCAGGTTTATGCTAACAGCTTTTTTAATAGAACAGTAAGGAACTGGAACGGACTAACCGAAACAGTTGTGTCTGCAGCCACAGTGGATACTTTTAAATCTAGGCTGGGCAGACGACTCTAAAAATTCCCTGTAGTGCTATGCCATATGCCCCCCGTCCCCTATATTGGCGTAATGACCGTATGGTTTTTGCCAATTATTATATAGACATAGAGACATAGACAATGGAGTAAACAGACTTGCCCAATGAATCCGGGTTCTCTTGATTGAGAGTCGGAAGCTCTAAGCACTGCGCCAAGTGCAGTCCACAAGGCAGCGCAGTGAGGAAGAGTGACAGGGTCCAAAGGAGCCCAGCCTCAGTCCAGACTAAGGGAAGAGATAGCAGAACAGCAGCATGGTTATCCTTGTATACCATCCCACCCTGATCCACATGTTAGACTGCCCCCGTTAACAAACAACATTTAAGATCGCTCAGGTGCCTATCGTGTCATTTGATTTCTTTACTTTTTTCTTCATAGAACATTAGTAGGTGTTGGTATGAATATATATACTACAAAAGAAAACATGGCATTAATGCCATATGTCACCAATCTGTCCTTAAAAACTACTACTTTGTGTGTCTCAGTGGAATTCCCCTTCAAATTCTTGGAAACTATAACCACGTTACAAATTCGCTCGCCGTGAACGCATATCATATAGTTTGGTTATTCTGATACCAGTACAGTGTTTCCCCTGGCATATGACGAGAGAGGTGGGCTGCCTCGTCGTTTTTCTATGCCACCTCGCCCATAAAATGCTGAAATTGCCGCCTCATAGCTATTCCGCATTTTTTTGTTCCTTCGCGATATATTCAGCATCGGCGAGCAGCGTGAAGTAACACCAGAAATCGCAGATTTTGTAGCAACATTGTTTAGTCGTCTTAACATCACTCAGAGCCGGTCAGGATTTACCTCTTAGAATTAACTCCATTGGACAACGTGAATGACATCACTTGTCAGTTGTCCAATCACAGAATATTCCCGCGGGATCCCCTGTGTCTCCAATGGTGACACTGTCTTCTTCTTCTGAATAATGTGGTAGCCCCAACTTCCGGGTTATGTCCCACAGGTTTCTTATTTTTTTGGTCCGCACACGTGACGCGGTGCCGGCTTTTCGAAATATAATTAAAAACCATGTAAATGGTGAATAGAAATGTGGTGAAAAAACTTCACTGTCCTTAATTATTATGTGGCATGGACTATGGGATTAGTTTGCTGCCCAGCCTCCCAACTGCTGCTTGAAACCTTGCACAGTTTCAACATGCTAGAAATCTAGACATTCATGTAACATGGCGTCCAAGCGGTAACAGCGTTTGGGAGACATGTGGAACTCGGGGAAAAAACCCGAAGAAAATGGTAGCTGAATTAAGATGTTTTGCGCTCAATTTTACAATTATAGTATGCGCCCACAATAAATCAGAATGCTAGTGTAGCTGATGTTGAATTTCCGGTTTATGACGGTGGTGTGAGTAAAAACCGTGCAGGCTAATGACACAGCTACGTCACTATAGTTTGCACTAGTGTCGAATCTGAACCTAGGTGGGTCCGGATTCGACACAACTCACAAGTGCCAACAACTTGCACAAGTATACTCAAGTTCAACTATTAGAAAGAAATGATTAATTAAAAAAAAGCATGTCTGCCACCAGAGCCACCTTAAGTTTGTTATTCAGCACGTCATCATCATCATCATCATCGTCGTTTAGAGGCGGTGTTTCCAGACTCTGCTGGGTTCGCCTTTCTTCCGATTTCCCTCTTCCACTTGACACGGTCCCGTGCATCCCGATGGTCGATACCCATCAGATTCAAGTCTGCAGACACGGAGTTCTGCCAGGTCTTCCTTGGTCTGCCGACGGGAGCTGTCCCCTCCACCACTAACTTTGTACAGCCCTTCACCCAGTTCTCGTCGTCCTTTCGCTCTACATGCCCGTACCACCTCAGCCTGCTTCTTCTGATCACATCCCCAATCGCCTCCACTCCTACTCTTCTTCTAAGCTCTACACTGGGCTGTCTGTCACTGAGTGATGCGCCACACATCCATCTCACCATCCTCATCTCAACCCTTTCCATCCTCGTGTCATGATCGGTCCTCATGGCCCACGTCTCACACCCATACAACAGGCAACTTCTGACACAAGCTGTGTACACCTGGCCCTTCATCTTCAGGGGGGGCGCTTTGGAAGTCAAGAAGGGTGTTAACTCCCTGAACTTCTGCCAGGCATACCTCACTCTCGCTGTTACCGCTGCATCCACCCCACCCTTCGCACTAAGCATGTCACCCAGGTAGCAGAAGTTGTCTACTCTGTTGTATGTCTCTCCATCCACCTCCAAGCCTTCTTCCGTCGCTTCTGCAGGTGGTACCTCTCCCCGGCACCTCTTGCACACAAACGTTGCGCTCACTGCCTGCAGGCTACCCTTCACACCACTGCATCTCCTGTGGACCCACTTCGTACACGATGTACACTGAAGCGAGTTTGTGGCTACACCCTTGCTACAGACTCCACATGGCCATGTACCAGACTCTGACATCACTCCTCTGTCACCTATGCTGACCATCACCTTCGACTTCCCGGCGTTCACCTTCAGTCCTTTGGCCACCAATCTCGTGCGCCACTCCATCAGCTTCCTTCTTAGTTCTTCCCTGGTCGTTGCCATAAGGACGAGATCATCTGCATAAAGCATCTCCCAGGGCAGTCCTCCTCTCGCCTCCTTCGTCACCACGTCCATCACAATGGCAAACAGCAGTGGGCTCAATACTGAGCCCTGGTGCACCCCCACCTTCACCTCAAAGCTGCTGCTGTCTCCATGCCCTGTCCGCACCACGGTGCTCGCCTCACTGTACAACGTCATCACTGCCTTCACCAGCCACTCCTCCACACCCGATTTTCTCATGGCCCATCTCATCACCTTCCTTGGTACCCTGTCAAACGCCTTTTCCAGGTCGACAAAGGCTAGGTACAGCTTCTTCTTGGCCAGGTGTTTCTCCTGCATTTGTCGCACGATGAAGATGGCATCTGTCGTCCCTTTCCCTGGCATAAAGCCAAACTGCATCTCGTTGATCTGCACCTGCTCTCTCATTCTCACTTCTAGCACCCTCTCCATGATCTTCATGGCCTGCTCCAGGAGCTTGATGGCCCTGAAAGAACCACACTCTAGGGGATCGCCCTTCCCTTTGAATAGAGGGACTAGGATGCTGTTTTTCCAGTCGGTGGGAATGCGGCCCTCTGCCATGATGTTGTTGCATAGGTTAGTCAACCATTCCACGCCCATGTCGCCTGCTGCCTTCATCATTTCTGAAACAACACCAGATGGACCCGCTGCCTTCCCCGTCTTAGTGTGCTTCAAAGCCTTCGATATTTCCTCCTCTGTGATGCGGCAGCTCGGCCCCACCACGTCACATTCCACCTCGCCATCCCAGGCGTTCTCGACATTCAGCAGCTTCTCCATGTACTTTTTCCACACCTCTTTCATTCCTTTACTATCTGTCACGATGTTTCCGAGCTCATCCTTCACACAACTTGTGCCGGTCACGTCCCGCCTTTCTTTCATCATCTGTTTCGCGATCCTGAAGAACTGCCGTTTTCCCTCCTCGCTTGCCAGTTCCTCAACAAACTCCTGCCTTTTGGCATCTTGTGCCAGCCACACCGATCTCCGAGCCGCGCGTTTCGCGTCGAGGTACGCCAATCTGTCCTCCTCCGCCTTCGTCCTTTTCCACCTTCTGAAGCAGCTCCTTTTCTCATCGACCACCCTTTTCACCTTGTCGTTCCACCACCATGTCTCCCTGTGCTGTGCCTAGGCGCACCTTTTGTCCACCCGCAGATCTCCTCGGTGGCCTTGAGCCATATCTTCTTCATCGTTTTCCATCTCCCATCCACGCCCTTCATTTCAGCTGCTTCCTCAGCCAAGTGGGCTACCTTCTCCCGGAACTCATTCCTCGCTTTCTCTTCGGAAAGCTTCCACACTCTGAGCCTTGGCACATGTTTCTTCTTAATGCGCCTACCGCTGCCCAGGGTCATGTCTCCGACAACGAGACGGTGCTGCGAAACACACTCCTCACCAGCAATCACCTTCACGTTCCTCACCAGTCTACGGTCCACTTTCCTCACCATCAGAAAGTCAGTCTGACTTCTGCAACCACCGGACTCGTACGACACTAGGTGCCTCTCTTCCTTCTTGAAAAACGTGTTGCACACCACCATCTCCATCGCATCTCCAAACTCTAGGATCCTTTCTCCCTCCGCATTCCCTCGCCCCAAAGCCCATCTCTCCATGCACACCCTCGTATCCATCCGCAGCTGACCCCACATGGCCATTAAGGTCCCCGCCCAGGATAACTGCTTCTCCTGTTGGTATCCTGGACACAATTTCAATCAACATATCCCAGAAAGCATCCTTCTCATCTTGTGTCCTGCCGACCTGTGGGGCATAGGTTGAGATGACAATCACCAGCCGCTTCCCTACCAGCAATTTCACAACCAGGATCCGCTCGCTCACCCTCTTGACATTCACCACCTGGTCTACCCACTTCTCCGCGACCAGCACTCCAACGCCACCATTCCCATCAGCACATCCCTGCCAGACGAACTTGTACCGCTCACCACTCCTGCCCAACCACTTCACACTGTCTCCTCTCCACCGGGTCTCCTGAACACAAGCAACATGCACTCTCCTCCTCACGAGTCGTTTATATCAAATCAACAAAATGATGTTTTATTAAAACACATTTGGGGTGTGATGTTGTTAGAGCAGATACAGGTTCTATCATGTCACATGATCTTCCAGTCTAAACACATTTGGGGAGTGATGTTGTTAGAGCAGGTACAGGTTCTACCATGTCACATGATCTTCCAGTCTAAACACATTTGGGGAGTGATGTTGTTAGAGCAGATACAGGTTCTACCATGTCACATGATCTTCCAGTCTAAACACATTTGGGGAGTGACGTTGTTAGAGCAGATACAGGTTCTACCATGTCACATGATCTTCCAGTCTAAACACATTTGGGGAGTGACGTTGTTAGAGCAGATAAAGGTTCTACCATGTCACATGATCTTCCAGTCTAAACACATTTGGGGAGTGATGTTGTTAAAGCAGATACAGGTTCTACCATGTCACATGATCTTCCAGTCTAAACACATTTGGGGAGTGATGTTGTTAGAGCAGATACAGGTTCTACCATGTCACATGATCTTCCAGTCTAAACACATTTGGGGAGTGATGTTGTTAGAGCAGGTACAGGTTCTACCATGTCACATGATCTTCCAGTCTAAACACATTTGGGGAGTGATGTTGTTAGAGCAGGTACAGGTTCTACCATGTCACATGATCTTCCAGTCTAAACACATTTGGGGTGTGATGTTGTTAGAGCAGGTACAGGTTCTATCATGTCACATGATCTTCCAGTCTAAACACATTTGGGGAGTGATGTTGTTAGAGCAGGTACAAGTTCTATCATGTCACATGATCTTCCAGTCTAAACACATTTGGGGAGTTATGTTGTTAGAGCAGGTACAGGTTCTATCATGTCACATGATCTTCCAGTCTAAACACATTTGGGGTGTGATGTTGTTAGAGCAGGTACAGGTTCTACCATGTCACATGATCTTCCAGTCTAAACACATTTGGGGAGTGATGTTGTTAGAGCAGGTACAGGTTCTACCATGTCACATGATCTTCCAGTCTAAACACATTTGGGGTGTGATGTTGTTAGAGCAGGTACAGGTTCTATCATGTCACATGATCTTCCAGTCTAAACACATTTGGGGAGTGATGTTGTTAGAGCAGGTACAGGTTCTACCATGTCACATGATCTTCCAGTCTAAACACATTTGGGGAGTGATGTTGTTAGAGCAGATACAGGTTCTATCATGTCACATGATCTTCCAGTCTAAACACATTTGGGGAGTGATGTTGTTAGAGCAGATACAGGTTCTACCATGTCACATGATCTTCCAGTCTAAACACATTTGGGGAGTGATGTTGTTAGAGCAGATACAGGTTCTACCATGTCACATGATCTTCCAGTCTAAACACATTTGGGGAGTGATGTTGTTAGAGCAGGTACAGGTTCTACCATGTCACATGATCTTCCAGTCTAAACACATTTGGGGAGTGATGTTGTTAGAGCAGGTACAGGTTCTACCATGTCACATGATCTTCCAGTCTAAACACATTTGGGGAGTGATGTTGTTAGAGCAGGTACAGGTTCTATCATGTCACATGATCTTCCAGTCTAAACACATTTGGGGTGTGATGTTGTTAGAGCAGGTACAGGTTCTACCATGTCACATGATCTTCCAGTCTAAACACATTTGGGGAGTGATGTTGTTAGAGCAGGTACAGGTTCTACCATGTCACATGATCTTCCAGTCTAAACACATTTGGGGAGTGATGTTGTTAGAGCAGATACAGGTTCTACCATGTCACATGATCTTCCAGTCTAAACACATTTGGGGAGTGATGTTGTTAGAGCAGATACAGGTTCTACCATGTCACATGATCTTCCAGTCTAAACACATTTGGGGAGTGACGTTGTTAGAGCAGATACAGGTTCTACCATGTCACATGATCTTCCAGTCTAAACACATTTGGGGAGTGATGTTGTTAGAGCAGATACAGGTTCTACCATGTGACATGATCTTCCAGTCTAAACACATTTGGGGAGTGATGTTGTTAAAGCAGATACAGGTTCTACCATGTCACATGATCTTCCAGTCTAAACACATTTGGGGAGTGATGTTGTTAGAGCAGATACAGGTTCTACCATGTCACATGATCTTCCAGTCTAAACACATTTGGGGAGTGATGTTGTTAGAGCAGGTACAGGTTCTACCATGTCACATGATCTTCCAGTCTAAACACATTTGGGGAGTGATGTTGTTAGAGCAGATACAGGTTCTACCATGTCACATGATCTTCCAGTCTAAACACATTTGGGGAGTGATGTTGTTAGAGCAGATACAGGTTCTACCATGTCACATGATTTGCCACTGTTTAAGTAGTTAATAAAGTAAATAAACAATGATTTGTTCCATGTGTTACAGGAGTGCCTGAACATCTTTGGCAGTAACTCAATGCCAGGTTCTGTCACTGCACTCAAGATGTCGTATGCTGGCTACGGCAGTCCTCTCATCCTGATGTAAGTTTCAGACACTGAGTCTCCGTCTAAAGTATTTCACATACTTGCAACGTAGTACTGGTAATGCATTTCCTATATGTATTTATTGCAAATACTTGTAAATACATATACATGATGCAATATTTATTGCATAAGATGTTACAGGTAAGGCACTTTGAGCAGTCCCCAGGAATGAATACTGTATAAGAACTGACCTTTACACTGAAGTTTACAATAAAACCTATTCATAGTCAGGACTGTTCAATATGACCGTTATGGCGAGGTTACAATTATGGCCAGGTAGTAAACAATACAAACTAGTCATTTGGGACTTAAAAAGTGTTTATTATAGACAGGTACTCATCATGAACAGGGGTCCACTAAGTCACGTTTCACTATATATCAGTACACATTTTCTGGTTATTACTATTTTATTTCAAGGACTTGCTGAATACCTTTATGTTATTTTGATTTCTTTTGGGAACAAAGCAAGGCACTTTATAAAAAAAAACACTAACCAGACCACCATTGTACTGCGCTACTTTTGAAAGTATTTTTACAGTCGATCCCGCTTATATGCATACACAGGGCTCGACATTACCACAGGCCCACTGACCCATTTTTGTTACAACTAGTTAAACAACAGCGATTAAAATTCAGCCATGGGTATATGATGACGAGTATGCACTGCCTCATTTGTGTCCGCATGCTTGAATGGCGAATGGCGGTGATCATTAATTATTCACCCAATAAGCGATCTTGTTACACATTGGCTAAGCTGTTAAACATTGCCTTCGTCAATCTTACCAAAGCCTTTGTCCTTGTGAGCAGATCCTAATGAAGATAGGATGTCCCCCAAAGCTTTGCTGCATAATCAGGTCATTCAACGATGATATGAAAGGTACAATCTTGTATGATGGTTCTGCCTCTGAGACTTGACGTTACCAGTGACATCAAACAGGGATGCATCCTCGCCCCAACCCTCTTAGGGATATTCTTTGCCCTTATGTTGAAGCACGCCTTTGGATCTCCGACAGAGGATTGTACATGCACACGAGATCTGACGGAAAACTATTAAACTTTTCTCGCCTAAAAGCGAAGACAAGGTGTACCTGGCTCTCGTCAGAGACTTTCTGTTTGTGGATGATGCAGCGGTCATCACGCACACTACATTACTCATGCACGGATTTCAGACTAACAATCAGCTTGAGAAAGACTAACATCAAGGGGCAGGATCACCAGCCATCACCATAAACAACTATGAGCTAGAGGTCGTCCACCTCTTCACCTACCTCGGGTTAATCATTCCGACAATTCTCCTTAGAAGCAGAAATCAGTAGAAGCATTGGGCGAGCTGCCTCAACACTTGCCCGGCTTACAAAGAGAGTGTGGAGCAACAAAATGCTGACGGAGCACACAAAGAGAGTGTGGAGCAACAAAATGCTGACGGAGCACACAAAGAGAGTGTGGAGCAACAAAATGCTGACGGAGCACACAAAGAGAGTGTGGAGCAACAAAATGCTGACAGAGCACACAAAGAGAGTGTGGAGCAACAAAATGCTGACGGAGCACACAAAGGTGTCAGTGTACAAGGCCTGCATGCTGAGTACACTTCTGGATGCTCTATTCCACTCAGGAGAATCGACTGAACTTATTTAGCATGCACTGCCTGCAGTGCATCCTCGGGATCTCCTGGAAGGACCGAGTCCCCAATACAGAGGTCCTCTCACGTGCCAAGTCTGTCAGCCTGGTGACCCTGTTCAGGCAATGCCGACTCCGCTGGCTCGGTCATGTGCATTAGATGGAAGATGGGAGATTTCCAAAAGACATCCTCTATGGAGAGCTGGCCACTGGAAAGAGAGCTGCAGGACATCCCCATCTGCGCTTTAAGGACGTATGCAAACGAGACTTGAAGGCACTAGACATGGATGTTGACAACTGGGAGGAGCTTGCTGGTGACCGATCCATGTGGAGGCAGGGACTACACAGGGGTCTCAACAGAGGAGACTCTCTGCAGGCTAACAGAAGAAAAACGTAATCGCAAAAATAACATCCAGACTGAGAACAGAGCTGAAAGCGCCTTCAAGTGCAGCAAATGCAATAAAGACTGCCATTCAAGAATCAGCCTCTACAGCCACAACAGATGCTGCCCAGCCAACAACTGATCTTCGACTAGAAACGGATGGCAGGTGATGATAAAACGCTTGTGCATATTCCTCCTATTCCATAATAGAAAGATATCAAGGGAATTTGTTATACTGTCAAATTGTTGATACTGATAGCATTACAAAAGACCATGGCTGCATCGGTGGGTCTTGTAAATGCAATACAGTCTTGGCGGAATGAGTAAATGTAATACAGCCTTGGTAGAATGAGTAAATGTAATAGTCTTAGCGGAATGAGTAAATATAGTAACAGTCTCGGCGGAATGAGTAAATGTAATACAGCCTTGGCGGAATGAGTAAATGTAATACAGCCTTGGTAGAATGAGTAAATGTAATACAGTCTTAGCGGAATGAGTAAATGTAATAACAGTCTTGGCGGAATGAGTAAATGTAATACAGCCTTGGCGGAATGAGTAAATGTAATACAGCCTTGGCAGAATGAGTAAATGTAATGCAGCCTTGGCGGAATTAGTAAATGTAATACAGCCTTGGCGGAATGAGTAAATGTATTAAAGCCTTGGCAGAATGAGTAAATGTAATACAGCCTTGGCGGAATGAGTAAATGTAATACAGCCTTGGCGGAATGAGTAAATGTAATACAGCATTGGCGGAATGAGTAAATGTAATACAGCCTTGGCGGAATGAGTAAATGTAATACAGTATTGGCAGAATGAGTAAATGTAATACAGCCTTGGCGGAATGAGTAATTGTAATACAGCCTTGGCGGAATGAGTAAATGTAATACAACCTTGGCGGAATGAGTAAATGTAATACAGCCTTGGCGGAATGAGTAAATGTAATGCAGTCTTGGCGGAATGAGTAAATATAATGCAGCGTTGGCGGAATGAGTAAATATAATACAGCCTTGGCGGAATGAGTAAATGTAATACAGCCTTGGCGGAATGAGTAAATGTAATGCAGTCTTGGCGGAATGAGTAAATATAATGCAGCGTTGGCGGAATGAGTAAATGTAATACAGCCTTGGTGGAATGAGTAAATGTAATACAGCGTTGGCGGAATGAGTAAATGTAATACAGCCTTGGTGGAATGAGTAAATATAATACAGCCTTGGTGGAATGAGTAAATGTAATACAGCCTTGGCGGAATGAGTAAATGTAATACAGCCTTGGTGGAATGAGTAAATATAATACAGCCTTGGTGGAATGAGTAAATGTAATACAGCCTTGGCGGAATGAGTAAATGTAATACAGCCTTGGCGGAATGAGTAAATGTAATACAGCCTTGGCGGAATGAGTAAATGTAATACAGCCTTGGCGGAATGAGTAAATGTAATACAGTCTTGGCGGAATGAGTAAATGTAATACAGTCTTGGCGTAACAAGTAAATGTAATACAGCCTTGGCGGAATGAGTAAATATAATACAGCCTTGGTGGAATGAATAAATGTAATACAGCCTTGGCGGAATGAGTAAATGTAATGCAGTCTTGGCGGAATGAGTAAATATAATGCAGCGTTGGCGGAATGAGTAAATGTAATACAGCCTTGGTGGAATGAATAAATGTAATACAGCGTTGGCGGAATGAGTAAATGTAATACAGCCTTGGTGGAATGAGTAAATATAATACAGCCTTGGTGGAATGAGTAAATGTAATACAGCCTTGGCGGAATGAGTAAATGTAATACAGTCTTGGCGTAACAAGTAAATGTAATACAGCCTTGGCGGAATGAGTAAATGTAATACAGTCTTGGCGGAATGAGTAAATGTAATACAGTCTTGGCGTAACAAGTAAATGTAATACAGCCTTGGCGGAATGAGTAAATGTAATACAGCCTTGGCCGAATGAGTAAATGTAATGCAGTCTTGGCGGAATGAGTAAATGTAATACAGTCTTGGCGTAACAAGTAAATATAATACAGCCTTGGTGGAATGAGTAAATGTAATACAGCCTTGGCAGAATGAGTAAATGTAATACAGTCTTGGCGTAACAAGTAAATGTAATACAGCCTTGGCGGAATGAGTAAATGTAATACAGCCTTGGCGGAATGAGTAAATGTAATGCAGTCTTGGCGGAATGAGTAAATGTAATGCAGTCTTGGCGGAATGAGTAAATGTAATACAGTCTTGGCGTAACAAGTAAATATAATACAGCCTTGGTGGAATGAGTAAATGTAATACAGTCTTGGCGTAACAAGTAAATGTAGTACAGCCTTGGCGGAATGAGTAAATGTAATACAGCCTTGGCGTAACAAGTAAATGTAGTACAGCCTTGGCGGAACGAGTAAATGTAATACAGCCTTGGCGGAACGAGTAAATGTAATACAGCCTTGGCGGAATGAGTAAATGTAATACAGCCTTGGCGGAACGAGTAAATGTAATACAGCCTTGGCGGAATGAGTAAATGTAATACAGCCTTGGCAGAATGAGTAAATGTAATACAGCCTTGGCGGAATGAGTAAATGTAATACAGTCTTGGCGGAATGAGAGCAAGGACTCTGGACAGCATCTTATAGTCACTACCTTTATTTTGTAAATAAGTATGCTCAAATAAGAACTGAGGAAAAGTCTGCATGACATTGCTCCTAGCAAACGTTATGTTGCATAATAATACAAGGCACACAAATAATATATACCATACATTATACATTGCAATATGCACTTTTAATTCTTATTGCATAGAATGATGCCATTCAGTGATGCCGCATTGCACAAATAGTTTGGCGCATCACTGCGCAAACAATTAATCCGGACTGCAGGGTGATCAGATATGTCGAATCACACTTCTAATTTTTAATTGTTAACGTAGAAGAAGTCTTTAATGCAACTTTGCCGAAAATATGCGCGTAAGATGTTCAAGTGCACTGCGCCGAACAACGCATCAGAAGCCACGTTACCCCACCACTCGATGACCCAAACTTCCCGGCTCGTGCAATCGATCTATTTTTATTTGATAATTGTAGGTGAGAAGCCAATCAAATACATCTGACAGTGTTTAAATCATCGACTAATGATGATTACAAGACATTTATACAACTTTTTCAGATTTTGAGAGCTATTTTATGCAAATATGCGGGATTTGATGACGATTGAATAAGCAATAAAGCGATTATTTTAGCATGGCTTTTTTACAAACAGGGTTTGATTTTTGAAATGTTATGCATATGTAACCGATATATGCAATTATGCGATATGCAATTAAGTGAGATCGACTGTGCTTCCTTAGCAATACTCAACATTGAGTTCTCATTCACTGGAGAACTAATTTTAGCCATCAGAATAATCCCCTTTTGTTGACATTTTCCTAACCTTGAGTAACTAGGTTAAAGGATGGTGGAGTTCTCACTGACATTGTCCTACCATTGAGTTGTTAGGTTGGAAGATGGTGGAGTTCTCACTGACATTGTCCTAACCTTGAGTTGTTAGGTTGGAAGATGGTGGAGTTCTCACGGACATTGTCCTAACCTTGAGTTGTTAGGTTGGAAGATGGTGGAGTTCTCACTGACATTGTCCTAACCTTGAGTAACTAGGTTAAAGGATGGTGGAGTTCTCACTAACATTGTCCTACCATTGAGTTGTTAGGTTGGAAGATGGTGGAGTTCTCACTGACATTGTCCTACCCTTGAGTTGTTAGGTTGGAAGATGATGGAGTTCTCACTGACATTGTCCTACCATTGAGTTGTTAGGTTGGAAGATGGTGGAGTTCTCACTGACATTGTCCTAACCTAGAGTTGTTAAGTTGGAAGATGGTGGAGTTCTCACGGACATTGTCCTAACATTGCGTTGTTAGGTTGGAAGATGGTGGAGTTCTCACTGACATTGTCCTAACCTTGAGTTGTTAGGTTGGAAGATGGTGGAGTTCTCACTGACATTGTCCTACATTGAGTTGTTAGGTTGGAAGATGGTGGAGTTCTCACTGACATTGTCCTAACCTTGAGTTGTTAGGTTGGAAGATGATGGAGTTCTCACTGACATTGTCCTAACCTTGAGTTGTTAGGTTGGAAGATGGTGGAGTTCTCAGACATTGTCCTAACCTTGAGTTGTTAGGTTGGAAGATGGTGGAGTTCTCACAGACATTGTCCTAACCTTGAGTTGTTAGGTTGGAAGATGGTGGAGTTCTCACTAACATTGTTTTAACCTTGAGTTGTTAGGTTGGAAGATGATGGAGTTCTCACTGACTTTGTCCTAACAGTGATGTCATGTTTGAGTTGTTAAGTTGGAAGATGGTGAAATTCTCATTGACGTTGTCTTAACCTTGAGTTGTTAGGTTGGAAGATGGTGAAATTCTCATTGACGTTGTCCTAACATTGAGTTGTTAGGTTGGAAGATGATGGAGTTCTCACTGACATTGTCCTAACAGTTATGTCATGTTTGAGTTGTTAAGTTGGAAGATGGTGGAGTTCTCACTGACATTGTCTTAACCTTGAGTTGTTAGGTTGGAAGATGGTGGAGTTCTCACTGACATTGTCCTAACCTTGAGTTGTTAAGTTTGAATATGGTGGAGTTCTCATAGGCATTGTCCTAACCTTGAGTTGTTAGGTTGGAAGATGGTGGAGTTCTCACTGACATTGTCCTAACCTTGAGTTGTTAAGTTTGAATATGGTGGAGTTCTCACAGGCATTGTCCTAACCTTGAGTTGTTAGGTTGGAAGATGGTGGAGTTCTCACTGACATTGTCCTAACCTTGAGTTGTTAGGTTGGAAGATGGTGGAGTTCTCACTGACATTGTCCTAACCTTGAGTTGTTAGGTTGGAAGATGGTGGAGTTCTCACTGACATTGTCCTAACATTGAGTTGTTAGGTTGGAAGATGGTGGAGTTCTCACTGACATTGTCCTAACATTGAGTTGTTAGGTTGGAAGATGGTGGAGTTCTCACAGACTGCAGCATCAAGACAATGGAACCAGATGAAACACTCGACTTTAACTTCTGCAGCACAAATGTTGTTAACAAGATAATCATGAAGGTAAAGGCTCCTCATTCATCGCCATCTCTCACATGTTTATTTTCATTTTAAAATCATCTTAATAAAATGCTTCCATCAGTCTGGACATTGGTTTAAAGAAATGACTATTTTGTTCTATTTATTATATATGCATCGTTAAAACTGTTGCATATAATGTCTGAGGAAGAACTGCAGCACTGCATTCTATTGTTCATGGGAAGAATAATAGCGGGGATAATTTCTAAAAGTCAGTACATGTAGTGTTATGGCTACATTCCAGGGTTTTAGATGAACATATGAATGTTTGGTGCCTAAGATGTGAAGCCTCTTGAAGGAGTAACATACAGACGTACACTAACAGGCGGCAGTGGTTGAAACCGTAAGGTACATTTCACAAAACTGACCTGAAGCCAAAATACATTTGGGGTGAAAGATTTTCGTATTTTTTTCCTTTTTTTTTACACTAAACAATATACTACCAGTTTTATTAATGCAGTTTGGAATTGTTATCTTGAAACAGTGTTTTTGATGTGTGCTTTGAATTAATGGCATATGATTGGATAATGTAAATGCCTAATGTTGATGTTGTCTGTCTCAACACTTGAATTCTTTGGGTGGGTCAGATCAACTTAAAACCTGATAGACTTCCACGGGTGAACTGATTTCATTGTAAAACTGATAGACTTCCACGGGTGAACTGATGTCATTGTAAAACTGATAGACTTCCACGGGTGAACTGATTTCATTGTAAAACTGATAGACTTCCACGGGTGAACTGATTTCATTGTAAAACTGATAGACTTCCACGGGTGAACTGATGTCATTGTAAAACTGATAGACTTCCACGAGTGAACTGATTTCATTGTAAAACTGATAGACTTCCACGGGTGAACTGATTTCATTGTAAAACTGATAGACTTCCACAGGTGAACTGATGTCATTGTAAAACTGATAGACTTCCATGGGTGAACTGATTTCATTGTAAAACTGATAGACTTCCACGGGTGAACTGATTTCATTGTAAAACTGATAGACTTCCACGGGTGAACTGATTTCATTGTAAAACTGAAACATTGTCTTTTATTAAGATAAGTTTATTTCAGACTCAGTCGTTAAATGACCTTAATATAAGGAAAGTTCCATAGGCACACGTGTAGTAACATCAACACGAATAAACCCAATGCTACTCCATGCAAATATGTGCATGTCATAGCAGCCATATCGAAACCAAATAGTGTAATGTCCTAAAGAATATTAGTGTAAATAAAAGAATTGTTTTATCCGTTTTTTCTGCAGCAAAGATGAATAGATCATTTCACTATTTACAACACTGTGAACAATATAATTGTTAATCTTCTCCGCATGTTTCATAAAAGTACGTAATATATTCCTTCTTATAACACATTAACAACTTGGCATGTTGATATACGCAAACATTTTACTCGCACTACAATATCTTTGTATTCCTAAAAGGATTCTCAGTGAATTAACATGATACTCATAATTCCATACATACACCTTAAGGTGTGACCTGTAGCGCCCCGTCTCTATGCATGTGTGTGTTTACAGTCGGAGTGTCTGAAGGAAGCGTTCAGTGACTTGGACATGACCAGTGATGTTGTCCAGTTCCTTCTCTCCCCCGATGAGCCCTACTTCCGTCTCTCAACTTTTGGCAATGCTGGCAGCACACATGTAAGTGGACTACTTCTATAATGGCGGCCTTACATCACCATATTGATGCCAGCACACATGTAAGTGGACTACTTCTATAACGGCGGCCTTACATCACCATATTGATGCCAGCACACATGTAAGTGGACTACTTCTATAATGGCGGCCTTACATCACCATATTGATGCCAGCACACATGTAAGTGGACTACTTCTATAACGGCGGCCTTACATCACCATATTGATGCCAGCACACATGTAAGTGGACTACTTCTATAACGGCGGCCTTACATCACCATATTGATGCCAGCACACATGTAAGTGGACTACTTCTATAATGGCGGCCTTACATCACCATATTGATGCCAGCACACATGTAAGTGGACTACTTCTATAATGGCGGCCTTACATCACCATATTGATGCCAGCACACATGTAAGTGGACTACTTCTATAACGGCGGCCTTACATCACCATATTGATGCCAGCACACATGTAAGTGGACTACTTCTATAATGGCGGCCTTACATCACCATATTGATGCCAGCACACATGTAAGTGGACTACTTCTATAATGGCGGCCTTACATCACCATATTGATGCCAGCACACATGTAAGTGGACTACTTCTATAACGGCGGCCTTACATCACCATATTGATGCCAGCACACATGTAAGTGGACTACTTCTATAATGGCGGCCTTACATCACCATATTGATGCCAGCACACATGTAAGTGGACTACTTCTATAATGGCGGCCTTACATCACGATAGTGGCAGTTTAGAAAAAGGTAAAGTAGGTTCTTAAATAGCACGATATCTAATCTTTAGGACTGCTTAGAGTGCTTTACACTTTACTCCCTGGCAGATCTTTTCAATCTCAACTTTTCTTGGAAGAATTCAGCCACTCTGCTATTACTACCCAGAGATTCAAACACTGCTGTCTATTGCCACATTCATCTGAGTGAACTGGAGTAACATGGAACTTGCCCACCCAAAGTTTGAAAATCAGCAGCATGAGTATTAAAACCAAGTATCTGTCGATTGAGAGTCGAATGCTCTAATCACTGTGCCACCGTGCTTCACAAGTCGACAGTACAATCTCAACTTTCAGTGTCCAGTTTGTTATTCCTCAACAAATGATACAAAACTAATCAATTACAAACAAAATACACGTATTTACAAACTGAATTAGAAAACTAGAGACAAGATGAGTCAAACTGACTTCTTTTCTCAAAATGTTTTCTTTAAGTTTGCTTCAGTTGAAGTTTTAAATCAAAAACTATATTTCGACAAGTGAAGTATCATTGTAAACCTTATGAACTGTGGAATCAAGAATTGTATAAAACTCCATTTTGTAAGTTTGCAACTTAATACCCCTTTGTTGTGGCAGATGACATATTTTGCAAAGACAATAGTAGACTGGAACCAAGTCAAAGAGCCGGCAGTCGACACTGAATCCACAGATGATTTAGCCGTTTATCGTGTGGCCCGCACAGTCAATAGAATCCATATGCTCCCACCCCCATCGTAAACCATTGCTCATTATGATGTGTCTATTTACTGTCTTGTTAAGATCAGAATGCAGATAATTATGTTGACTAATGTGTCTGCCCGATATTACAGAAAATCATCAGTAAATAATAATAATAGAATGACTTCTTTAGCGCCAATATCCTTACAAAATCTGAGCTCAGTGGTGCAAAAAATCCAAAGGATTAAGTGTTTTCATTGTCATGTACAGAACAAAAGTCGTCAACAGATGGATGGAATTGCTAAGAAAACTAAGTAGGATATGCAGTATTAAAAAGATAGATTTTTAGATGATGGCAAAATGAAACTATATTTGTTACCGACTTAACACCAATAGGGAGAAAGTTCTACAAAGTTGGTGCAGCAACCGAAAAAGCTTGAGTTCCAGCATTTGTCGTAACTATGGGAATAAAAAGTAGATCCTGTCATTTTTGTTTCTGAGTGTCCTGCTTTCTCCGTTGCAGTCAGACTTTCCCAAGGACTCAGACATGGTCGAGTCCTTCCAATGCACAAGGACTCAAACAAGCAGGTGGGTGTCATAGTTGTGAACGCAGGTTGGGTGATGATTTAGTTATTTATTTATTCTCACCTAGAGTTGCAACAATACAGTATCCTCACGATGCGATCTGTATCGCGATACATGAGTCACAAAAAAGCAATATTTATCAAAATTAGAATGGCAAAAAAGATCAGTTTTTATTATGTTGTTGTCGAGAACTCCATCAGATATCACTGTTGACAGTTACAAGATATCGCTGCTGAATGCCCTCATGTTGTTGTTGAGGACACCGTCAGATATCACTGTTGACAGTTACAAGATATCACTGCTGAAGGCCCTTGTGTTGTCATTGAAGACTGACAGATATTACTGTTGACAGATACAAGATATCGTTGCTGAAGCCATCACTCCAGGCTCTCATGTTGTTATTGAGGACTCTGACAGATATCACTGTTGACAGGTACAAGATATCGCTGCTGAAGCCATCACTCAAGGCCCTCATGTTGTCATCAAGGATCTCTCTCCGCACTGACACCCGCGGCTTCCTGTCCATGCAGTACATGATCAAGATGGAGGATGGACAGGTCTGCTTTGTCGAGTACTTTGTAAGTGTCACATTAAACGGAGTTCTCCGTTCATTTCTATTATAACACACTGACCAGCCAAATGTGTTGTAATGGATTAAACATTTTGTTTAAATGTGTTTTGGGAGGAAACAGTTTGTTTACATAGCAGTGTTTTTGAAGGAAACAGTTTATTTACATGGCAGTGTTTTCAGAGGAAACAGTTTGTTTACATGGTAATGTTTTCAGAGGAAACAGTTTGTTTACATGGCAGTGTTTTGGAAGGAAACAGTTTGTTTACATGGCGGTGTTTTCAGAGGAAACAGTTTGTTTACAAGGTAATGTTTTTAAAGGAAACAGCTTGTTTACATGGCAGTGTTTTGGAAGGAAACAGGCTGTTTACGTGACAGTGTGTTGGGAGAAACAGGTTGTTTACATGGCAGTGTGTTGTGAGGAAACAGGTTGTTTACTTGGCAGTGTGTTGGGAGGAAACAGTTTGTTTACATGACAGTGTGTTGGGAGGAAACAGGTTGTTTACATGACAGTGTGTTGGGAGGAAACAGGTTGTTTACATGGCAGTGTGTTGGGAGGAAACAATTTGTTTACATGGCGGTGTTTTGGAAGGAAACAGTTTGTTTATATGGCAGTGTTTTGGAAGGAAACAGTTTGTTTACATGACAGTGTGTTGGGAGGAAATAGTTTGTTTACATGACAGTGTGTTGGGAGGAAACAGGTTGTTTACATGGCAGTGTGTTGGGAGGAAACAATTTGTTTACATGGCGGTGTTTTGGAAGGAAACAGTTTGTTTATATGGCAGTGTTTTGGAAGGAAACAGTTTGTTTACATGACAGTGTGTTGGGAGGAAATAGTTTGTTTACATGACAGTGTGTTGGGAGGAAACAGGTTGTTTACATGGCAGTGTGTTGGGAGGAAACAATTTGTTTACATGGCGGTGTTTTGGAAGGAAACAGTTTGTTTATATGGCAGTGTTTTGGAAGGAAACAGTTTGTTTACATGGCAGTGTGTTGGGAGGAAACAGTTTGTTTACATGACAGTGTGTTGGGAGGAAACAAGTTGTTTACATGACAGTGTGTTGGGAGGAAACAGGTTGTTTACATGGCAGTGTGTTGGGAGGAAACAATTTGTTTACATGGCGGTGTTTTGGAAGGAAACAGTTTGTTTATATGGCAGTGTGTTGGGAGTAAACAGGTTGTTTACATGACAGTGTGTTGGGAGGAAACAGGTTGTTTACATGGCAGTGTGTTGGGAGGAAACAGGTTGTTTACATGACAGTGTGTTGAGAGGAAACAGTTTGTTTACATGACAGTGTGTTGGGAGGAAACAGGTTGTTTACATGGCAGTGTGTTGTGAGGAAACAGATTGTTTACATGGCAGTGTGCTGGGAGGAAACAGTTTGTTTACATGACAGTGTGTTGGGAGGAAACAGGTTGTTTACATGACAGTGTGTTGGGAGGAAACAGGTCGTTTACATGGCAGTGTGTTGGGAGGAAACAGGTTGTTTACATGACAGTGTGTTGAGAGGAAACAGTTTGTTTACATGACAGTGTGTTGGGAGGAAACAGGTTGTTTACATGGCAGTGTGTTGTGAGGAAACAGGTTGTTTACATGGCAGTGTGTTGGGAGGAAACAGTTTGTTTACATGACAGTGTGATGGGAGGAAACAATTTGTTTACATGGCGGTGTTTTGGAAGGAAACCGTGTGTTTATATGGCAGTGTGTTGGGAGGCAACAGTTTGTTTATATAGCAGTGTTTTGGAAGGAAACAGTTTGTTTACATGACAGTATTTTGGAAGGAAACAGGTTGTTTACATGGCAGTGGGTTGGGAGGAAATAGGTTGTTTACACGGCAGCGTGTTGGGAGGAAACAGGATGTTTACATGGCAGTGTATTGGGAGGAAACAGGTTGTTTACATGACAGTGTGTTGAGGGGAAACAGTTTGTTTACATGACAGTGTGTTGGGAGGAAACAGGTTGTTTACATGGCAGTGTGTTGTGAGGAAACAGGTTGTTTACATGGCAGTGTGTTGGGAGGAAACAGTTTGTTTACATGACAGTGTGATGGGAGGAAACAATTTGTTTACATGGCGGTGTTTTGGAAGGAAACAGTGTGTTTATAAGGCAGTGTGTTGGGAGGCAACAGTTTGTTTATATAGCAGTGTTTTGGAAGGAAACAGTTTGTTTACATGGCAGTATTTTGGAAGGAAACAGGTTGTTTACATGGCAGTGTGTTGGGAGGAAAAAGGTTGTTTACCTGGCAGCGTGTTGGGAGGAAACAGGTTGTTTACATGGCAATGTGTTGTGAGGAAACAGGTTGTTTACATGGCAGTGTGTTGGGAGGAAACAGGTTGTTTACATGACAGTGTGTTGGGAGGAAACAATTTGTTTACATGGCGGTGTTTTGGAAGGAAACAGTTTGTTTATATGGCAGTGTGTTGGGAGGCAACAGTTTGTTTATATAGCAGTGTTTTGGAAGGAAACAGTTACTTGACATGGCAGTTTTTTGGAAGGAAACAGGTTGTTTACATGGCAGTGTTTTGGGAGGAAACAGATTGTTTACATGACAGTGTGTTGGGAGGAAACAGGTTGTTTACATGACAGTGTGTTGGGAGGAAACAGGTTGTTTACATGGCATTGTGTTGGGAGGAAACAATTTGTTTACATGGCGGTGTTTTGGAAGGAAACAGTTTGTTTATATGGCATTGTGTTGGGAGGAAACAGGTTGTTTACATGACAGTGTGTTGAGAGGAAACAGTTTGTTTACATGACAGTGTGTTGGGAGGAAACAGGTTGTTTACATGGCAGTGTGTTGGGAGGAAACAGTTTGTTTACATGACAGTGTGTTGGGAGGAAACAGGTTGTTTACATGACAGTGTGTCGGGAGGAAAAAGTTTGTTTACTTGACAGTGTGTTGGGAGGAAACATGTTGTTTACATGACAGTGTGTTGGGAGGAAACAGTTTGTTTACTTGACAGTGTGTTGGGAGGAAACAGGTTGTTTACATGGCAGTGTCTTTGGAGGAAACAGTTTGTTTACTTGACAGTGTGTTGGGAGGAAACAGGTTGTTTACATGACAGTGTGTTGGGAGGAAACAGGTTGTTTACATGGCAGTGTGTTGGGAGGAAACAGTTTGTTTACATGGCAGTGTGTTGGGAAGAAACAGGTTGTTTACATGGCAGTGTCTTTGGAGGAAACAGTTTGTTTACATGGCAGTGTGTTGGGAAGAAACAGGTTGTTTACATGACAGTGTGTTGGGAGGAAACAGGTTGTTTACATGGCAGTGTGCCGTTTTCGTAGGCCTTGGGTCCGACGTTTGATGACAATGTATCGACGTTAGAAGCTCCATTGGTTCACGACCTTCCTTGGAATAATCCAAACTCCATTGGTTCACGACCTTCCTTGGAATAATCCAAACTCCATTGGTTCACGACCTTCCTTGGAATAATCCAAACTCCATTGGTTCACGACCTTCCTTGGAATAATCCAAACTCCATTGGTTCACGACCTTCCTTCGAATAATCCAAACTCCATTGGTTCACGACCTTCCTTGGAATAATCCAAACTCCATTGGTTCACGACCTTCCTTCGAATAATCCAAACTCCATTGGTTCACGACCTTCCTTGGAATAATCCAAACTCCATTGGTTCACAATCTTCCTTGGAATATTTCAAGCTCCATTGGTTCATGACCTTCCTTGGAATAATCCAAGCTCCATTGGTTCATGACCTTCCTTGGAATAATCCAAGCTCCATTGGTTCATGACCTTCCTTGAAATAATCCAAGCTCCGTTGGTTGATGACCTTCCTCGGAATAATCCAAGCTCGATACATGGTTTTTGGTAAATGTTGAACTGTGGAATTGAAAAATAGTGTTTGGTTTGTAAAAACATATTTTAGAGTACTTCTAGTTGATACTGTGTAAAATGATTTTGCACTAAAAACAAACAGACATGCCCCTTCAAGCTGCATTCTCAGATAGTTCCAAATGTTGACTAGACTCACTTCTTTCGATCCGTATTGATCTCTTGTGCACAGACACTGTACAGTAGTAGTTCTCTCCAGAATTTAATAATGAATATTTTTTTTTAATTTTCACATTAGTTAGCAATACTCAACTATTTAATTTATTATTATAATATACTTATTTACATTACTATTTATTTATGTATTTTAATAAATTATTTTATCATTATTATATTGCTACATTACTGGTATTAATAATAATAAAAAATAATATATTTGTTTACGTATAAATTGTAGACTGTTGTGGAGCAATTGATTTAGTGGTATATGTAGTATAATATATCATTATTATGTTTTCTAATTATCTGGGCAGTGTACAACAGTAGTTTAGGGCCCATTATGTTTTATCACTTCATGTTATGTTAGCTTGATATATATATGTATATCCATCATATAGGCAGGGTTTCTGGGAGAAATAATAATAATTTGTGTATGGAGTTAGTAAATTTTTAGACCGTGGAACTGGCAGGCAAACCTGCCACGGGTGACGTAGGCGCCCTGGTGAGTTGGGGGTCTGGTCTGGTTCAGGATGGACACATTTAGGGAGGTCGCATAAGTTCAGGATGTACACATTTAGGGAGGTCACATAAGTTCAGGATGGACACATTTAGGGAGGTCACATAAGTTCAGGATGGACACATTTAGGGAGGTCACATAAGTTCAGGATGGACACATTTAGGGAGGTCACATAAGTTCAGGATGTACACATTTAGGGAGGTCGCATAAGTTCAGGATGTACACATTTAGGGAGGTCGCATAAGTTCAGGATGGACACATTTAGGGAGGTCACATAAGTTCAGGATGGACACATTTAGGGAGGTCACATAAGTTCAGGATGTACACATTTAGGGAGGGCGCATAAGTTCAGGATGTACACATTTAGGGAGGTCGCATAAGGTCAGGATGTACACATTTAGGGAGGTTGCATAAGGTCAGGATGTACACATTTAGGGAGGTTGCCTAAGTTCAGGATGTACACATTTAGGGAGGTCGCATAAGTTCAGGATGTACACATTTAGGGAGGTCGCATAAGTTCACAAAGTCCCAGAATATGTGACACATTATGTGTGGGGGGGTTTGGTCACCTCCACATATTGTGGAGGAAATATATTGCTACATTGATGCTACCAGATAAGGGAAACATCTGTTAATGCAAATTAAAACTAAAAATGTTATCGTAAAAACCACAAGTCCCACGTATTGGTTGGGGGGGTTGAACCAGTACTAAATGCATAATAGGTTTTTTTTGGCGAACTGAAGAGACCTTCCCTTACATGCACAGCTTCTCTTGACCCTTACATGCCCAGCTTCTCTTGACCCTTACATGCCCAGCTTCTCTTGACCCTTACATGCCCAGCTTCTCTTGACCGTTCCCCGTCCAGCTTCTCTTGACCCTTACATGCCCAGCTTCTCTTAATCCTTACACGCCCAGCTTCTCTTAACCCTTACACGCCCAGCTTCTCTTGACCCTTACATGCCCAGATTCTCTTGACCCTTACACGTCCAGCTCCTCTTCACCTATACACGCCCAGCTTCTCTTAATCCTTACACGCCCAGCTTCTCTTGACCCTTACATGCCAAGCTTCTCTTGACCCTTACACGCCCAGCTTCTCTTGACCTGCACTCACCTGTTGATATTTTTTTATCAGTGTTCACCAGACGAGGAATTGGACGAGGAAGTCTACGACTAGGCTCCTTCTGATGTATTATGAGGACGTCAAAACTGTCATAGATGACACCTTGGAAAGGACCCTTTCAACTCAATAAAGAAGTCAAAAGTGTCAGAGATGACACCTTTCAACTGAACTAAGAGAGAGTTGAAATAAGGCTACACCAAGTGAAGTAGTAGAGCTCTGCCTTCACACAGCGGAAGTCTGTGAATAGGGCTACACCAAGGGCTACACCAAGTGAAGTAATTGAGCCCTGCCTTCACTCAGAGGAAGTCTGTGAATGGGGCTACACCAAGTGAAGTAGTAGAGCCCTGCCTTCACACAGAGGAAGTCTGTGAATAAGGCTACACCAAGTGAAGTAGTAGAGCCCTGCCTTCACACAGAGGAAGTCTGTGAATGGGGCTACACCAAGTGAAGTAGTAGAGCCCTGCCTTCACACAGAGGAAGTCTGTGAATAGGGCTACACCAAGTGAAGTAGTAGAGCCCTGCCTTCACACAGAGGAAGTCTGTGAATAGGGCTACACCAAGTGAAGTAGTAGAGCCCTGCCTTCACACAGAGGAAGTCTGTGAATGGGGCTACACCAAGTGAAGTAGTAGAGCTCTGCCTTCACACAGAGGAAGTCTGTGAATGGGGCTACACCAAGTGAAGTAGTAGAGCCCTGCCTTCACACAGAGGAAGTCTGTGAATAGGACTACACCAAGTGAAGTAGTAGAGCCCTGCCTTCACACAGAGGAAGTCTGTGAATGGGGCTACACCAAGTGAAGTAGTAGAGCCCTGCCTTCACACAGAGGAAGTCTGTGAATAGGGCTACACCAAGTGAAGTAATTGAGCCCTGCCTTCACACAGAGGAAGTCTGTGAATAAGGCTACACCAAGTGAAGTAATTGAGCCCTGCCTTCACACAGAGGAAGTCTGTGAATAGGGCTACACCAAGTGAAGTAGTAGAGCCCTGCCTTCACACAGAGGAAGTCTGTGAATGGGGCTACACCAAGTGAAGTAGTAGAGCCCTGCCTTCACACAGAGGAAGTCTGTGAATAGGGCTACACCAAGTGAAGTAATTGAGCCCTGCCTTCACACAGAGGAAGTCTGTGAATAAGGCTACACCAAGTGAAGTAATTGAGCCCTGCCTTCACACAGAGGAAGTCTGTGAATAGGGCTACACCAAGTGAAGTAGTAGAGCCCTGCCTTCACACAGAGGAAGTCTGTGAATGGGGCTACACCAAGTGAAGTAGTAGAGCCCTGCCTTCACACAGAGGAAGTCTGTGAATAGGGCTACACCAAGTGAAGTAATTGAGCCCTGCCTTCACACAGAGGAAGTCTGTGAATAAGGCTACACCAAGTGAAGTAATTGAGCCCTGCCTTCACACAGAGGAAGTCTGTGAATGGGGCTACACCAAGTGAAGTAGTAGAGCCCTGCCTTCACACAGAGGAAGTCTGTGAATAGGGCTACACCAAGTGAAGTAGTAGAGCCCTGCCTTCACACAGAGGAAGTCTGTGAATAGGGCTACACCAAGTGAAGTAGTAGAGCCCTGCCTTCACACAGAGGAAGTCTGTGAATAGGGCTACACCAAGTGAAGTAGTAGAGCCCTGCCTTCACACAGAGGAAGTCTGTGAATAGGGCTACACCAAGTGAAGTAATTGAGCCCTGCCTTCACACAGAGGAAGTCTGTGAATGGGGCTACACCAAGTGAAGTAGTAGAGCCCTGCCTTCACACAGAGGAAGTCTGTGAATAGGGCTACACCAAGTGAAGTAGTAGAGCCCTGCCTTCACACAGAGGAAGTCTGTGAATGGGGCTACACCAAGTGAAGTAGTTGAGCCCTGCCTTCACACAGAGGAAGTCTGTGAATGGGGCTACACCAGGTGAAGTAGTAGAGTCCTGCCTTCACACAGAGGAAGTCTGTGAATGGGGCTACACCAAGTGAAGTAGTAGAGCCCTGCCTTCACACAGATGAAGTCTGTGAATGGGGCTACACCAAGTGAAGTAGTAGAGCCCTGCCTTCACACAGATGAAGTCTGTGAATGGGGCTACACCAAGTGAAGTAGTAGAGTCCTGCCTTCACACAGAGGAAGTCTGTGAATGGGGCTACACCAAGTGAAGTAGTTGAGCCCTGCCTTCACACAGAGGAAGTCTGTGAATGGGGCTACACCAAGTGAAGTAGTAGAGTCCTGCCTTCACACAGAGGAAGTCTGTGAATGGGGCTACACCAAGTGAAGTAGTAGAGCCCTGCCTTCACACAGAGGAAGTCTGTGAATGGGGCTACACCAAGTGAAGTAGTAGAGCCCTGCCTTCACACAGATGAAGTCTGTGAATGGGGCTACACCAAGTGAAGTAGTAGAGCCCTGCCTTCACACAGCGGAAGTCTCTTATAGGCCTACCATTTCGAAATGCCACCAAAAAGTCGGTGGCATTTCCAGTATTTGTTTTCATTTCATGTCAAATTGTACCAGAAATACACTTTTATTTTAAGTGCATAAAATACTAGCAATATTTTGAAATGTGATATAATAATTGCATATCAACAGTGTTTATTTCTTATAATAAAACATTGTACATAAAACAAAAATAATAAAATTTAAGAAACAATTGTTTTCGATCACCAATGTTTATGTCTTTGAGATCATTCGTAAATTACATATCCATAAAATTGTGGAAATGACCCTCCCTTTGTACATACCCCATACACATCGGGTCTGAACCACCGTCTGTATGCAGTATGCCTAGCTTGCATAAGCTACACAGTGACCTGTACGTCCTACGTATGCACAGTGTATGCAATCATGATTACTCCCCCTTCTTGCGTACATAATTTATTGATGGTCCCTTTAACTACTCATGTTCACTAAATACCCAATTGCCCAATCAAACCTTCCTTTATGGTCACCTTGGTAATACAGCCACCTCTAATACAGCCAACATGGTAATACACCCACCTCGGTAATACAGTCACCTTGGTAATACAGCCACCTCAGTAATGCAGTCACTTTGATAATACAGCCACCTCGGTAATACAGTCACTTTGGTAATGCAGCCACCTCGGTAATACAACCACCTTGGTAATACAGTCACCTCGGCAATGCAGCCACCTTTGTAATACAGCCACCTTGTTAATACAGCCAACTTGGTAATACAGCCACCTCAGTAATACAGCCACCTTGCACATCTGATAAAGGGTAGGGTACTAGGCTGTTTCACATTTGTATGTTTATCGGTTGACTGGTCAGTCTGTTGAGTGGTCAATGCTGACCCGCAGCCAGGCAGATGCACTGGGTGTCCATCTGTAAACAGCGAAGCTTACTCCCGTCCTGTATGACAAGATGTACGGCAGTCTGAAGGCACTGAGGAGGACAGCATCATTTGTGAGGTGCAGGCTTCCCAACTAGGGTGATCGACGGGCTTCCCGACTAGAGTGATCGACAGGCTTCCCGACTAGGGTGATCGACAGGCTTCCCGACTAGAGTGATCGACAGGCTTCCCGACTAGAGTGATCGACAGGCTTCCCGACTAGAGAGATCGACAGGCTTCCCGACTAGGGTGATCGACAGGCTTCCCGACTAGAGTGATCGACAGGCTTCCCGACTAGAGTGATCGACAGGCTTCCCGACTAGGGTGATCGACAGACTTCCCGACTAGAGTGATCGACAGGCTTCCCGACTCGAGTGATCGACAGGCTTCCCGACTAGAGAGATCGACAGTCTTCCACACTAGAGTGATCGACAGGCTTCCCGACTAGAGAGATCGACAGGCTTCCGGACTAGAGTGATCGACAGGCTTCCGGACTAGAGTGATCGACGAAGAAGATTCTTGCTTGAATGAACACCTCATAATTGATGGTTTGTGTGGTGTGTGTGGTGTGTTTGTGTGGTGTGTGTGGTGTGTTTGTGTGGTGTGTATGTGGTGTGGTGTATGTGGTGTGTGTTGTGTTTGGGTGTATGTGGTGTGTTTGTGTGGTGTGTATGTGGTGTGTGTGTGTGGTATGTTGTGTGTTTGTGTGGTGTGGTGTGTGTGTATGTGGTGTGTTTGTGTGGTGTGTATGTGGTGTGTTTGTGTGGTGTGTGTGTATGTGGTGTGTGTGGTGTGGTGTGTGTGTATGTGGTGTGTTTGTG
>CM034539.1:1052753-1150525 GCA_020002185.1 Paraescarpia echinospica
CTCAAGTCTCAAGTGGGTACAGTTACAGGTCTCAAGTGGGTGCAGTTGGAGTTCTCAAGTCTTAAGTGGGTACAGTTGCAAGTCTCAAGTCTCAAGTGGGTACAGTTACAGGTCTCAAGTGGGTGCAGTTTGAGTTCTCAAGTCTCAAGTGGGTACAGTTTGAGTTCTCAAGTCTCAAGTGGGTACAGTTACAGGTCTCAAGTGGGTGCAGTTGGAGTTCTCAAGTCTTAAGTGGGTACAGTTGCAAGTCTCAAGTCTCAAGTGGGAACAGTTACAGGTCTCAAGTGGGTGCAGTTTGAGTTCTCAAGTCTCAAGTGAGTACAGTTTGAGTTCTCAAGTCTCAAGTGGGTACAGTTACAGGTCTCAAGTGGGTGCTGCTGGAGTTCTCAAGTCTTAAGTGGGTACAGTTGCAAGTCTCAAGTCTCAAGTGGGTGCAGTTGGAGGTCTCAAGTCTCAAGTGGGTACAGTTGGAGGTCTCAAGTCTGAAGTGGTACAGTTACAGGTCTCAAGTCTCAAGTGGATACAGTTGGAGGTCTCAAGTCTCAAGGGGTACAATTGAAGGTCTCAAATCTCAAGGGTTACAGTTGGAGGTCTCAAGTCTCAAGGATTACAATTGAAGGTCTCAAGGGGGTACAATTGGAGGTCACAAGTCTCAAGGGTGTACAATTGGAGGTCTCAATGGGGTACAATTGGAGGTCTCTAGTTTCAAGGGGGTACAGTTGGAGGTCTCAAGTCTCAAGGGTGTATAGTTGGAGGTCTCAAGGGGGTACAATTGGAGGTATCAAGTTTCAAGGGTTACAATTGGAGGTCTCAATTCTCAAGGGAGTATAGTTGGAGGTCTCAAGGGGGTAGGATTGGAGGTCTTAAGTTTCAAGGGGTACAATTGGAGGTCTTTAGTTTCAAGGGGTACAATTGGAGGTCATAAGTTTCAAGGGAGTATAGTTGGAGGTCT
Organism: Paraescarpia echinospica; assembly: GCA_020002185.1. Classification (NCBI taxonomy): domain Eukaryota; kingdom Metazoa; phylum Annelida; class Polychaeta; order Sabellida; family Siboglinidae; genus Paraescarpia; species Paraescarpia echinospica. The sequence goes on from CM034539.1 coordinate 1,053,706, forward strand.
CAAGGGGGTACAATTGGAGGTCTTAAGTTTCAAGGGGTACAATTGGAGGTCTTAAGTTTCAAGGGGTACAATTGGAGGTCTTAAGTCTCAAGGGGTACAATTGGAGGTCTCAAGTCTCAAGTGGATGCAGTTGGAGGTCACAAGTATCAAGTGGGTGAAGATTGAGGTCTCAAGTCTCAAGGGGTACAGTTGGAGGTCTCAAGTCTCAAGTGGATGCAGTTGGAGGTCACATGTCTCAAGTGGGTGCAGATGGAGGTCTCAAGTCTCAAGTGGGTACAGTTGGAGGTCTCAAGTCTCAAGTGGGTGCAGTTGGAGGTCTCAAGTCTCAAGTGGGTACAGTTGGAGGTCTCAAGTCTCAAGTGGGTGCATTTGGAGTTCTCAAGTCTCAGGTGCGTACAGGTGGAGGTCTCAAGTCTCAAGTGGGTACAGTTGGAGGTCTCAAGTCTCAAGGGGTACAGTTGGAGGTCTCAAGTCTCAAGTAGGTGCAGTTGGAGGTCACAAGTCTCAAGTGGATGCAGTTGGAGGTCTCAAGTCTCAAGTGGGTGCAGTTGGAGGTCACAAGTCTCAAGTAGATGCAGTTGGAGGTCTCAAGTCTCAAGTGGGTGCAGTTGGAGGTAACAAGTCTCAAGTGGGTACAGTTGGAGGTCTCAAGTCTCAAGTGCGTGCAGTTGGAAGTAACAAGTCTCAAGTGGGTACAGTTGGAGGTCTCAAGTCTCAAGTGGATACAGTAGGAGGTCACAAGTCTCAAGTGGGTGCAGATGGAGGTCTCAAGTCTCAAGTGGGTACAGTTGGAGGTCTCGAGTCGCAAGGGGTACAGTTGGAGGTCTCAAGTCTCAAGTGAGTGCAGTTGGAGGTCTCAAGTCTCAAGTGGGTACAGTTGGAGGTCTCAAGTCTCAAGTGGGTGCAGTTTGAGTTCTCAAGTCTCAAGTGGATGCAGTTGGAGGTCTCAAGTCTCAAGTGGGTGCAGTTTGATTTCTGAAGTCTCAAGTGGGTACAGTTACAGGTCTCAAGTGGGTGCAGTTGGAGTTCTCAAGTCTTAAGTGGGTACAGTTGCACGTCTCAAGTCTCAAATGGGTACAGTTGTGTGTCTCAAGTCTCAAGTGGGTGCAGTTGCAGGTCTCATTTCTCAAGTGGGTGCAGTTGCATGTCTCAAGTCTCAAGTGGGTGCAGTTGGAGGTCTCAAGTCTCAAGGGGTACAGTTGCAGGTCTCAAGTCTCAAGGTGGTACAGTTGCAAGTCTCAAGTCTCAAGTGGGTGCAGTTGGAGGTCGCAAGTCGCAAGGGGTACAGTTGGAGGTCTCAAGTCTCAAGGTGGTACAGTTGCAAGTCTCAAGTCTCAAGTGGGTGCAGTTGGAGTTTTCAAGTCTCAAGTGGGAGCAGTTGGAGGTCGCAAGTCGCAAGGGGTACAGTTGGAGGTCACAAGTCTCAAGTGGGTGCAGTTGGAGGTCTCAAGTCTCAAGGGGTACAGTTGGAGGTCTCAAGTGGGTGCAGTTGGAGGTCTCAAGTCTCAAGTGAGTGCAGTTGGAGGTCTCAAGTCTCAAGTGGGTGCAGTTGGAGGTCTCAAGTCTCAAGTGGGTACAGTTGGAGGTCTCAAGTCTCATGTGGGTGCAGTTGGAGGTCTCAAGTCTCAAGTGGATACAGTTGCATGTCTCAAATCTCAAGTGGGTGGAGTTGGAGGTCTCAAGTCTCAAGGGGTACAGTTGCTGGTCTCAAGTCTCAAGGTGGTACAGTTGCAAGTCTCAAGTCTCAAGTGGGTGTAGTTGGAGTTTTCAAGTCTCAAGTGGGTGCAGTTGGAGGTCGCAAGTCGCAAGGGGTACAGTTGGAGGTCTCAAGTCTCAAGGTGGTACAGTTGCAAGTTTCAAGCCTCAAGTGGGTGCAGTTGGAGTTTTCAAGTCTCAAGTGGGTGCAGTTGGAGGTCGCAAGTCGCAACGGGTACAGTTGGAGGTCTCAAGTCTCAAGTGGGTGCAGTTGGAGGTCTCAAGTCTCAAGGGGTACAGTTGGAGGTCTCAAGTGGGTGCAGTTGGAGGTCTCAAGTCTCAAGTGGGTGCAGTTGGAGCTCTCAAGTCTCAAGTGGGTGCAGTTGGAGGTCTCAAGTCTCAAGTGGGTACAGTTGGAGTTCTCAAGTCTCATGTGGGTGCAGTTGGAGGTCTCAAGTCTCAAGTGGATACAGTTGCAGGTCTCAAATCTCAAGTGGGTACAGTTGGACGTCTCATGTCTCATGTGGGTGCAGTTGGAGGTCTCAAGTCTCAAGTGGATACAGTTGCAGGTCTCAAGTCTCAAGTGGGTGCAGTTGGAGGTCTCGAGTCTCAAGTGGGTGCAGTTGGAGGTCTCAAGACTCAAGGGGTACAGTTGGAGGTCTCAAGTCTCAAGTGGATACAGTTGGAGGTCTCAATTCTCAAGTGGATACAATTGGAGGTATCAAGTCTCAAGGGGTACAATTGAAGGTATCAAATCGCAAGGGGTACAGTTGGAGGTCTCAAGTCTCAGGGGTTACAATTGAAGGTCTCAAGGGGGTACAATTGGAGGTCTCAAGTCTCAAGGGTGTACAATTGGAGGTCTCAATGGGGTACAATTGGACGTATCAAGTTTCAAGGGGGTACAATTGGAGGTCTCAAGTCTCAAGGGTGTATAGCTGGAGGTCTCTAGGGGGTACAATTGAAGGTATCAAGTTTCAAGGTGGTACAATTGGAGGTCTCAAGTCTCAAGGGTGTATAGCTGGAGGTCTTAAGGGGGTACAATTGGAGGTATCAAGTTTCAAGGGGTACAATTGGAGGTCTCAAGTCTCAAGGGAGTATAGTTGGAGTTCTCAAGGGGGTACGATTGGAGGTCTTAAGTTTCAAGGGGTATAATTGTAGGTCTCAAGGAGGTATAATTGGAGGTTTTAAGTATCAAGGGGTACAATTGGAGGTCTCAAGGGGGTACAATTGGAGGTCTCAAGTTTCAACGAGGTACAATTGGAGGTCTCAAGTCTCAAGGGGCTACAGTTGGAGGTCTCAACTCTCAAATGGGTGCAGTTGGACGTCTCATGTCTCAAGTGGGTACAGTTGGAGTTATCAAGTCTTAAGTGGGTGCAGTTGGAGTTCTCAAGTCTCATATGGGTGCAGTTGGAGTTCTCAAGTCTCAAGTGGGTACAGTTACAGGTCTCAAGTGGGTGCAGTTGGAGGTCTCAAATCTCAAGTGGGTACAGTTGGAGGTCTCAAGTCTGAAGTGGATACAGTTGGTGGTCTCAAGTCTCAAGTGGGTAGAGTTGGAGGCCTCAAGTCTCAAGTGGGTACAGTTGGAGGTATCAAGTCTCATGTGGGTGCAGTTGGAGGTCTCAATTCTCAAGTGGGTACAGTTGGAGGTCTCAAGTCTCATGTGGGTGCAGTTGGAGGTCTCAAGTCTCAAGTGGGTGCAGTTGGAGGTCTCAAGTCTCAAGTGGGTGCAGTTACAGGTCTCAAGTCTCAAGTGGGTGCAGTTGGAGGTCTCAAATCTCAAGTGGGTGCAGTTGCAGGTCTCAAGTGGGTACAGTAGGAGGTCTCAAGTCTCAAGTGGATACAATTGGAGGTCTCAAGTCTCAAGTGGGTACAGTTGGAGGACCCAAGTCTCAAGTGGGTGCAGTTGGAGGTCTCAAGTCTCATGTGGGTGCAGTTGGAGGTCTCAAGTCTCAAGTGGGTACAGTTGGAGGTCTCATGTCTCAAGTGGGTACAGTTGGAGGTCTCAAGTCTCAAGTGGGTACAGTTACAGGACTCAAGTGGGTGCAGTTGGAGTTCGCAAGTCTCAAGTGGTACAGTTTGAGTTCTCAAGTCTCAAGTGGGTACAGTTACAGGTCTCAAGTGGGTGCAGTTTGAGTTCTCAAGTCTCAAGTGGGTACAGTTTGAGTTCTCAAGTCTCAAGTGGGTACAGTTACTGGTCTCAAGTGGGTGCAGTTGGAGTTCTCAAGTCTTAAGTGGGTACAGTTGCAAGTCTCAAGTCTCAAGTGGGTACAGTTACACGTCTCAAGGTGGTGCAGTTTGAGTTCTGAAGTCTCAAGTGGGTACAGTTTGAGTTCTCAAGTCTCAAGTGGGTACAGTTACATGTCTCAAGTGGGTGCAGTTGGAGTTCTCAAGTCTTAAGTGGGTACAGTTGCAAGTCTCAAGTCTCAAGTGGGAACAGTTACAGGTCTCAAGTGGGTGCAGTTTGAGTTCTTAAGTCTCAAGTGAGTACAGTTTGAGTTCTCAAGTCTCAAGTGGGTACAGTTACAGGTCTCAAGTGGGTGCAGTTGGAGTTCTCAAGTCTTAAGTGGGTACAGTTGCAAGTCTCAAGTCTCATGTGGGTGCAGTTGGAGGTCTCAAGTCTCAAGTGGGTACAGTTGGAGGTCTCAAGTCTCAAGGGGTACAGTTACAGGTCTCAAGTCTCAAGTGGATACAGTTGGAGGTCTCAAGTCTCAAGTGGGTACAGTTGGAGGTCTCAAGTCTCATGTGGGTGCAGTTGGAGGTCTCAAGTCTCAAGTGGGTACAGTTGGAGGTCTCAAGTGGGTACAGTTACAGGTCTCAAGTCTCAAGTGGGTGCAGTTGGAGGTCTCAAGTCTCAAGTGAGTGCAGTTGCAGGTCTCAAGTGGGTACAGTTGGAGGTCTCAAGTCTCAAGTGGATACAGTTGGAGGTCTCAAGACTCAAGTGGGTACAGTTACAGGACTCAAGTGGGTGCAGTTGGAGTTCGCAAGTCTCAAGTGGTACAGTTTGAGTTCTCAAGTCTCAAGTGGGTACAGTTACAGGTCTCAAGTGGGTGCAGTTGGAGTTCTCAAGTCTTAAGTGGGTACAGTTGCAAGTCTCAAGTCTCAAGTGGGAACAGTTACAGGTCTCAAGTGGGTGCAGTTTGAGTTCTCAAGTCTCAAGTGAGTACAGTTTGAGTTCTCAAGTCTCAAGTGGGTACAGTTACAGGTCTCAAGTGGGTGCAGTTGGAGTTCTCAAGTCTTAAGTGGGTACAGTTGCAAGTCTCAAGTCTCAAGTGGGTGCAGTTGGAGGTCTCAAGTCTCAAGTGGGTACAGTTGGAGGTCTCAAGTCTCAAGGGGTACAGTTACAGGTCTCAAGTCTCAAGTGGATACAGTTGGAGGTCTCAAGTCTCAAGTGGGTACAGTTGGAGGTCTCAAGTCTCATGTGGGTGCAGTTGGAGGTCTCAAGTCTCAAGTGGGTACAGTTGGAGGTCTCAAGTCTCAAGTGGGTACAGTTACAGGTCTCAAGTCTCAAGTGGGTGTAGTTGGAGGTCTCAAGTCTCAAGTGGGTGCAGTTGCAGGTCTCAAGTGGGTACAGTTGGAGGTCTCAAGTCTCAAGTGGATACAGTTGGAGGTCTCAAGTCTCAAGTGGGTACAGTTGGAGGTCTCAAGTCTCAAGTGGATACAGTTGGAGGTCTCAAGTCTCAAATGGGTGCAGTTGGAGGTCTCAAGTCTCATGTGGGTGCAGTTGGAGGTCTCAAGTCTCAAGTGGGTACAGTTGGAGGTCTCAAGTCTCAAGTGGGTACAGTTGGAGGTCTCATGTCTCAAGTGGGTACAGTTGGAGGTCTCAAGTCTCAAGTGGGTACAGTTACAGGTCTCAAGTGGGTGCAGTTGGAGTTCTCAAGTCTCAAGTGGTACAGTTTGAGTTCTCAAGTCTCAAGTGGGTACAGTTACAGGTCTCAAGTGGGTGCAGTTTGAGTTCTCAAGTCTCAAGTGGGTACAGTTTGAGTTCTCAAGTCTCAAGTGGGTACAGTTACAGGTCTCAAGTGGGTGCAGTTTGAGTTCTCAAGTCTCAAGTGAGTACAGTTTGAGTTCTCAAGTCTCAAGTGGGTACAGTTACAGGTCTCAAGTGGGTGCTGTTGGAGTTCTCAAGTCTTAAGTGGGTGCAGTTGGAGGTCTCAAGTCTCAAGTGGGTACAGTTGGAGGTCTCAAGTCTCAAGGGGTACAGTTACAGGTCTCAAGTCTCAAGTGGATACAGTTGGAGGTCTCAAGTCTCAAGGGGTACAATTGAAGGTCTCAAATCTCAAGGGTTACAGTTGGAGGTCTCAAGTCTCAAGGGTTACAATTGAAGGTCTCAAGGGGGTACAATTGGAGGTCACACGTCTCAAGGGTGTACAATTGGAGGTCTCAATGGGGTACAATTGGAGGTCTCTAGTTTCAAGGGGGTACAGTTGGAGGTCTCAAGTCTCAAGGGTGTATAGTTGGAGGTCTCAAGGGGGTACAATTGGAGGTATCAAGTTTCAAGGGGTACAATTGGAGGTCTCAAGTCTCAAGGGAGTATAGTTGGAGGTCTCAAGGGAGTAGGATTGGAGGTATTAAGTTTCAAGGGGTACAATTGGAGGTCTTAAGTTTCAAGGGGTACAATTGGAGGTCTTAAGTTTCAAGGGAGTATAGTTGGAGGTCTCAAGGGGGTACATTTGGAGGTCTTAAGTTTCAAGGGGTACAATTGGAGGTCTTAAGTTTCAAGGGGTACAATTGGAGGTCTTAAGTCTCAAGGGGTACAATTGGAGGTCTCAAGTCTCAAGTGGATGCAGTTGGAGGTCACAAGTCTCAAGTGGGTGAAGACTGAGGTCTCAAGTCTCAAGGGGTACAGTTGGAGGTCTCAAGTCTCAAGTGGATGCAGTTGGAGGTCACATGTCTCAAGTGGGTGCAGATGGAGGTCTCAAGTCTCAAGTGGGTGCAGTTGGAGGTCACAAGTCTCAAGTGGATGCAGTTGGAGGTCTCAAGTCTCAAGTGGGTGCAGTTGGAGGTCACAAGTCTCAAGTGGATGCAGTTGGAGGTCTCAAGTCTCAAGTGGGTGCAGTTGGAGGTAACAAGTCTCAAGTGGGTAGAGTTGGAGGTCTCAAGTCTCAAGTGGGTGCAGTTGGAGGTAACAAGTCTCAAGTGGGTACAGTTGGAGGTCTCAAGTCTCAAGTGGATACAGTTGGAGGTCACAAGTCTCAAGTGGGTGCAGATGGAGGTCTCAAGTCTCAAGTGGGTACAGTTGGAGGTCTCAATTCTCAAGTGGATGCAGTTGGAGGCCTCAAGTCTCAAGTTTGTACAGTTGGAGGTCTCAAGTCGCAAGGGGTACAGTTGGAGGTCTCAAGTCTCAAGTGAGTGCAGTTGGAGGTCTCAAGTCCCAAGTGGGTACAGTTGGAGGTCTCAAGTCTCAAGTGGGTGCAGTTTGAGTTCTCAAGTCTCAAGTGGATGCAGTTGGAGGTTTCAAGTCTCAAGTGGGTGCAGTTTGATTTCTCAAGTCTCAAGTGGGTACAGTAACAGGTCTCAAGTGGGTGCAGTTGGAGTTCTCAAGTCTTAAGTGGGTACAGTTGCAAGTCTCAAGTCTCAAATGGGTACAGTTGTGTGTCTCAAGTCTCAAGTGGGTGCAGTTGCAGGTCTCAAGTCTCAAGTGGGTGCAGTTGGAGGTCTCAAGCCTCAAGTGGGTGGAGTTGGAGGTCTCAAGTCTCAAGGGGTACAGTTGCAGGTCTCAAGTCTCAAGGTGGTACAGTTGCAAGTCTCAAGTCTCAAGTGGGTGCAGTTGGAGTTTTCAAGTCTCAAGTGGGTGCAGTTGGAGGTCGCAAGTCGCAAGGGGTACAGTTGGAGGTCTCAAGTCTCAAGGTGGTACAGTTGCCAGTCTCAAGTCTCAAGTGGGTGCAGTTGGAGTTTTCAAGTCTCAAGTGGGTGCAGTTGGAGGTCGCAAGTCGCAAGGGGTACAGTTGGAGGTCTCAAGTCTCAAGTGGGTGCAGTTGGAGGTCTCAAGTCTCAAGGGATACAGATGGAGGTCTCAAGTGGGTGCAGTTGGAGGTCTCAAGTCTCAAGTGGGTGCAGTTGGAGGTCTCAAGTCTCAAGTGGGTGCAGTTGGAGGTCTCAAGTCTCACGTGGGTACAGTTGGACGTGTCAAATCTCATGTGGGTGCAGTTGGAGGTTTCAAGTGGATACAGTTGCAGGTCTCAAATCTCAAGTGGGTACAGTTGGAGGTCTCATGTCTCATATGGGTACAATTGAAGGTATCAAATCGCAAGGGGTACAGTTGGAGGTCTCAAGTCTCAGGGGTTACAATTGAAGGTCTCAAGGGGGTACAATTGGAGGTCTCAAGTCTCAAGGGTGTACAATTGGAGGTCTCAATGGGGTACAATTGGACGTATCAAGTTTCAAGGTGGTACAATTGGAGGTCTGAAGTCTCAAGGGTGTATAGCTGGAGGTCTCAAGGGGGTACAATTGAAGGTATCAAGTTTCAAGGTGGTACAATTGGAGGTCTCAAGTCTCAAGGGTGTATAGCTGGAGGTCTTAAGGGGGTACAATTGGAGGTATCAAGTTTCAAGGGGTACAATTGGAGGTCTCAAGTCTCAAGGGAGTATAGTTGGAGTTCTCAAGGGGGTACGATTGGAGGTCTTAAGTTTCAAGGGGTATAATTGTAGGTCTCAAGGAGGTATAATTGGAGGTTTTAAGTATCAAGGGGTACAATTGGAGGTCTCAAGGGGGTACAATTGGAGGTCTCAAGTTTCAACGAGGTACAATTGGAGTTCTCAAGTCTCAAGGGGCTACAGTTGGAGGTCTCAACTCTCAAATGGGTGCAGTTGGACGTCTCATGTCTCAAGTGGGTACAGTTGGAGTTATCAAGTCTTAAGTGGGTGCAGTTGGAGTTCTCAAGTCTCATATGGGTGCAGTTGGAGTTCTCAAGTCTCAAGTGGGTACAGTTACAGGTCTCAAGTGGGTGCAGTTGGAGGTCTCAAGTCTCAAGTGGGTACAGTTGGAGGTCTCAAGTCTGAAGTGGATACAGTTGGTGGTCTCAAGTCTCAAGTGGGTACAGTTGGAGGTCTCAATTCTCAAGTGGGTACAGTTGGAGGTCTCAAGTCTCATGTGGGTGCAGTTGGAGGTCTCAAGTCTCAAGTGGGTACAGTTGGAGGTCTCAAGTCTCATGTGGGTGCAGTTGGAGGTCTCAAGTCTCAAGTGGGTACAGTTGGAGGTCTCAAGTCTCAAGTGGGTACAGTTACAGGTCTCAAGTCTCAAATGGGTGCAGTTGGAGGTCTCAAGTCTCAAGTGGATGCAGCTGGAGGTCTCAAGTCTCAAGGGGTACAGTTGGAGGTCTCAATTGGGTGCAGTTGGAGGTCTCAAGTATCAAGTGGGTGCAGTTGGAGGTCTAAAGTCTCAAGTGGTACAGTTGGATCTCTCAATTGGGTGCAGTTGGAGGTCTCAAGTCTCAAGTGGGTGCAGTTGGAGGTCTCAAGTCTCAAGGGGTACAGTTGGAGGTCTCAATTGGGTGCAGTTGGAGGTCTCAAGTCTCAAGTGGATACAGTTGGTGGTCTCAAGTCTCAAGTGGGTGCAGTTGGAGGTCTCAAGTCTCAAGTGGGTGCAGTTGGAGGTCTCAAGTCTCAAGTGGGTACAGTTGGAGGTCTCAAGTCTCAAGTGGATGCAGTTGGAGGTCTCAAGTCTCAAGGGGTACAGTTGGAGGTCTCAATTGGGTGCAGTTGGAGGTCTCAAGTCTCAAGTGGGTGCAGTTGGAGGTCTAAAGTCTCAAGTGGTACAGTTGGAGGTCTCAATTGGGTGCAGTTGGAGGTCTCAAGTGGATACAGTTGGTGTTGGAGGTCTCAATTGGGTGCAGTTGGAGGTCTCAAGTCTCAAGTGGATACAGTTGGTGGTCTCAAGTCTCAAGTGGGTGCAGTTGGAGGTCTCAAGTCTCAAGTGGGTACAGTTGGAGGTCTCAAGTCTCAAGTGGATGCAGTTGGAGGTCTCAAGTCTCAAGGGGTACAGTTGGAGGTCTCAATTGGGTGCAGTTGGAGGTCTCAATCTCAAGTGGGTGCAGTTGGAGGTCTCAAGTCTCAAGTGGGTGGAGTTGGAGGTCTCAAGTTTCAAGGGTACAATTGGAGGTCTCAATTCTCAAGGGAATATAGTTGGAGGTCTCAAGGGAGTAGGATTGGAGGTATTAAGTTTCAAGGGGTACAATTGGAGGTCTTAAGTTTCAAGGGGTACAATTGGAGGTCTTAAGTTTCAAGGGAGTATATATTTGGAGGTCTCAAGGGGGTACAATTGGAGGTCTTAAGTTTCAAGGGGTACAATTGGAGGTCTTAAGTCTCAAGGGGTACAATTGGAGGTCTCAAGTCTCAAGTGGATGCAGTTGGAGGTCACAAGTATCAAGTGGGTGAAGATTGAGGTCTCAAGTCTCAAGGGGTACAGTTGGAGGTCTCAAGTCTCAAGTGGAAGCAGTTGGAGGTCACATGTCTCAAGTGGGTGCAGATGGAGGTCTCAAGTCTCAAGTGGGTACAGATGGAGGTCTCAAGTCTCAAGTGGATGCAGTTGGAGGTCTCAAGTCTCAAGTGGGTACAGTTGGAGGTCTCAAGTCTCAAGTGGGTGCATTTGGAGTTCTCAAGCCTCAAGTGCGTACAGGTGGAGGTCTCAAGTCTCAAGTGGGTACAGTTGGAGGTCTCAAGTCTCAAGGGGTACAGTTGGAGGTCTCAAGTCTCAAGTGGGTGCAGTTGGAGGTCACAAGTCTCAAGAGGATGCAGTTGGAGGTCTCAAGTCTCAAGTGGGTGCAGTTGGAGGTCACAAGTCTGAAGTGGATGCAGTTGGAGGTCTCAAGTCTCAAGTGGGTGCAGTTGGAGGTAACAAGTCTCAAGTGGGTAGAGTTGGAGGTCTCAAGTCTCAAGTGGGTGCAGTTGGAGGTAACAAGTCTCAAGTGGGTACAGTTGGAGGTCTCAAGTCTCAAGTGGATACAGTTGGAGGTCACAAGTCTCAAGTGGGTGCAGATGGAGGTCTCAAGTCTCAAGTGGGTACAGTTGGAGGTCTCAAGTCTCAAGTGGTTACAGTTGGAGGTCTCAAGTCTCAAGTGGGTACAGTTGGAGGTCTCAAGTCGCAAGGGGTACAGTTGGAGGTCTCAAGTCTCACGTGAGTGCAGTTGGAGGTCTCAAGTCCCAAGTGGGTACAGTTGGAGGTCTCAAGTCTCAAGTGGGTGCAGTTTGATTTCTCAAGTCTCAAGTGGATGCAGTTGGAGGTCTCAAGTCTCAAGTGGGTGCAGTTTGATTTCTCAAGTCTCAAGTGGGTACAGTTACAGGTCTCAAGTGGGTGCAGTTGGAGTTCTCAAGTCTTAAGTGGGTACAGTTGCAAGTCTCAAGTCTCAAATGGGTACAGTTGTGTGTCTCAAGTCTCAAGTGGGTGCAGTTGCAGGTCTCAAGTCTCAAGTGGGTGCAGTTGGAGGTCTCAAGTCTCAAGTGGGTGGAGTTGGAGGTCTCAAGTCTCAAGGGGTACAGTTGCAGGTCTCAAGTCTCAAGGTGGTACAGTTGCAAGTCTCAAGTGGGTGCAGTTGGAGTTTTCAAGTCTCAAGTGGGTGCAGTTGGAGGTCGCAAGTCGCAAGGGGTACAGTTGGAGGTCTCAAGTCTCAAGTGGGTGCAGTTGGAGGTCTCAAGTCTCAAGGGATACAGTTGGAGGTCTCAAGTGGGTGCAGCTGGAGGTCTCAAGTCTCAAGTGGGTGCAGTTGGAGGTCTCAAGTCTCAAGTGGGTGCAGTTGGAGGTCTCAAGTCTCAAGTGGGTACAGTTGGACGTCTCAAGTCTCATGTGGGTGCAGTTGGAGGTCTCAAGTCTCAAGTGGATACAGTTGCAGGTCTCAAATCTCAAGTGGGTACAGATGGAGGTCTCATGTCTCATGTGGGTGCAGTTGGAGGTCTCAAGTCTCAAGTGGATACAGTTGCAGGTCTCAAGTCTCAAGTGGGTGCAGTTGGAGGTCTCGAGTCTCAAGTGGATGCAGTTGGAGGTCTCAAGTCTCAAGTGGGTACAGTTGGAGGTCTCAAGTCTCAAGGGGTACAGTTGGAGGTCTCAAGTCTCAAGTGGATACAGTCGGAGGTCTCAAGTCTCAAGTGGATACAATTGGAGGTATCAAGTCTCAAGGGGTACAATTGAAGGTATCAAATCGCAAGGGGTACAGTTGGAGGTCTCAAGTCTCAGGGGTTACAATTGAAGGTCTCAAGGGGGTACAATTGGAGGTCTCAAGTCTCAAGGGTGTACAATTGGAGGTCTCAATGGGGTACAATTGGACGTATCAAGTTTCAAGGTGGTACAATTGGAGGTCTCAAGTCTCAAGGGTGGGTCTCAAGGGGGTACAGTTCAAGTTTCAGGTCTCAAGTCTCAAGGGTGTATAGCTGGAGGTCTTAAGGGGGTAGTTCAAGTTTCAAGTCTCAAGTGGGAGTATAGTTGGAGGTCAGTTGGAGGTCTTAAGAGAGGTATAATTGTAGGTCTCAAGTCTCAAGTGGGTACAGTTCAAGTTTCAACGGACAATTGGAGGTCTCAAGTCTCAAGGGGCTACAGTTGGAGGTCTCAACTCTCAAATGGGTGCAGTTGGACGTCTCATGTCTCAAGTGGGTACAGTTGGAGTTATCAAGTCTTAAGTGGGTGCAGTTGGAAGTCTCAAGTGGGTACAAGTCTCATATGGGTGCAGTTGGAGTTCTCAAGTCTCAAGTGGGTACAGTTACAGGTCTCAAGTGGGTGCAGTTGGAGGTCTCAAATCTCAAGTGGGTACAGTTGGAGGTCTCAAGTCTGAAGTGGATACAGTTGGTGGTCTCAAGTCTCAAGTGGGTAGAGTTGGAGGCCTCAAGTCTCAAGTGGGTACAGTTGGAGGTATCAAGTCTCATGTGGGTGCAGTTGGAGGTCTCAATTCTCAAGTGGGTACAGTTGGAGGTCTCAAGTCTCATGTGGGTGCAGTTGGAGGTCTCAAGTCTCAAGTGGGTGCAGTTGGAGGTCTCAAGTCTCAAGTGGGTGCAGTTACAGGTCTCAAGTCTCAAGTGGGTGCAGTTGGAGGTCTCAAATCTCAAGTGGGTGCAGTTGCAGGTCTCAAGTGGGTACAGTAGGAGGTCTCAAGTCTCAAGTGGATACAATTGGAGGTCTCAAGTCTCAAGTGGGTACAGTTGGAGGACCCAAGTCTCAAGTGGGTGCAGTTGGAGGTCTCAAGTCTCATGTGGGTGCAGTTGGAGGTCTCAAGTCTCAAGTGGGTACAGTTGGAGGTCTCATGTCTCAAGTGGGTACAGTTGGAGGTCTCAAGTCTCAAGTGGGTACAGTTACAGGACTCAAGTGGGTGCAGTTGGAGTTCGCAAGTCTCAAGTGGTACAGTTTGAGTTCTCAAGTCTCAAGTGGGTACAGTTACAGGTCTCAAGTGGGTGCAGTTTGAGTTCTCAAGTCTCAAGTGGGTACAGTTTGAGTTCTCAAGTCTCAAGTGGGTACAGTTACAGGTCTCAAGTGGGTGCAGTTGGAGTTCTCAAGTCTTAAGTGGGTACAGTTGCAAGTCTCAAGTCTCAAGTGGGTACAGTTACACGTCTCAAGGTGGTGCAGTTTGAGTTCTGAAGTCTCAAGTGGGTACAGTTTGAGTTCTCAAGTCTCAAGTGGGTACAGTTACATGTCTCAAGTGGGTGCAGTTGGAGTTCTCAAGTCTTAAGTGGGTACAGTTGCAAGTCTCAAGTCTCAAGTGGGAACAGTTACAGGTCTCAAGTGGGTGCAGTTTGAGTTCTTAAGTCTCAAGTGAGTACAGTTTGAGTTCTCAAGTCTCAAGTGGGTACAGTTACAGGTCTCAAGTGGGTGCAGTTGGAGTTCTCAAGTCTTAAGTGGGTACAGTTGCAAGTCTCAAGTCTCATGTGGGTGCAGTTGGAGGTCTCAAGTCTCAAGTGGGTACAGTTGGAGGTCTCAAGTGTCAAGGGGTACAGTTACAGGTCTCAAGTCTCAAGTGGATACAGTTGGAGGTCTCAAGTCTCAAGTGGGTACAGTTGGAGGTCTCAAGTCTCATGTGGGTGCAGTTGGAGGTCTCAAGTCTCAAGTGGGTACAGTTGGAGGTCTCAAGTCTCAAGTGGGTACAGTTACAGGTCTCAAGTCTCAAGTGGGTGTAGTTGGAGGTCTCAAGTCTCAAGTGGGTGCAGTTGCATGTCTCAAGTGGGTACAGTTGGAGGTCTCAAGTCTCAAGTGGATACAGTTGGAGGTCTCAAGTCTCAAGTGGGTACAGTTGGAGGTCTCAAGTCTCAAGTGGGTGCAGTTGGAGGTCACAAGTCTCAAGTGGATGCAGTTGGAGGTCTCAAGTCTCAAGTGGGTGCAGTTGGAGGTAACAAGTCTCAAGTGGGTAGAGTTGGAGGTCTCAAGTCTCAAGTGGGTGCAGTTGGAGGTAACAAGTCTCAAGTGGGTACAGTTGGAGGTCTCAAGTCTCAAGTGGATACAGTTGGAGGTCACAAGTCTCAAGTGGGTGCAGATGGAGGTCTCAAGTCTCAAGTGGGTACAGTTGGAGGTCTCAATTCTCAAGTGGATGCAGTTGGAGGCCTCAAGTCTCAAGTTTGTACAGTTGGAGGTCTCAAGTCGCAAGGGGTACAGTTGGAGGTCTCAAGTCTCAAGTGAGTGCAGTTGGAGGTCTCAAGTCCCAAGTGGGTACAGTTGGAGGTCTCAAGTCTCAAGTGGGTGCAGTTTGAGTTCTCAAGTCTCAAGTGGATGCAGTTGGAGGTTTCAAGTCTCAAGTGGGTGCAGTTTGATTTCTCAAGTCTCAAGTGGGTACAGTAACAGGTCTCAAGTGGGTGCAGTTGGAGTTCTCAAGTCTTAAGTGGGTACAGTTGCAAGTCTCAAGTCTCAAATGGGTACAGTTGTGTGTCTCAAGTCTCAAGTGGGTGCAGTTGCAGGTCTCAAGTCTCAAGTGGGTGCAGTTGGAGGTCTCAAGCCTCAAGTGGGTGGAGTTGGAGGTCTCAAGTCTCAAGGGGTACAGTTGCAGGTCTCAAGTCTCAAGGTGGTACAGTTGCAAGTCTCAAGTCTCAAGTGGGTGCAGTTGGAGTTTTCAAGTCTCAAGTGGGTGCAGTTGGAGGTCGCAAGTCGCAAGGGGTACAGTTGGAGGTCTCAAGTCTCAAGGTGGTACAGTTGCAAGTTTCAAGTCTCAAGTGGGTGCAGTTGGAGTTTTCAAGTCTCAAGTGGGTGCAGTTGGAGGTCGGAAGTCGCAACGGGTACAGTTGGAGGTCTCAAGTCTCAAGTGGGTGCAGTTGGAGGTCTCTAGTCTCAAGGGGTACAGTTGGAGGTCTCAAGTGGGTGCAGTTGGAGGTCTCAAGTCTCAAGTGGGTGCAGTTGGAGGTCTCAAGTCTCAAGTGGGTGCAGTTGGAGGTCTCAAGTCTCAAGTGGGTACAGTTGGACGTCTCAAGTCTCATGTGGGTGCAGTTGGAGGTCTCAAGTCTCAAGTGGATACAGTTGCAGGTCTCAAATCTCAAGTGGGTACAGTTGGAGGTCTCATGTCTCATGTGGGTGCAGTTGGAGGTCTCAAGTCTCAAGTGGATACAGTTGCAGGTCTCAAGTCTCAAGTGGGTGCAGTTGGATGTCTCGAGTCTCAAGTGGGTGCAGTTGGAGGTCTCAAGTCTCAAGTGGGTACAGTTGGAGGTCTCAAGTCTCAAGGGGTACAGTTGGAGGTCTCAAGTCTCAAGTGGATACAGTCGGAGGTCTCAAGTCTCAAGTGGATACAATTGGAGGTATCAAGTCTCAAGGGGTACAATTGAAGGTATCAAATCGCAAGGGGTACAGTTGGAGGTCTCAAGTCTCAGGGGTTACAATTGAAGGTCTCAAGGGGGTACAATTGGAGGTCTCAAGTCTCAAGGGTGTACAATTGGAGGTCTCAATGGGGTACAATTGGACGTATCAAGTTTCAAGGTGGTACAATTGGAGGTCTGAAGTCTCAAGGGTGTATAGCTGGAGGTCTCAAGGGGGTACAATTGAAGGTATCAAGTTTCAAGGTGGTACAATTGGAGGTCTCAAGTCTCAAGGGTGTATAGCTGGAGGTCTTAAGGGGGTACAATTGGAGGTATCAAGTTTCAAGGGGTACAATTGGAGGTCTCAAGTCTCAAGGGAATATAGTTGGAGGTCTCAAGGGGGTACGATTGGAGGTCTTAAGTTTCAAGGGGTATAATTGTAGGTCTCAAGGAGGTATAATTGGAGGTTTTAAGTCTCAAGGGGTACAATTGGAGGTCTCAAGGGGGTACAATTGGAGGTCTCAAGTTTCAACGAGGTACAATTGGAGTTATCAAGTCTCAAGGGGCTACAGTTGGAGGTCTCAACTCTCAAATGGGTGCAGTTGGACGTCTCATGTTTCAAGTGGGTACAGTTGGAGTTATCAAGTCTTAAGTGGGTGCAGTTGGAGTTCTCAAGTCTCATATGGGTGCAGTTGGAGTTCTCAAGTCTCAAGTGGGTACAGTTACAGGACTCAAGTGGGTGCAGTTGGAGTTCTCAAGTCACAAGTGGTACAGTTTGAGTTCTCAAGTCTCAAGTGGGTACAGTTACAGGTCTCAAGTGGGTGCAGTTTGAGTTCTCAAGTCTCAAGTGGGTACAGTTTGAGTTCTCAAGTCTCAAGTGGGTACAGTTACAGGTCTCAAGTGGGTGCAGTTGGAGTTCTCAAGTCTTAAGTGGGTACAGTTGCAAGTCTCAAGTCTCAAGTGGGAACAGTTACAGGTCTCAAGTGGGTGCAGTTTGAGTTCTCAAGTCTCAAGTGAGTACAGTTTGAGTTCTCAAGTCTCAAGTGGGTACAGTTACAGGCCTCAAGTGGGTGCAGTTGGAGTTCTCAAGTCTTAAGTGGGTACAGTTGCAAGTCTCAAGTCTCAAGTGGGTGCAGTTGGAGGTCTCAAGTCTCAAGTGGGTACAGTTGGAGGTCTCAAGTCTCAAGGGGTAGAGTTACAGGTCTCAAGTCTCAAGTGGATACAGTTGGAGGTCTCAAGTCTCAAGTGGGTACAGTTGGAGGTCTCAAGTCTTATGTGGGTGCAGTTGGAGGTCTCAAGTCTCAAGTGGGTACAGTTGGAGGTCTCAAGTCTCAAGTGGGTACAGTTACAGGTCTCAAGTCTCAAGTGGGTGTAGTTGGAGGTCTCAAGTCTCAAGTGGGTGCAGTTGCAGGTCTCAAGTGGGTACAGTTGGAGGTCTCAAGTCTCAAGTGGATACAGTTGGAGGTCTCAAGTCTCAAGTGGGTACAGTTGGAGGTCTCAAGTCTCAAGTGGACACAGTTGGAGTTCTCAAGTCTCAAATGGGTACAGTTGGAGGTCACAAGTCTCAAGTGGATGCAGTTGGAGGTCACAAGCCTCAAGTTGGTGCAGTTGGAGGTAACAAGTCTCAAGTGGATGCAGTTGGAGGTCACAAGTCTCAAGTGGATGCAGTTGGAGGTCACATGTCTCAAGTGGGTACAGTTACAGGTCTCAAGTCTCAAGTGGATGCAGTTGGAGGTCACAAGTCTCAAGTGGATGCAGTTGGAGGTCTCAAGTCTCAAGTGGGTGCAGTTGGAGGTAACAAGTCTCAAGTGGATGCAGTTGGAGGTCACAAGTCTCAAGTGGATGCAGTTGGAGGTCACATGTCTCAAGTGGGTGCAGTTGGAGGTCACAAGTCTCAAGTGGATGCAGTTGGAGGTCTCAAGTCTCAAGTGGGTGCAGTTGGAGGTAACAAGTCTCAAGTGGGTACAGTTGGAGGTCTCAAGTCTCAAGTGGATGCAGTTGGAGGTCTCAAGTCTCAAGTGGGTACAGTTGGAGGTCTCAAGTCTCAAGTGGATACAGTTGGAGGTCACAAGTCTCAAGTGGGTGCAGATGGAGGTCTCAAGTCTCAAGTGGGTACAGTTGGAGGTCTCAAGTCTAAAGTGGATGCAGTTGGAGGTCTCAAGTCTCAAGTGGGTACAGTTGGAGGTCTCAAGTCGCAAGGGGTACAGTTGGAGGTCTCAAGTCTCAAGTGGGTGCAGTTTGAGGTCTCAAGTCTCAAGTGGGTACAGTTGGATGTCTCAAGTCTCAAGTAGGTGCAGTTTGAGTTCTCAAGTCTCAAGTGGATGCAGTTGGAGGTCTCAAGTCTCAAGTGGGTGCAGTTTGAGTTCTCAAGTCTCAAGTGGGTACAGTTACAGGTCTCAAGTGGGTGCAGTTGGAGTTCTCAAGTCTTAAGTGGGTACAGTTGCAAGTCTCAAGTCTCAAATGGGTACAGTTGTGTGTCTCAAGTCTCAAGTGGGTGCAGTTGCAGGTCTCAAGTCTCAAGTGGGTGCAGTTGGAAGTCTCAAGTCTCAAGTGGGTGGAGTTGGAGGTCTCAAGTCTCAAGGGGTACAGTTGCTGGTCTCAAGTCTCAAGGTGGTACAGTTGCAAGTCTCAAGTGGGTGCAGTTGGAGTTTTCAAGTCTCAAGTGGGACAGTTGGAGGTCGCAAGTCGCAAGGGGTACAGTTGGAGGTATCAAGTCTCAAGGTGGTACAGTTGCAAGTTTCAAGTCTCAAGTGGGTGCAGTTGGAGTTTTCAAGTCTCAAGTGGGTGCAGTTGGAGGTCGCAAGTCGCAACGGGTACAGTTGGAGGTCTCAAGTCTCAAGTGGGTGCAGTTGGAGGTCTCAAGTCTCAAGGGGTACAGTTGGAGATCTCAAGTGTGTGCAGTTGGAGGTCTCAAGTCTCAAGTGGGTGCAGTTGGAGGTCTCAAGTCTCAAGTGGTTGCAGTTGGAGGTCTCAAGTCTCAAGTGGGTACAGTTGGAGGTCTCAAGTCTCATGTGGGTGCAGTTGGAGGTCTCAAGTCTCAAGTGGATACAGTTGGAGGTCTCAAGTCTCAAGTGGGTGCAGTTGGAGGTCTCAAGTCTCAAGTGGTTGCAGTTGGAGGTCTCAAGTCTCAAGTGGGTACAGTTGGAGGTCTCAAGTCTCAGTGGGTGCAGTTGGAGGTCTCAAGTCTCAAGTGGATACAGTTGCAGGTCTCAAGTCTCAAGTGGGTGCAGTTGGAGGTCTCGAGTCTCAAGTGGGTGCAGTTGGAGGTCTCAAGTCTCAAGTGGGTACAGTTGGAGGTCTCAAGTCTCAAGGGGTACAGTTGGAGGTCTCAAGTCTCAAGTGGATACAGTCGGAGGTCTCAAGTCTCAAGTGGATACAATTGGAGGTATCAAGTCTCAAGGGGTACAATTGAAGGTATCAAATCGCAAGGGGTACAGTTGGAGGTCTCAAGTCTCAGGGGTTACAATTGAAGGTCTCAAGGGGGTACAATTGGAGGTCTCAAGTCTCAAGGGTGTACAATTGGAGGTCTCAATGGGGTACAATTGGAGGTATCAAGTTTCAAGGGGGTACAATTGGAGGTCTCAAGTCTCAAGGGTGTATAGCTGGAGGTCTCTAGGGGGTACAATTGAAGGTATAAAGTTTCAAGGTGGTACAATTGGAGGTCTCAAGTCTCAAGGGTGTATAGCTGGAGGTCTTAAGGGGGTACAATTGGAGGTATCAAGTTTCAAGGGGTACAATTGGAGGTCTCTAGTCTCAAGGGAGTATAGTTGGAGGTCTCAAGGGGGTACGATTGGAGGTCTTAAGTTTCAAGGGGTATAATTGTAGGTCTCAAGGAGGTATAATTGGAGGTTTATAGTCTCAAGGGGTACAATTGAAGGTCTCAAGGGGGTACAATTGGAGGTCTCAAGTTTCAACGAGGTACAATTGGAGGTCTCAAGTCTCAAGGGGCTACAGTTGGAGGTCTCAACTCTCAAAGGGGTGCAGTTGGACGTCTCATGTCTCAAGTGGGTACAATTGGAGTTATCAAGTCTTAAGTGGGTGCAGTTGGAGTTCTCAAGTCTCATATGGGTGCAGTTGGAGTTCTCAAGTCTCAAGTGGGTACAGTTACAGGTCTCAAGTGGGTGCAGTTGGAGGTCTCAAATCTCAAGTGGGTACAGTTGGAGGTCTCAAGGCTGAAGTGGATACAGTTGGTGGTCTCAAGTCTCAAGTGGGTACAGTTGGAGGTCTCAAGTCTCAAGTGGGTACAGTTGGAGGTATCAAGTCTCATGTGGGTGCAGTTGGAGGTCTCAAGTCTCAAGTGGGCACAGTTGGAGGTCTCAAGTCGCAAGGGGTACAGTTGGAGGTCTCAAGTCTCAAGTGAGTGCAGTTGGAGGTCTCAAGTCCCAAGTGGGTACAGTTGGAGGTCTCAAGTCTCAAGT
The DNA here is from genome assembly GCA_020002185.1 of Paraescarpia echinospica. NCBI lineage: Eukaryota > Metazoa > Annelida > Polychaeta > Sabellida > Siboglinidae > Paraescarpia > Paraescarpia echinospica. The sequence goes on from CM034539.1 coordinate 1,073,504, forward strand.
GGGTGCAGTTTGAGTTCTCAAGTCTCAAGTGGATGCAGTTGGAGGTTTCAAGTCTCAAGTGGGTGCAGTTTGATTTCTCAAGTCTCAAATGGGTACAGTAACAGGTCTCAAATGGGTGCAGTTGGAGTTCTCAAGTCTTAAGTGGGTACAGTTGCAAGTCTCAAGTCTCAAATGGGTACAGTTGTGTGTCTCAAGTCTCAAGTGGGTGCAGTTGCAGGTCTCAAGTCTCAAGTGGGTGCAGTTGGAGGTCTCAAGCCTCAAGTGGGTGGAGTTGGAGGTCTCAAGTCTCAAGGGGTACAGTTGCAGGTCTCAAGTCTCAAGGTGGTACAGTTGCAAGTCTCAAGTCTCAAGTGGGTGCAGTTGGAGTTTTCAAGTCTCAAGTGGGTGCAGATGGAGGTCGCAAGTCGCAAGGGGTACAGTTGGAGGTCTCAAGTCTCAAGGTGGTACAGTTGCAAGTCTCAAGTCTCAAGTGGGTGCAGTTGGAGTTTTCAAGTCTCAAGTGGGTGCAGTTGGAGGTCGCAAGTCGCAAGGGGTACAGTTGGAGGTCTCAAGTCTCAAGTGGTTGCAGTTGGAGGTCTCAAGTCTCAAGGGATACAGTTGGAGGTCTCAAGTGGGTGCAGTTGGAGGTCTCAAGTCTCAAGTGGGTGCAGTTGGAGGTCTCAAGTCTCAAGTGGGTGCAGTTGGAGGTCTCAAGTCTCAAGTGGGTACAGTTGGAGGTCTCAAGTCTCATGTGGGTGCAGTTGGAGGTCTCAAGTCTCAAGTGGATACAGTTGCAGGTCTCAAATCTCAAGTGGGTACAGTTGGAGGTCTCATGTCTCATGTGGGTGCAGTTGGAGGTCTCAAGTCTCAAGTGGATACAGTTGCAGGTCTCAAGTCTCAAGTGGGTGCAGTTGGAGGTCTCGAGTCTCAAGTGGGTGCAGTTGGAGGTCTCAAGTCTCAAGTGGGTACAGTTGGAGGTCTCAAGTCTCAAGGGGTACAGTTGGAGGTCTCAAGTCTCAAGTGGATACAGTCGGAGGTCTCAAGTCTCAAGTGGATACAATTGGAGGTATCAAGTCTCAAGGGGTACAATTGAAGGTATCAAATCGCAAGGGGTACAGTTGGAGGTCTCAAGTCTCAGGGGTTACAATTGAAGGTCTCAAGGGGGTACAATTGGAGGTCTCAAGTCTCAAGGGTGTACAATTGGAGGTCTCAATGGGGTACAATTGGAGGTATCAAGTTTCAAGGGGGTACAATTGGAGGTCTCAAGTCTCAAGGGTGTATAGCTGGAGGTCTCAAGGGGGTACAATTGAAGGTATCAAGTTTCAAGGGGGTACAATTGGAGGTCTCAAGTCTCAAGGGTGTATAGCTGGAGGTCTTAAGGGGGTACAATTGGAGGTATCAAGTTTCAAGGGGTACAATTGGAGGTCTCAAGTCTCAAGGGAATATAGTTGGAGGTCTCAAGGGGGTACGATTGGAGGTCTTAAGTTTCAAGGGGTATAATTGTAGGTCTCAAGGAGGTATAATTGGAGGTTTTAAGTCTCAAGGGGTACAATTGGAGGTCTCAAGGGGGTACAATTGGAGGTCTCAAGTTTCAACGAGGTACAAATGGAGTTATCAAGTCTCAAGGGGCTACAGTTGGAGGTCTCAACTCTCAAATGGGTGCAGTTGGACGTCTCATGTTTCAAGTGGGTACAGTTGGAGTTATCAAGTCTTAAGTGGGTGCAGTTGGAGTTCTCAAGTCTCATATGGGTGCAGTTGGAGTTCTCAAGTCTCAAGTGGGTACAGTTACAGGTCTCAAGTGGGTGCAGTTGGAGGTCTCAAGTCTCAAGTGGGTACAGTTGGAGGTCTCAAGTCTGAAGTGGATACAGTTGGTGGTCTCAAGTCTCAAGTGGGTACAGTTGGAGGTCTCAAGTCTCAAGTGGGTACAGTTGGAGGTCTCAAGTCTCATGTGGGTGCAGTTGGAGGTCTCAAGTCTCAAGTGGGTACAGTTGGAGGTCTCAAGTCTCATGTGGGTGCAGTTGGAGGTCTCAAGTCTCAAGTGGGTACAGTTGGAGGTCTCAAATCTCAAGTGGGTACAGTTACAGGTCTCAAGTCTCAAATGGGTACAGTTGGAGGTCTCAAGTCTCAAGTGGATGCAGTTGGAGGTCTCAAGTCTCAAGGGGTACAGTTGGAGGTCTCAATTGGGTGCAGTTGGAGGTCTCAAGTCTCAAGTGGGTGCAGTTGGAGGTCTAAAGTCTCAAGTGGTACAGTTGGAGGTCTCAATTGGGTGCAGTTGGAGGTCTCAAGTCTCAAGTGGGTGCAGTTGGAGGTCTCAAGTCTCAAGGGGTACAGTTGCAGGTCTTAATTGGGTGCAGTTGGAGGTATCAAGTCTCAAGTGGATACAGTTGGTGGTCTCAAATCTCAAGTGGGTGCAGTTGGAGGTCTCAAGTGGGTGCAGTTGGAGGTCTCAAGTCTCAAGTGGGTACAGTTGGAGGTCTCAAGTCTCAAGTGGATGCAGTTGGAGGTCTCAAGTCTCAAGGGGTACAGTTGGAGGTCTCAATTGGGTGCAGTTGGAGGTCTCAAGTCTCAAGTGGGTGCAGTTGGAGGTCTAAAGTCTCAAGTGGTACAGTTGGAGGTCTCAATTGGGTGCAGTTGGAGGTCTCAAGTCTCAAGTGGATACAGTTGCAGGTCTCAAATCTCAAGTGGGTACAGTTGGAGGTCTCACGTCTCATGTGGGTGCAGTTGGAGGTCTCAAGTCTCAAGTGGATACAGTTGCAGGTCTCAAGTCTCAAGTGGGTGCAGTTGGAGGTCTCGAGTCTCAAGTGGATGCAGTTGGAGGTCTCAAGTCTCAAGTGGGTACAGTTGGAGGTCTCAAGTCTCAAGGGGTACAGTTGGAGGTCTCAAGTCTCAAGTGGATACAGTCGGAGGTCTCAAGTCTCAAGTGGATACAATTGGAGGTATCAAGTCTCAAGGGGTACAATTGAAGGTATCAAATAGCAAGGGGTACAGTTGGAGGTCTCAAGTCTCAGGGGTTACAATTGAAGGTCTCAAGGGGGTACAATTGGAGGTCTCAAGTCTCAAGGGTGTACAATTGGAGGTCTCAATGGGGTACAATTGGACGTATCAAGTTTCAAGGTGGTACAATTGGAGGTCTGAAGTCTCAAGGGTGTATAGCTGGAGGTCTCAAGGGGGTACAATTGAAGGTATCAAGTTTCAAGGTGGTACAATTGGAGGTCTCAAGTCTCAAGGGTGTATAGCTGGAGGTCTTAAGGGGGTACAATTGGAGGTATCAAGTTTCAAGGGGTACAATTGGAGGTCTCAAGTCTCAAGGGAGTATAGTTGGAGTTCTCAAGGGGGTACGATTGGAGGTCTTAAGTTTCAAGGGGTATAATTGTAGGTCTCAAGGAGGTATAATTGGAGGTTTTAAGTATCAAGGGGTACAATTGGAGGTCTCAAGGGGGTACAATTGGAGGTCTCAAGTTTCAACGAGGTACAATTGGAGTTCTCAAGTCTCAAGGGGCTACAGTTGGAGGTCTCAACTCTCAAATGGGTGCAGTTGGACGTCTCATGTCTCAAGTGGGTACAGTTGGAGTTATCAAGTCTTAAGTGGGTGCAGTTGGAGTTCTCAAGTCTCATATGGGTGCAGTTGGAGTTCTCAAGTCTCAAGTGGGTACAGTTACAGGTCTCAAGTGGGTGCAGTTGGAGGTCTCAAGTCTCAAGTGGGTACAGTTGGAGGTCTCAAGTCTGAAGTGGATACAGTTGGTGGTCTCAAGTCTCAAGTGGGTACAGTTGGAGGTCTCAAGTCTCAAGTGGGTACAGTTGGAGGTCTCAAGTCTCATGTGGGTGCAGTTGGAGGTCTCAAGTCTCAAGTGGGTACAGTTGGAGGTCTCAAGTCTCATGTGGGTGCAGTTGGAGGTCTCAAGTCTCAAGTGGGTACAGTTGGAGGTCTCAAGTCTCAAGTGGGTACAGTTACAGGTCTCAAGTCTCAAATGGGTGCAGTTGGAGGTCTCAAGTCTCAAGTGGATGCAGCTGGAGGTCTCAAGTCTCAAGGGGTACAGTTGGAGGTCTCAATTGGGTGCAGTTGGAGGTCTCAAGTATCAAGTGGGTGCAGTTGGAGGTCTAAAGTCTCAAGTGGTACAGTTGGAGGTCTCAATTGGGTGCAGTTGGAGGTCTCAAGTCTCAAGTGGGTGCAGTTGGAGGTCTCAAGTCTCAAGGGGTACAGTTGGAGGTCTCAATTGGGTGCAGTTGGAGGTCTCAAGTCTCAAGTGGATACAGTTGGTGGTCTCAAGTCTCAAGTGGGTGCAGTTGGAGGTCTCAAGTCTCAAGTGGGTGCAGTTGGAGGTCTCAAGTCTCAAGTGGGTACAGTTGGAGGTCTCAAGTCTCAAGTGGATGCAGTTGGAGGTCTCAAGTCTCAAGGGGTACAGTTGGAGGTCTCAATTGGGTGCAGTTGGAGGTCTCAAGTCTCAAGTGGGTGCAGTTGGAGGTCTCAAGTCTCAAGGGGAACAGTTGGAGGTCTCAATTGGGTGCAGTTGGAGGTCTCAAGTCTCAAGTGGATACAGTTGGTGGTCTCAAGTCTCAAGTGGGTGCAGTTGGAGGTCTCAAGTCTCAAGTGGGTGCAGTTGGAGGTCTCAAGTCTCAAGTGGGTACAGTTGGAGGTCTCAAGTCTCAAGTGGATGCAGTTGGAGGTCTCAAGTCTCAAGGGGTACAGTTGGAGGTCTCAATTGGGTGCAGTTGGAGGTCTCAAGTCTCAAGTGGGTGCAGTTGGAGGTCTCAAGTCTCAAGTGGGTGCAGTTGGAGGTCTCAAGTTTCAAGGGTACAATTGGAGGTCTCAATTCTCAAGGGAATATAGTTGGAGGTCTCAAGGGAGTAGGATTGGAGGTATTAAGTTTCAAGGGGTACAATTGGAGGTCTTAAGTTTCAAGGGGTACAATTGGAGGTCTTAAATTTCAAGGGAGTATAGTTGGAGGTATCAAGGGGGTACAATTGGAGGTCTTAAGTTTCAAGGGGTACAATTGGAGGTCTTAAGTTTCAAGGGGTACAATTGGAGGTCTTAAGTCTCAAGGGGTACAATTGGAGGTCTCAAGTCTCAAGTGGATGCAGTTGGAGGTCACAAGTATCAAGTGGGTGAAGATTGAGGTCTCAAGTCTCAAGGGGTACAGTTGGAGGTCTCAAGTCTCAAGTGGAAGCAGTTGGAGGTCACATGTCTCAAGTGGGTGCAGATGGAGGTCTCAAGTCTCAAGTGGGTACAGATGGAGGTCTCAAGTCTCAAGTGGATGCAGTTGGAGGTCTCAAGTCTCAAGTGGGTACAGTTGGAGGTCTCAAGTCTCAAGTGGGTGCATTTGGAGTTCTCAAGCCTCAAGTGCGTACAGGTGGAGGTCTCAAGTCTCAAGTGGGTACAGTTGGAGGTCTCAAGTCTCAAGGGGTACAGTTGGAGGTCTCAAGTCTCAAGTGGGTGCAGTTGGAGGTCACAAGTCTCAAGAGGATGCAGTTGGAGGTCTCAAGTCTCAAGTGGGTGCAGGTGGAGGTCACAAGTCTGAAGTGGATGCAGTTGGAGGTCTCAAGTCTCAAGTGGGTGCAGTTGGAGGTAACAAGTCTCAAGTGGGTAGAGTTGGAGGTCTCAAGTCTCAAGTGGGTGCAGTTGGAGGTAACAAGTCTCAAGTGGGTACAGTTGGAGGTCTCAAGTCTCAAGTGGATACAGTTGGAGGTCACAAGTCTCAAGTGGGTGCAGATGGAGGTCTCAAGTCTCAAGTGGGTACAGTTGGAGGTCTCAAGTCTCAAGTGGTTACAGTTGGAGGTCTCAAGTCTCAAGTGGGTACAGTTGGAGGTCTCAAGTCGCAAGGGGTACAGTTGGAGGTCTCAAGTCTCACGTGAGTGCAGTTGGAGGTCTCAAGTCCCAAGTGGGTACAGTTGGAGGTCTCAAGTCTCAAGTGGGTGCAGTTTGATTTCTCAAGTCTCAAGTGGATGCAGTTGGAGGTCTCAAGTCTCAAGTGGGTGCAGTTTGATTTCTCAAGTCTCAAGTGGGTACAGTTACAGGTCTCAAGTGGGTGCAGTTGGAGTTCTCAAGTCTTAAGTGGGTACAGTTGCAAGTCTCAAGTCTCAAATGGGTACAGTTGTGTGTCTCAAGTCTCAAGTGGGTGCAGTTGCAGGTCTCAAGTCTCAAGTGGGTGCAGTTGGAGGTCTCAAGTCTCAAGTGGGTGGAGTTGGAGGTCTCAAGTCTCAAGGGGTACAGTTGCAGGTCTCAAGTCTCAAGGTGGTACAGTTGCAAGTCTCAAGTGGGTGCAGTTGGAGTTTTCAAGTCTCAAGTGGGTGCAGTTGGAGGTCGCAAGTCGCAAGGGGTACAGTTGGAGGTCTCAAGTCTCAAGGTGGTACAGTTGCAAGTTTCAAGTCTCAAGTGGGTGCAGTTGGAGGTCTGAAGTCTCAAGTGGGTGCAGTTGGAGGTCTCAAGTCTCAAGTGGGTACAGTTGGAGGTCTCAAGTCTCAAGTGGATAGTTGAGTTCTCAAGTCTCAAGGGGTACAGTTGGAGGTCTCAATTGGGTGCAGTTGGAGGTCTCAAGTCTCAAGTGAGTGCAATTGGAGGTCTCAAGTCTCAAGTGGGTGCAGTTGGAGGTCTCAAGTCTCAAGTGGGTACAGTTGGAGGTCTCAAGTCTCATGTGGGTGCAGTTGGAGGTCTCAAGTCTCAAGTGGATACAGTTGCAGGTCTCAAATCTCAAGTGGGTACAGTTGGAGGTCTTATGTGTCATGTGGGTGCAGTTGGAGGTCTCAACTCTCAAGTGGGTGCAGTTGGAGGTCTCAAGTCTCAAGTGGATACAGTTGCAGGTCTCAAGTCTCAAGTGGGTGCAGTTGGAGGTCTCGAGTCTCAAGTGGGTGCAGTTGGAGGTCTCAAGTCTCAAATGGGTACAGTTGGAGGTCTCAAGTCTCAAGGGGAACAGTTGGAGGTCTCAAGTCTCAAGTGGATACAGTCGGAGGTCTCAAGTCTCAAGTGGATACAATTGGAGGTATCAAGTCTCAAGGGGTACAATTGAAGGTATCAAATCGCAAGGGGTACAGTTGGAGGTCTCAAGTCTCAGGGGTTACAATTGAAGGTCTCAAGGGGGTACAATTGGAGGTCTCAAGTCTCAAGGGTGTACAATTGGAGGTCTCAATGGGGTACAATTGGAGGTATCAAGTTTCAAGGGGGTACAATTGGAGGTCTCAAGTCTCAAGGGTGTATAGCTGGAGGTCTCAAGGGGGTACAATTGAAGGTATCAAGTTTCAAGGGGGTACAATTGGAGGTCTCAAGTCTCAAGGGTGTATAGCTGGAGGTCTTAAGGGGGTACAATTGGAGGTATCAAGTTTCAAGGGGTACAATTGGAGGTCTCAAGTCTCAAGGGAGTATAGTTGGAGGTCTCAAGGGGGTACGATTGGAGGTCTTAAGTTTCATGGGGTATAATTGTAGGTCTCAAGGAGGTACAATTGGAGGTTTTAAGTCTCAAGGGGTACAATTGGAAGTCTCAAGGGGGTACAATTGGAGGTCTCAAGTTTCAACGAGGTACAATTGGAGGTCTCAAGTCTCAAGGGGCTACAGTTGAAGATCTCAACTCTCAAAGGGGTGCAGTTGGACGTCTCATGTCTCAAGTGGGTACAGTTGGAGTTATCAAGTCTTAAGTGGGTGCAGTTGGAGTTCTCAAGTCTCATATGGGTGCAGTTGGAGTTCTCAAGTCTCAAGTGGGTACAGTTACAGGTCTCAAGTGGGTGCAGTTGGAGGTCTCAAGTCTCAAGTGGGTACAGTTGGAGGTCTCAAGTCTGAAGTGGATACAGTTGGAGGTCTCAATCTCAAGTGGGTACAGTTGGAGGTCTCAAGTGTGTACAGTTGGAGGTCTCAAGTCTGAAGTGAATACAGTTGGAGGTCTCAAGTCTCAAGTGGGTACAGTTGGAGGTCTCAAGTCTCAAGTGTGTACAGTTAGAGGTCTCAAGTCTCATGTGGGTGCAGTTGGAGGTCTCAAGTCTCAAGTGTGTATAGTTGGAGGTCTCATGTCTCAAGTGGGTACAGTTACAGGTCTCAAGTCTCAAGTGGGTGCAGTTGGAGGTCTCAAGTCTCAAGTGGGTGCAGTTGCAGGTCTCAAGTGGGTGCAGTTGGAGGTCTCAAGTCTCAAGTGGGTACAGTTGGAGGTCTCAAGTCTCAAGTGGATGCAGTTGGAGGTCTCAAGTCTCAAGTGGGTGCAGTTGGAGGTCTCAAGTCTCAAGGGGAACAGTTGGAGGTCTCAATTGGGTGCAGTTGGAGGTCTCAAGTGGATACAGTCGGAGGTCTCAAGTCTCAAGTGGATACAATTGGAGGTATCAAGTCTCAAGGGGTACAATTGAAGGTATCAAATCGCAAGGGGTACAGTTGGAGGTCTCAAGTCTCAGGGGTTACAATTGAAGGTATCAAGGGGGTACAATTGGAGGTCTCAAGTCTCAAGGGTGTACAATTGGAGGTCTCAATGGGGTACAATTGGAGGTATCAAGTTTCAAGGGGGTACAATTGGAGGTCTCAAGTCTCAAGAGTGTATAGCTGGAGGTCTCAAGGGGGTACAATTGAAGGTATCAAGTTTCAAGGGGGTACAATTGGAGGTCTCAAGTCTCAAGGGTGTATAGCTGGAGGTCTTAAGGGGGTACAATTGGAGGTATCAAGTTTCAAGGGGTACAATTGGAGGTCTCAAGTCTCAAGGGAGTATAGTTGGAGGTCTCAAGGGGGTACGATTGGAGGTCTTAAGTTTCATGGGGTATAATTGTAGGTCTCAAGGAGGTACAATTGGAGGTTTTAAGTCTCAAGGGGTACAATTGGAGGTCTCAAGGGGGTACAATTGGAGGTCTCAAGTTTCAACGAGGTACAATTGGAGGTCTCAAGTCTCAAGGGGCTACAGTTGAAGATCTCAACTCTCAAAGGGATGCAGTTGGACGTCTCATGTCTCAAGTGGGTACAGTTGGAGTTATCAAGTCTTAAGTGGGTGCAGTTGGAGTTCTCAAGTCTCATATGGGTGCAGTTGCAGTTCTCAAGTCTCAAGTGGGTACAGTTACAGGTCTCAAGTGGGTGCAGTTGGAGGTCTCAAGTCTCAAGTGGGTACAGTTGGAGGTCTCAAGTCTGAAGTGGATACAGTTGGAGGTCTCAATCTCAAGTGGGTACAGTTGGAGGTCTCAAGTCTCAAGTGTGTACAGTTGGAGGTCTCAAGTCTCATGTGGGTGCAGTTGGAGGTCTCAAGTCTCAAGTGGGTACAGTTGGAGGTCTCAAGTCTGAAGTGGATACAGTTGGAGGTCTCAAGTCTCAAGTGGGTACAGTTGGAGGTCTCAAGTCTCAAGTGTGTACAGTTAGAGGTCTCAAGTCTCATGTGGGTGCAGTTGGAGGTCTCAAGTCTCAAGTGTGTATAGTTGGAGGTCTCATGTCTCAAGTGGGTACAGTTACAGGTCTCAAGTCTCAAGTGGGTGCAGTTGGAGGTCTCAAGTCTCAAGTGGGTGCAGTTGCAGGTCTCAAGTGGGTGCAGTTGGAGGTCTCAAGTCTCAAGTGGGTACAGTTGGAGGACTCAAGTCTCAAGTGGATGCAGTTGGAGGTCTCAATTCTCAAGTGGGTGCAGTTGGAGGTCTCAAGTCTCAAGGGGAACAGTTGGAGGTCTCAATTGGGTGCAGTTGGAGGTCTCAAGTCTCAAGTGGATACAGTCGGAGGTCTCAAGTCTCAAGTGGATACAATTGGAGGTATCAAGTCTCAAGGGGTACAATTGAAGGTATCAAATCGCAAGGGGTACAGTTGGAGGTCTCAAGTCTCAGGGGTTACAATTGAAGGTCTCAAGGGGGTACAATTGGAGGTCTCAAGTCTCAAGGGTGTACAATTGGAGGTCTCAATGGGGTACAATTGGAGGTATCAAGTTTCAAGGGGGTACAATTGGAGGTCTCAAGTCTCAAGGGTGTATAGCTGGAGGTCTCAAGGGGGTACAATTGAAGGTATCAAGTTTCAAGGGGGTACAATTGGAGGTCTCAAGTCTCAAGGGTGTATAGCTGGAGGTCTTAAGGGGGTACAATTGGAGGTATCAAGTTTCAAGGGGTACAATTGGAGGTCTCAAGTCTCAAGGGAGTATAGTTGGAGGTCTCAAGGGGGTACGATTGGAGGTCTTAAGTTTCATGGGGTATAATTGTAGGTCTCAAGGAGGTACAATTGGAGGTTTTAAGTCTCAAGGGGTACAATTGGAGGTCTCAAGGGGGTACAATTGGAGGTCTCAAGTTTCAACGAGGTACAATTGGAGGTCTCAAGTCTCAAGGGGCTACAGTTGAAGATCTCAACTCTCAAAGGGGTGCAGTTGGACGTCTCATGTCTCAAGTGGGTACAGTTGGAGTTATCAAGTCTTAAGTGGGTGCAGTTGGAGTTCTCAAGTCTCATATGGGTGCAGTTGGAGTTCTCAAGTCTCAAGTGGGTACAGTTACAGGTCTCAAGTGGGTGCAGTTGGAGGTCTCAAGTCTCAAGTGGGTACAGTTGGAGGTCTCAAGTCTGAAGTGGATACAGTTGGAGGTCTCAATCTCAAGTGGGTACAGTTGGAGGTCTCAAGTCTCAAGTGTTGGAGGTCTCAAGTCTCATGTGGGTGCAGTTGGAGGTCTCAAGTCTCAAGTGGGTACAGTTGGAAGTCTGAAGTACAGTTGGAGGTCTCAAGTCTCAAGTGGGTACAGTTGGAGGTCTCAAGTCTCAAGTGTGTACAGTTAGAGGTCTCAAGTCTCATGTGGGTGCAGTTGGAGGTCTCAAGTCTCAAGTGTGTATAGTTGGAGGTCTCATGTCTCAAGTGGGTACAGTTACAGGTCTCAAGTCTCAAGTGGGTGCAGTTGGAGGTCTCAAGTCTCAAGTGGGTGCAGTTGCAGGTCTCAAGTGGGTGCAGTTGGAGGTCTCAAGTCTCAAGTGGGTACAGTTGGAGGTCTCAAGTCTGAAGTGGGTGCAGTTGGAGGTCTCAAGTCTCAAGTGGGTGCAGTTGGAGGTCTCAAGTCTCAAGGGGAACAGTTGGAGGTCTCAATTGGGTGCAGTTGGAGGTCTCAAGTCTCAAGTGGATACAGTTGGTGGTCTCAAGTCTCAAGTGGGTGCAGTTGGAGGTCTCAAGTCTCAAGTGGATGCAGTTGGAGGTCTAAAGTCTCAAGTGGTACAGTTGGAGGTCTCAATTGGGTGCAGTTGGAGGTCTCAAGTCTCAAGTGGGTGCAGTTGGAGGTCTCAAGTCTCAAGGGGAACAGTTGGAGGTCTCAATTGGGTGCAGTTGGAGGTCTCAAGTCTCAAGTGGGTGCAGTTGTAGGTCTTAAGTCTCAAGTGGGTACAGTTGGAGGTCTCAAGTCTCAAGTGGATGCAGTTGGAGGTCTCAAGTCTCAAGGGGTACAGTTGGAGGTCTCAATTGGGTGCAGTTGGAGGTCTCAAGTCTCAAGTGGGTGCAGTTGGAGGTCTAAAGTCTCAAGTGGTACAGTTGGAGGTCTCAATTGGGTGCAGTTGGAGGTCTCAAGTCTCAAGTGGATACAGTTGCAGGTCTCAAGTCTCAAGTGGGTGCAGTTGGAGGTCTCGAGTCTCAAGTGGGTGCAGTTGGAGGTCTCAAGTCTCAAATGGGTACAGTTGGAGGTCTCAAGTCTCAAGGGGTACAGTTGGAGGTCTCAAGTCTCAAGTGGATACAGTCGGAGGTCTCAAGTCTCAAGTGGATACAATTGGAGGTATCAAGTCTCAAGGGGTACAATTGAAGGTATCAAATCGCAAGGGGTACAGTTGGAGGTCTCAAGTCTGAAGTGGATACAGTTGGAGGTCTCAATCTCAAGTGGGTACAGTTGGAGGTCTCAAGTCTCAAGTGTGTACAGTTGGAGGTCTCAAGTCTCATGTGGGTGCAGTTGGAGGTCTCAAGTCTCAAGTGGGTACAGTTGGAGGTCTCAAGTCTGAAGTGGATACAGTTGGAGGTCTCAAGTCTCAAGTGGGTACAGTTGGAGGTCTCAAGTCTCAAGTGTGTACAGTTAGAGGTCTCAAGTCTCATGTGGGTGCAGTTGGAGGTCTCAAGTCTCAAGTGTGTATAGTTGGAGGTCTCATGTCTCAAGTGGGTACAGTTACAGGTCTCAAGTCTCAAGTGGGTGCAGTTGGAGGTCTCAAGTCTCAAGTGGGTGCAGTTGCAGGTCTCAAGTGGGTGCAGTTGGAGGTCTCAAGTCTCAAGTGGGTACAGTTGGAGGTCTCAAGTCTCAAGTGGATGCAGTTGGAGGTCTCAAGTCTCAAGTGGGTGCAGTTGGAGGTCTCAAGTCTCAAGGGGAACAGTTGGAGGTCTCAATTGGGTGCAGTTGGAGGTCTCAAGTCTCAAGTGGATACAGTCGGAGGTCTCAAGTCTCAAGTGGATACAATTGGAGGTATCAAGTCTCAAGGGGTACAATTGAAGGTATCAAATCGCAAGGGGTACAGTTGGAGGTCTCAAGTCTCAGGGGTTACAATTGAAGGTCTCAAGGGGGTACAATTGGAGGTCTCAAGTCTCAAGGGTGTATAGCTGGAGGTCTCAAGGGGGTACAATTGAAGGTATCAAGTTTCAAGGGGGTACAATTGGAGGTCTCAAGTCTCAAGGGTGTATAGCTGGAGGTCTTAAGGGGGTACGATTGGAGGTCTTAAGTTTCAAGGGGTATAATTGTAGGTCTCAAGGAGGTACAATTGGAGGTTTTAAGTCTCAAGGGGTACAATTGGAGGTCTCAAGGGGGTACAATTGGAGGTCTCAAGTTTCAACGAGGTACAATTGGAGGTCTCAAGTCTCAAGGGGCTACAGTTGAAGGTCTCAACTCTCAAAGGGGTGCAGTTGGACGTCTCATGTCTCAAGTGGGTACAGTTGGAGTTATCAAGTCTTAAGTGGGTGCAGTTAGAGTTCTCAAGTCTCATATGGGTGCAGTTGGAGTTCTCAAGTCTCAAGTGGGTACAGTTACAGGTCTCAAGTGGGTGCAGTTGGAGGTCTCAAGTCTCAAGTGGGTACAGTTGGAGGTCTCAAGTCTGAAGTGGATACAGTTGGAGGTCTCAAGTCTCAAGTGGGTACAGTTGGAGGTCTCAAGTCTCAAGTGTGTACAGTTGGAGGTGTCAAGTCTGAAGTGGATACAGTGGAGGTCTCAAGTCCCAAGTGGGTACAGTGGAGGTCTCAAGTGTACACAGTGGAGGTCAAATCTCATGTGGGTGCAGTGGAGGTCTCAAGTCTCAAGTGTGTATAGTTGGAGGTCTCATGTCTCAAGTGGGTACAGTTACAGGTCTCAAGTCTCAAGTGGGTGCAGTTGGAGGTCTCAAGTCTCAAGTAGGTGCAGTTGCAGGTCTCAAGTGGGTGCAGTTGGAGGTCTCAAGTCTCAAGTGGATGCAGTTGGAGGTCTCAAGTCTCAAGGGGTACAGTTGGAGGTCTCAATTGGGTGCAGTTGGAGGTCTCAAGTCTCAAGTGGGTGCAGTTGGAGGTCTCAAGTCTCAAGTGGGTGCAGTTGGAGGTCTCAAGTCTCAAGTGGGTACAGTTGGAGGTCTCAAGTCTCATGTGGGTGCAGTTGGAGGTCTCAAGTCTCAAGTGGATACAGTTGCAGGTCTCAAATCTCAAGTGGGTACAGTTGGAGGTCTTATGTCTCATGTGGGTGCAGTTGGAGGTCTCAAGTCTCAAGTGGGTGCAGTTGGAGGTCTCAAGTCTCAAGTGGATACAGTTGCAGGTCTCAAGTCTCAAGTGGGTGCAGTTGGAGGTCTCGAGTCTCAAGTGGGTGCAGTTGGAGGTCTCAAGTCTCAAGTGGGTACAGTTGGAGGTCTCAAGTCTCAAGGGGTACAGTTGGAGGTCTCAAGTCTCAAGTGGATACAGTCGGAGGTCTCAAGTCTCAAGTGGATACAATTGGAGGTATCAAGTCTCAAGGGGTACAATTGAAGGTATCAAATCGCAAGGGGTACAGTTGGAGGTCTCAAGTCTTAGGGGTTACAATTGAAGGTCTCAATGGGGTACAATTGGAGGTCTCAAGTCTCAAGGGTGTATAGCTGGAGGTCTCAAGGGGGTACAATTGAAGGTATCAAGTTTCAAGGGGGTACAATTGGAGGTCTCAAGTCTCAAGGGTGTATAGCTGGAGGTCTTAAGGGGGTACGATTGGAGGTCTTAAGTTTCAAGGGGTATAATTGTAGGTCTCAAGGAGGTACAATTGGAGGTTTTAAGTCTCAAGGGGTACAATTGGAGGTCTCAAGGGGGTACAATTGGAGGTCTCAAGTCTCAAGGGGCTACAGTTGAAGGTCTCAACTCTCAAAGGGGTGCAGTTGGACGTCTCATGTCTCAAGTGGGTACAGTTGGAGTTATCAAGTCTTAAGTGGGTGCAGTTAGAGTTCTCAAGTCTCATATGGGTGTAGTTGGAGTTCACATGTCTCAAGTGGGTACAGTTACAGGTCTCAAGTGGGTGCAGTTGGAGGTCTCAAGTCTCAAGTGGGTACAGTTGGAGGTCTCAAGTCTCACGTGGGTGCAGTTGGAGGTCTCAAGTCTCAAGTGGGTACAGTTGGAGGTCTCAAGTCTCATGTGGGTGCAGTTGGAGGTCTCAAGTCTCAAGTGTGTACAGTTGGAGGTCTCTTGTCTCAAGTGGGTACAGTTACAGGTCTCAAGTCTCAAGAGGGTGCAGTTGGAGGTCTCAAGTCTCAAGTGGGTGCAGTTGCAGGTCTCAAGTGGGTACAGTTGGAGGTCTCAAGTCTCAAGTGGATACAGTTGGAGGTCTCAAGTCTCAAGTGGGTACAGTTGGAGGTCTCAAGTCTCAAGTGGATACAGTTGGAGGTCTCAAGTCTCAAATGGGTGCAGTTGGAGGTCTCAAGTCTCACGTGGGTGCAGTTGGAGGTCTCACGTCTCAAGTGGGTACAGTTGGAGGTCTCAAGTCTCAAGTGGATACAATTGGAGGTATCAAGTCTCAAGGGGTACAATTGAAGGTATCAAATCGCAAGGGATACAGTTGGAGGTCTCAAGTCTCAGGGGTTACAATTGAAGGTCTCAAGGGGGTACAATTGGAGGTCTCAAGTCTCAAGGGTGTACAATTGGAGGTCTCAATGGGGTACAATTGGAGGTATCAAGTTTCAAGGGGGTACAATTGGAGGTCTCAAGTCTCAAGGGTGTATAGCTGGAGGTCTCAAGGGGGTACAATTGAAGGTATCAAGTTTCAAGGGGGTACAATTGGAGGTCTCAAGTCTCAAGGGTGTATAGCTGGAGGTCTTAAGGGGGTACAATTGGAGGTATGAAGTTTCAAGGGGTACAATTGGAGGTCTCAAGTCTCAAGGGAGTATAGTTGGAGGTCTCAAGGGGGTACGATTGGAGGTCTTAAGTTTCATGGGGTATAATTGTAGGTCTCAAGGAGGTACAATTGGAGGTTTTAAGTCTCATGTGGGTGCAGTTGGAGGTTTCAAGTCTCAAGTGGGTACAGTTGGAGGTCTCAAGTCTGAAGTGGATACAGCTGGAGGTCTCAAGTCTCAGGTGGGTACAGTTGGAGGTCTCAAGTCTCAAGTGTGTACAGTTGGAGGTCTCAAGTCTCAAATGTGTACAGTTACAGGTCTCAAGTCTCAAGTGGGTGCAGTTGGAGGTCTCAAGTCTCAAGTGGGTGCAGTTGCAGGTCTCAAGTGGGTACAGTTGGAGGTCTCAAGTCTCAAGTGGATACAGTTGGAGGTCTCAAGTCTCAAGTGG
Source organism: Paraescarpia echinospica (assembly GCA_020002185.1). NCBI lineage: Eukaryota > Metazoa > Annelida > Polychaeta > Sabellida > Siboglinidae > Paraescarpia > Paraescarpia echinospica. Next base: position 1,089,094 of record CM034539.1, read on the forward strand.
GTACAGTTGGAGGTCTCAAGTCTCAAGTGGATACAGTTGGAGGTCTCAAGTCTCAAATGGGTGCAGTTGGAGGTCTCAAGTCTCATGTGGGTGCAGTTGGAGGTCTCAAGTCTCAAGTGGGTACAGTTGGAGGTCTCAAGTCTCAAGTGGGTACAGTTGGAGGTCTCATGTCTCAAGTGGGTACAGTTGGATGTCTCAAGTCTCAAGTGGGTACAGTTACAGGTCTCAAGTGTGTGCAGTTGGAGTTCTCAATTCTCAAGTGGGTACAGTTGGAGGTCTCAAGTCTCAAGTGGATACAGTTGCAGGTCTCAAGTCTCAAGTGGGTGCAGTTGGAGGTCTCAAGTCTCATGTGGGTACAGTTGGAGGTCTCAAGTCTCAAGTGGGTACAGTTACAGGTCTCAAGTGGGTGCAGTTGGAGTTCTCAAGTCTCAAGTGGGTGCAGTTGGAGGTCTCAAGTCTCAAGTGGGTGCAGTTGGAGGTCTCAAGTCTCAAGGGGTACAGTTGCAGGTCTCAAGTCTCAAGGTGGTACAGTTGCAAGTCTCAAGTCTCAAGTGGGTGCAGTTGGAGTTTTCAAGTCTCAAGGGGTACAGTTGCAGGTCTCAAGTCACAAGGTGGTACAGTTGCAAGTCTCAAGTCTCAAATGGGTGCAGTTGGAGTTTTCAAGTCTCAAGTGGGTGCAGTTGGAGGTCGCAAGTCGCAAGGGGTACAGTTGGAGGTCTCAAGTCTCAAGTGGGTGCAGTTGGAGGTCTCAAGTCTCATGTGGGTGCAGTTGGAGGTCTCAAGTCTCAAGTGGGTACAGTTGGAGGTCTCAAGTCTGAAGTGGATACAGTTGGAGGTCTCAAGTCTCAAGTGGGTACAGTTGGAGGTCTCAAGTCTCAAGTGTGTACAGTTGGAGGTCTCAAGTCTCATGTGGGTGCAGTTGGAGGTCTCAAGTCTCAAGTGTGTATAGTTGGAGGTCTCATGTCTCAAGTGGGTACAGTTACAGGTCTCAAGTCTCAAGTGGGTGCAGTTGGAGGTCTCAAGTCTCAAGTAGGTGCAGTTGCAGGTCTCAAGTGGGTGCAGTTGGAGGTCTCAAGTCTCAAGTGGATGCAGTTGGAGGTCTCAAGTCTCAAGGGGTACAGTTGGAGGTCTCAATTGGGTGCAGTTGGAGGTCTCAAGACTCAAGTGGGTGCAGTTGGAGGTCTCAAGTCTCAAGTGGGTGCAGTTGGAGGTCTCAAGTCTCAAGTGGGTACAGTTGGAGGTCTCAAGTCTCATGTGGGTGCAGTTGGAGGTCTCAAGTCTCAAGTGGATACAGTTGCAGGTCTCAAATCTCAAGTGGGTACAGTTGGAGGTCTTATGTCTCATGTGGGTGCAGTTGGAGGTCTCAAGTCTCAAGTGGGTGCAGTTGGAGGTCTCAAGTCTCAAGTGGATACAGTTGCAGGTCTCAAGTCTCAAGTGGGTGCAGTTGGAGGTCTCGAGTCTCAAGTGGGTGCAGTTGGAGGTCTCAAGTCTCAAGTGGGTACAGTTGGTGGTCTCAAGTCTCAAGGGGTACAGTTGGAGGTCTCAAGTCTCAAGTGGATACAGTCGGAGGTCTCAAGTCTCAAGTGGATACAATTGGAGGTATCAAGTCTCAAGGGGTACAATTGAAGGTATCAAATCGCATGGGGTACAGTTGGAGGTCTCAAGTCTCAGGGGTTACAATTGAAGGTCTCAAGGGGGTACAATTGGAGGTCTCAAGTCTCAAGGGTGTACAATTGGAGGTCTCAATGGGGTACAATTGGAGGTATCAAGTTTCAAGGGGGTACAATTGGAGGTCTCAAGTCTCAAGGGTGTATAGCTGGAGATCTCAAGGGGGTACAATTGAAGGTATCAAGTTTCAAGGGGGTACAATTGGAGGTCTCAAGTCTCAAGGGTGTATAGCTGGAGGTCTTAAGGGGGTACGATTGGAGGTCTTAAGTTTCAAGGGGTATAATTGTAGGTCTCAAGGAGGTACAATTGGAGGTTTTAAGTCTCAAGGGGTACAATTGGAGGTCTCAAGGGGGTACAATTGGAGGTCTCAAGTTTCAACGAGGTACAATTGGAGGTCTCAAGTCTCAAGGGGCTACAGTTGAAGGTCTCAACTCTCAAAGGGGTGCAGTTGGACGTCTCATGTCTCAAGTGGGTACAGTTGGAGTTATCAAGTCTTAAGTGGGTGCAGTTAGAGTTCTCCAGTCTCATATGGGTGCAGTTGGAGTTCTCAAGTCTCAAGTGGGTACAGTTACAGGTCTCAAGTGGGTGCAGTTGGAGGTCTCAAGTCTCAAGTGGGTACAGTTGGAGGTCTCAAGTCTGAAGTGGATACAGTTGGAGGTCTCAAGTCTCACGTGGGTGCAGTTGGAGGTCTCAAGTCTCAAGTGGGTACAGTTGGAGGTCTCAAGTCTCATGTGGGTGCAGTTGGAGGTCTCAAGTCTCAAGTGTGTACAGTTGGAGGTCTCATGTCTCAAGTGGGTACAGTTACAGGTCTCAAGTCTCAAGAGGGTGCAGATGGAGGTCTCAAGTCTCAAGTGGGTGCAGTTGCAGGTCTCAAGTGGGTACAGTTGGAGGTCTCAAGTCTCAAGTGGATACAGTTGGAGGTCTCAAGTCTCAAGTGGGTACAGTTGGAGGTCTCAAGTGGATACAGTTGGAGGTCTCAAGTCTCAAATGGGTGCAGTTGGAGGTCTCAAGTCTCAAGTGGGTACAGTTGGAGGTCTCAAGTCTCAAGTGGATACAATTGGAGGTATCAAGTCTCAAGGGGTACAATTGAAGGTATCAAATCGCAAGGGGTACAGTTGGAGGTCTCAAGTCTCAGGGGTTACAATTGAAGGTCTCAAGGGGGTACAATTGGAGGTCTCAAGTCTCAAGGGTGTACAATTGGAGGTCTCAATGGGGTACAATTGGAGGTATCAAGTTTCAAGGGGGTACAATTGGAGGTCTCAAGTCTCAAGGGTGTATAGCTGGAGGTCTCAAGGGGGTACAATTGAAGGTATCAAGTTTCATGGGGGTACAATTGGAGGTCTCAAGTCTCAAGGGTGTATAGCTGGAGGTCTTAAGGGGGTACAATTGGAGGTATCAAGTTTCAAGGGGTACAATTGGAGGTCTCAAGTCTCAAGGGAGTATAGTTGGAGGTCTCAAGGGGGTACGATTGGAGGTCTTAAGTTTCATGGGGTATAATTGTAGGTCTCAAGGAGGTACAATTGGAGGTTTTAAGTCTCATGTGGGTGCAGTTGGAGGTCTCAAGTCTCAAGTGGGTACAGTTGGAGGTCTCAAGTCTGAAGTGGATACAGCTGGAGGTCTCAAGTCTCAAGTGGGTACAGTTGGAGGTCTCAAGTCTCAAGTGTGTACAGTTGGAGGTCTCAAGTCTTATGTGGGTGCAGTTGGAGGTCTCAAGTCTCAAGTGTGTATAGTTGGAGGTCTCATGTCTCAAGTGGGTACAGTTACAGGTCTCAAGTCTCAAGTGGGTGCAGTTGCAGGTCTCAAGTCTCAAGTGGGTGCAGTTGCAGGTCTCAAGTGGGTGCAGTTGCAGGTCTCAAGTCTCAAGTGGGTACAGTTGGAGGTCTCAAGTCTCAAGTGGATGCAGTTGGAGGTCTCAAGTCTCAAGGGGTACAGTTGGAGGTCTCAATTGGGTGCAGTTGGAGGTCTCAAGTCTCAAGTGGGTGCAGTTGGAGGTCTCAAGTCTCAAGTGGGTGCAGTTGGAGGTCTCAAGTCTCAAGTGGGTATGGTTGGAGGTCTCAAGTCTCATGTGGGTGCAGTTGGAGGTCTCAAGTCTCAAGTGGATACAGTTGCAGGTCTCAAATCTCAAGTGGGTACAGTTGGAGGTCTTATGTCTCATGTGGGTGCAGTTGGAGGTCTCAAGTCTCAAGTGGGTGCAGTTGGAGGTCTCAAGTCTCAAGTGGATACAGTTGCAGGTCTCAAGTCTCAAGTGGGTGCAGTTGGAGGTCTCGAGTCTCAAGTGGGTGCAGTTGGAGGTCTCAAGTCTCAAGTGGGTACAGTTGGAGGTCTCAAGTCTCAAGGGGTACAGTTGGAGGTCTCAAGTCTCAAGTGGATACAGTCGGAGGTCTCAAGTCTCAAGTGGATACAATTGGAGGTATCAAGTCTCAAGGGGTACAATTGAAGGTATCAAATCGCAAGGGGTACAGTTGGAGGTCTCAAGTCTCAGGGGTTACAATTGAAGGTCTCAAGGGGGTACAATTGGAGGTCTCAAGTCTCAAGGGTGTACAATTGGAGGTCTCAATGGGGTACAATTGGAGGTATCAAGTTTCAAGGGGGTACAATTGGAGGTCTCAAGTCTCAAGGGTGTATAGCTGGAGGTCTCAAGTGGGTACAATTGAAGGTATCAAGTTTCAAGGGGATACAATTGGAGGTCTCAAGTCTCAAGGGTGTATAGCTGGAGGTCTTAAGGGGGTACGATTGGAGGTCTTAAGTTTCAAGGGGTATAATTGTAGGTCTCAAGGAGGTACAATTGGAGGTTTTAAGTCTCAAGGGGTACAATTGGAGGTCTCAAGGGGGTACAATTGGAGGTCTCAAGTTTCATCGAGGTACAATTGGAGGTCTCAAGTCTCAAGGGGCTACAGTTGAAGGTCTCAACTCTCAAAGGGGTGCAGTTGGACGTTTCATGTCTCAAGTGGGTACAGTTGGAGTTATCAAGTCTTAAGTGGGTGCAGTTGGAGTTCTCAAGTCTCATATGGGTGCAGTTGGAGTTCTCAAGTCTCAAGTGGGTACAGTTACAGGTCTCAAGTGGGTGCAGTTGGAGGTCTCAAGTCTCAAGTGGGTACAGTTGGAGGTCTCAAGTCTGAAGTGGATACAGTTGGAGGTCTCAAGTCTCATGTGGGTGCAGTTGGAGGTCTCAAGTCTCAAGTGGGTACAGTTGGAGGTCTCAAGTCTCATGTGGGTGCAGTTGGAGGTCTCAAGTCTCAAGTGTGTACAGTTGGAGGTCTCATGTCTCAAGTGGGTACAGTTACAGGTCTCAAGTCTCAAGTGGGTGCAGTTGGAGGTTTCAAGTCTCAAGTGGGTGCAGTTGCAGGTCTCAAGTGGGTACAGTTGGAGGTCTCAAGTCTCAAGTGGATACTGTTGGAGGTCTCAAGTCTCAAGTGGGTACAGTTGGAGGTCTCAAGTCTCAAGTGGATACAGTTGGAGGTCTCAAGTCTCAAATGGGTGCAGTTGGAGGTCTCAAGTCTCATGTGGGTGCAGTTGGAGGTCTCAAGTCTCAAGTGGGTACAGTTGGAGGTCTCAAGTCTCAAGTGGGTACAGTTGGAGGTCTCATGTCTCAAGTGGGTACAGTTGGATGTCTCAAGTCTCAAGTGGGTACAGTTACAGGTCTCAAGTGTGTGCAGTTGGAGTTCTCAATTCTCAAGTGGGTACAGTTGCAGGTCTCAATCCTCAAGTGGGTACAGTTGGAGGTCTCAAGTCTCAAGTGGATACAGTTGCAGGTCTCAATTCTCAAGTGGGTGCAGTTGGAGGTCTCAAGTCTCATGTGGGTACAGTTGGAGGTCTCAAGTCTCAAGTGGGTACAGTTACAGGTCTCAAGTGGGTGCAGTTGGAGTTCTCAAGTCTCAAGTGGGTGCAGTTGGAGGTCTCAAGTCTCAAGTGGGTGCAGTTGGAGGTCTCAAGTCTCAAGGGGTACAGTTGCAGGTCTCAAGTCTCAAGGTGGTACAGTTGCAAGTCTCAAGTCTCAAGTGGGTGCAGTTGGAGTTTTCAAGTCTCAAGGGGTACAGTTGCAGGTCTCAAGTCTCAAGGTGGTACAGTTGCAAGTCTCAAGTCTCAAATGGGTGCAGTTGGAGTTTTCAAGTCTCAAGTGGGTGCAGTTGGAGGTCGCAAGTCGCAAGGGGTACAGTTGGAGGTCTCAAGTCTCAAGTGGGTGCAGTTGGAGGTCTCAAGACTCAAGGGGTACAGTTGGAGGTCTCAAGCCTCAATAGGGGCAGTTGGAGGTCTCAAGTCTCATGGGGGCAGTTGACGGTCTCAAGTCTCAGGGGGGCAGTTTTGTTGAGTCTGCAGTGGCAGGTCGAAAAACGTACTTTACATAACGAACGTCTCTGCGGCCCTGCTTCTATTATAATAATACCTTTATCAGTAATCACTTCACCAATACAAGTGGTAAAAAAAATACTAAACCTCAACAAATTTTTTTTAAAGGCGTTGACCGGTGCGATTTTCTAGACTATTCATTATTATTAATTCATGTAGTTCCCGTGTTGAGATACTTTCACATTCTACATATGAATAGACGCCGCAGTTAGCAAGCGGAATTAGCTGTCAGAATCATAGTCGCAGGGTAATAGACATTGCACAAAAGAACTTCTTGAGAAAAACAAACAAATTGGCGAGAGTCCATTAACCTGGTGACACAGTGACTCACATAACTCAGTTATATGAGGTTGACAATACCGTCTTTGTAGTACGTTGACGTTGTGTTGCACAGTTACTGTCGTGTCGACTGTTTCAATTAAACAACCATCGCTTGTTGCAGAGAGCCATCGACACAGACGCCATTGTCACACACGTATATATATATGGCTGCTGTGACATTGATAAGTGCGTCGTGAGTCGTGACTATGTAAGTAGAAATGGAAGTTCTTTACGAGAATGACTTCTCATTAGACTTGTAGAACACGCTGTGTAGAAGCCTTGTTAAAAATAGTGGAGTACACAGCCACGTCCCTGGATCCGCGCCTAGACATAGTTTCAGTTGGTGTATCAAAACTGTATCGGGAGCCGTTACAACAGTTGAATCCCGTACACCCCTGTGTCAGTTCCTTGGTATCTGTGATTTCTTTTAAGATTATTGAGATGAATGGCAGGTTGCCAGTACTACAATTTCTGTTTTTAAAGATTATAGAGAGTTTCCAGTACTACAATTGAACCACGATAAGAAGCACGTGAGTATTAGGCAGTTTTATATGTTCATATTGACATAAACAATAGCATAGCCATAGTAGTCGAGTGCAAGACCGTAAAGGCTACGCTGTGACATACGTCGATAAGTAAAACTTGAATACGGATCTACTCACTGGTCATTCCAAGAGTCGAGAAACCCCTTGAGTATAGCACTGCTTTCGTTCTTATTTCACCGGGCAGTCGTATTCCGGGTTAATCCAGAAGAACGTCCCACGACCAGATACATTTGCAGTTATGAAAGTGGACGGAAATGGCGCCACACTACAGTTACGTACGTCACTTCCGTTGATACACCCTGGTTCTCGCCATCATGCGTCGCCACTGACGCCACGGCGCGCGCCATTAGCGGTAATACGAATGAAACATCCCCGAGTATTCATGTCCTGTTAGGAAGACAGGCTCGGCATATACCTCTGTCCTCGGCAACAGCCTGCCAGTGCAGGGTTCGATGCTGTAGTCTTTCAAATATCTCCATATCACATATTTCTAGCTACATTTTTGGTATCTCGCAGTTACCAATGGCGGATCGAGGGGCAACGTGCAAAGACCTCTGGAATTTGGCGTGCCCCTATACCTTTTTGAATGTGCCCCCGTGACCGTGCCGCCTAAACCTGTGTAATGTGCCGCCGCGTTCAGGTTACAATAAGCTGAAGTGACGGCGACGGGGCGGCTTCCGATGTCATGAATGATCCGACAGCGCAACATTGGACTCGTGCTGAAGGTGAATATTAATTTGCGTCGGCCGCCAGTAGAGGTTTTGCCCCGCAGACTACATTATCTGGACAATTATCTTGTTACAATTCTAATATTGCCCGGCGCGGCTCAATCGCCGAAATTAATCATCTGAAATAAACCGAAATGAACCATCTGACGGTAAGAGTCTTGCGAGTATCTGACACCAGATTCTCTTTCTCGTGAAGCCGGACGAGAGTCGGTTAAGCGACATTTGAGTCGACTGGTGAGTGGAGGACATAATACTTCAGAGACGAACGACGACCGTGGCGGGTTGGAAGATGTTGGTCCGGTTGTCCCCCAGCACCACTACTTGACCGCTGTCCACGGACCCGAGACACACCATCGGCGGCCACCAGCTCGTGTAGAACAACAGGCCTCCCGTCTCCACCGTTAGGCCGTACACGTGATCGATCACGTGGTCACGCAACGTCACAGGCGTCCATCGTTTGTCTGTAGGAAACAACATATCGGTTTGGTAGGCGTGTTTGGGGATAGCTTAGTGCAGGGAACAACGTACCCGAGACGTACTGTATTGTGGCAGGGTGTTCGGGTAACAAAGTTCTCGAATGAGACACACGAACTCGCCAACATACGTTACGAATACCTAGCATCAGCAGGGCAAAGCACTCTTAAATATCTGTGTCTAATTACAAATCCTTATATTGTTCTTATGCCTGTACGTCAGACTACTTAATATTAGTTATGCTTAGTGCACGCACATACACACACGCACCCCCCACACACACGCACGCAAACGCACACCCCCCACACACACACGCACGCACACACAGACAAATGCACACACTAATGCACACGTACCCGCTTACAGGCACCCACACATACACGCACGCACATCTCACACATTCATAAATACTGTCTTCATTAATGTTTGAAACATCAAATCACCTTTTTGTATTCACACTGTACTTTGTTGTGGCGCCTTTGAGCTTATTTTACCCGCGTAATAAATGCCTAAATTAAAAATGAATATTTTTATTATATTGGTAAGCAGCAATATAACTAACACGTAATGACAAAAGCCCTTTCGCGTTCATACTTACTAATAGTATAACTTTACAACTGATGACGCATACTATTTAAGTGTGTATTTAACACCGTAGTTTAATGACCTGGCAGGCGCAAAGAGCTATACTTTTACGCGTTGTGGAAATACTTAGTTTGAAATTCGAAAGAACAAGTCGGAATCCGTCGTTGTCGGATGTAACTGTTGACCACTCACCGGTCATGTCCATCCGCTCAATGACCCTATTGTATCCGTCGGCGAAGTAGAGCGTCTGACCGATGGCGGCGAGTCCGTTCGGCCAGCTGCCTCGGCCGGGCAGTTTGAGCACCTCGACGTCGCCAGATGGCGTTGTCATCGAGCAGACACGTGGCGGCACGCCACTGGCTCCACTCTGGCCATACTCCGTCCAGTAGATGTGTCCTCGACTACAAGGGGCAGAGCACGGTTAGTCTTCTTGGTACATTTCACTAGGTCAAATGTAGGGCCTGATAAGTAGTATTTTATTATATTTGAGGAAAAACTGTCCATGTGAACTGAGGTCAATTGAAAGGGGTTGTCAGTGTGTAGTGGTGGTGGTGGTGTGGTGGTGGTGGTGGTGGTGGTGATGGTGGTGATGGTGGTGGTGGTGGTTGTGGTGGTGCTGGTGCTGGTGATGGTGGTGGTGGTGGTGGTGGTGGTGGTGGTGATGGTGGTGGTGGTGGTGGTGGTGTAGTTGGTGGTGGAGGTGGTGTAATATTTTGAGTCTTCAGCGATAGCAACAGGTCTCACATTAATATCTACACTTGTTGATTTGACAGCGAGACGACGCCACACGTGCGACCCAATACACTTGCCCTTTACTGTCGATGTCCACCGCTATTGCTCGTGGTTGGTATAAACTCGCAGCTACAACTCGCGCTGTCTCACTCGCCCCGTCTGTGGACTGCGACATGATGCTGCCCGCCAGTGTCCGTGAGTCATAACATGTCCAGTAGACTCGTTGACCAGCGAAAGCCAGGCCATGGATGCTCATGTTATTGCGATGGAAGACCGACGAATTTCGTGTTCGTAGTTCGGCTGTCAAAATGGTTTTGCTGCAAAAGTAAAACACAATTATGATAGGTCAGAATAGCCATCGACAATGTTATACACTTCTTTAACTATAGCCGACGTGCAAGCAACAGACGTGGCTGAAAATATAGCCTACACGGGCACATCCGATTTAGCAAAGCAGTCACACACATACACACGCGCGCATGCACGCACACACACACACACACACGCACGCACACACGCACGCACACGCCGACACGCACACACACGTACGCACACACGTACGCACACACGCACGCACATAATCAGAGGTTGATACATTTCAAGTGTTCGATAATTTGTGAGTAAATTGTCAGTTAATCAGATTTATATAATACAGCAGAGCTAGAACGGCGTCTAGGATGTCTTGAAGGAGCTTCGCACATCTGTGATTTTCCTTGAATAAATTAGGCACATTTGAATAAAATACAAACGGTCGCTAGTGAGCATTACCTGGTGAGGTCACTATAGTACAGTCTCTTTGCTGAACGGTCGAGGCACAAGCCGACGTAGTAGGCGCTTGAGTGTCCGTATATGAATGTGTAGACCCCCTGGTCTTGAGCTCCGTCGTCTAGAGCGATCAACTTGATGGTGTTTATGTCGGCGATTAGCGCGTACATCTTCGGTTCTACAAAACGAAATCATCTTAACACCGCTTATCTATGAAGGTATGCAACTAAATGAAGATACCCATCTTATATAATGCAGCATACGGTCAATAAAACCAAGTACACGATGCCCTATAATTATCTTCTTTGAGATGTGTTTAACCGCGATGTAGCGGTGGCGCATTAACTAATCAATCATATAATTCCAGCGTTATCGATTGCAAAGTTTTGGTCGCCGTTTTAATGGAAAATAATGTCTTAAGCTGTAAGACACTGCCTACAATCTATCATAAAACACTACAATATTTTGTGTCTAGACCATCATTCAACAATGTTGAACAGCAACTGTTTCTACACAAATACACTTGTTTGGGATACTTTCCCACTTATCTACCATTCCAGAAAACACTTCGCTTACCCGAGCATGTCGTCGCGGTGTTGCCCAGCGTGAGAAAGCTGGCTTCGGGGCACAGACAAGCGTAGTTGACTGCTTGTGGGTGGACACTGGGGGTCGGCACGCATATATGGCTGCACCGACTGTCAATGCAGGCGTCGTTCTCTTCTACGAAAAAACAGAAATTTCAGAGTAACAGAATATATATATATATATGTCACTTCTGAGAGAGAGAGAGAGAGAGAGAGAGAGAGAGAGAGAGAGAGAGAGAGAGAGAGAGAGAGAGAGAGAGAGAGAGAGAGAGAGAGAGAGAGAGAGAGAGAGAGAGAGAGAGAGAGAGAGAGAGAGAGAGAGAGAGAGAGAGAGAGAGAGAGAGAGAGAGAGAGAGAGAGAGAGAGAGAGAGAGAGAGAGAGAGAGAGAGAGAGAGAGAGAGAGAGAGAGAGAGAGAGAGAGAGAGAGAGATGTAACATCCCCATCGTATAAAAAACCTGACACATACAAATGTGCATTACAATTATAAATAAGTTTACTAGGCTCCCATATATTCCACTCATGTACATTTATATGTAATATATTTGTATGAAAACAAAGGAAAATCATTCTAAGCAAAGGAGGCTATAATTGCTATTCAAGGCCACACACTATCGTTACATTACACTTTCCATAGTTTGTTCGTAGATTAATTAATTAATTAAAATGGAAAGGGAGCAAAGCACGGGAGATCGGTGCCGGATATAAACTGTATTACTATGGAGAAGATGGGATGAAGAATTGAGTAGGAATTGTACTATGTGAAGATCTGAAAGACAGAGTACTAGCAGTGGAGCGACCGTGTTATAGAGTGATGAGAGTGAAATAGAGATCGAAGGAGAAGTGTGGAATGTTATCAGTTGCTATGCACCACAAACTGGATGCACAGAAGAGGAAAAGTAGGAATTCTGGGAACACATAGATGGTGAGATGCAAGCTGTACCAATTTGCGAGAGAATGGTGGTGTCAGGAGACCTAAGCGGACATGTCAGAAGAGATCGGACAGGATATAATGACGTACACGGAGGACACGGAATAGAAGTCGCAAACGAGGAAGTCATAAAGATACTAGACTTTGCAACAGCATACCAGTTGAGGATACTGAATACAGTCTACAAGAAGAGAAGGAACCACCTTGCAAGCGGGGGATGAGAAACCCAAATTGACTACATCATGGTGAGGAAAGAGCATGCTAAAGAATCAAAGAACTGTAAAGTATTACCCGCAGAGGCCATCACCACACAACTAGGTACTAGTTTCTGAACTGGAGCTGAGGAAAACAAGACAGAGGAGAACAGAGGGAAGGAAACAGATCAGATGGCGGAAGGTAAAAGAGGAAGAAGTGAGAGAGAACTTCAGAATAAATATAGTGGAGAGACTATCAGATAAAGAAAGTGGAAGAATGGTTGGAAGAAACTGCGGAGCAGATCAGGAAGTGTGGGGAGGAAGTATGTGGGAGGTCAACGGGGAAGAAGAAGCCCGTAGTAGAAAGCTGGTGGTGAAATGTTGACACTGAGAATGCAGTTAAGGAAAAGAAAGACAGACTGAAGAAATGGAAACGAACAGGAGCAGAGATAGACAGGGCAGAGTACAAGAGAGCGAAAGCAACGGCTAAGAAGGTGGTGACAAGAGTGAGAGAAGAAGCAGTAGAGAGATTGTACGACAACCTAGAAACAAGTGATGGTCAGAAGGACATCTATAGAATAGCAGCAGCTAGGGACCGTGCAGGAAAGGACATAGGCCAGATACGTACAGTCAAAAGTGCAACGGGAGAAGTATTGATAAAAGACGATGACATCAAAGAGAGATGGGGCCAATACTTTAACTGGCTGATGAACGAGGAAAACCCGAGAGTAGAAACCGAGGAGAGGGATGTGAATCAACGAATGGTAAGGAGTATCAGTGATGAAGAAACAGAGAAAGCACTCAGAGGGATGAAAAGTGGGAAGACTGTAGGAGCAGATGAAATACCAAATGAAGCTTTATAATGTAAGGGCAACTTTTGGTGTAAAGTTACTATGCAGACTATTCAACTGTGTCAGAACACATGCCATCGATTTGGCGACAGAGCATACTGGTCCCAATCTTCAAGGGAAAAGGTGACATTCAGGAGTGTAAGAACTACTGAGAGATCAAACCCCTGACTCACACCTTTAATGTATGGGAGAGAGTCATAGACAAGAAGATGAGAGAATGCACAGACATACATGAAAGTCAGTTTGGGTTTATGCCAGGCAGGGGTACCACAGATGCGCTTTTCATTCTCAAACAAACAATAGAGAAACACAGGGAAGGACAGAAGGACATCAGAGTGGTATTTATAGGCCTGGAGAAAGCATACAATTGGGTACCAAGAGAGGAGATATGGAGATGTGAGAGAAAGGAATGTACCGGAAAAGTACATCAGACTGATACATGATACGTACTGGGGGTGTGAGACAAAGATACGCAGTGTGGCTGGTGAAAGCAGCAACTTTGGCGTAGAGGTTAGGTTGCACCAAGGATCTGCATTGAGTCCATACCTGTTCCTCATATTGATGGACGTCTTGACGGAGAAGGTTAGAAAAGATGCACCAGAATCAATGCTGTTCGCAGATGACATTGTGCTGTGTGGAGGAAAGGAGGTAGACATGACACAGTACCTGGAGACGTGGAGGAAGGCACTGGAAGAGAAAGGAATGAGGGTTAGTTGACCGAAAACCCAATTCATGGACTTCATGTTCGAACGGAATGACGAGATAGACAGACCAACTGTAAAGATACTGGGAGACGAGCTGAAAAAATGACACACTTCAAATATCTAGGGTCAGTCGTGGAAGAGACAGGAGGCATGGAAACGGAGATCAAACACAGAGTGAGTGCAGCTTGGAGAATTGAAAGAAATGCAGTGGAGTGTTGTACGATAGGAGGATGCCAGTGAAGTTGAAGGGGAAGATCTACGAAACAGTAGTCAGGCCAGCAATGCTGTACGGGGCTGAGACCTGGGCAACAACGAAAGGACAAGAAACAAGGATAGAGATTAATTAGATGAGGATGCTGAGGTGGATGCGTGGAGTAACAAAGAAAGATAAGATCCGAAACGAATATATTAGAGTGACACAAGCATCAAAAAAGATAAGAGAGAAACGACTGAAATGGTACGGGCATGTGATGAGAAGGGAAGAGGAGCACATAGGGAGAAGAGTGCTAAATGCAGAGATACCAGGAAGAAGAAGGAGAGGACGACCGAAGACCAGTTGAAAAGACACATGCAGAAGAGTCATGGAAATCGTGGGTCTGAGTGCAGATGTGGTGATGGACAGGGCGACATGGAGAAAGAAAATGACCAGCCATACCGACGACCCCAGATGACGGGAAACGTCAGAGAAGAAGAAGAAATTCGTAGATTAATTAACATGTTTAGCTGACTGCTGTTCAGGTTGATCTTAATTAACTTAATGATTTATTTTGACATTTAAACTAATTTATTATTGTTATATTTAAATAAGTTTAACATGTACTATTTATTTATTAATTTTATGTCAGTGGTTTGAGTCATACTTGACTTCGAGGACTCAGACTGTCTCTCCAGGCCAGACCCAGTCAGACCCGTCGGAGCTGCTCCACGGAGTGCCACAGGGATCTGTTCTCGGCCCAGTTTTGTTTACACTCTACACGGGACCCATTGGGCAGATAGTTAGGCAGCACCGACTTGACTTCCATCTCTTTGCCGATGATTCTCAATTGTATGTCTGATTTAAGATCAAGGACACTAACGACGAGACCGCTGCACTGGCACGCATCCAAGCATGTGTGGGAGAACTGAAAGCATGGATGACTCATCATTGTCTTCAGCTGAATGACAACAAGACTGAAGTATTTAATTATGATCACCACACCAAGCTCGGCCAGCAAGCACAGTCTGCCTGATGTCGTCATCGGTGACAGCGTCCTCCAGCCTACTACCGTCGCTCGCAACCTTGGAGTGATGTTTGACAGTGAGCTCGGCGTGAAATCGCAAGTGTCAAACTGTGTCAGGTAGCATACTTTCATCCATCAGAGATTGCTTGATACAACATGCCACTGAACTCCTGGTTCATTCCCTCGTCATATCGCGACTGGACTATGGAAATGGCCTCCTTTACGGTGTACCTGATCAACTACTGGACAAGCTGCAGATAGTCCAGAATGTGGCAGCTCGTGTTGTGGTCAAAGCCAGTCGCTATGATCACATAACACCCATCCTAGAGACTCTCCATTGGCTTCCCGTCCGATACCGTATCGAGTACAAGGTCGTACTGATGACGTTCAAAGCCCTTCATCTGTTTGCGCCGAGCTACATCACAGACCTGCTCCAGTTCTACCATCTCATCAGCTTCTCTACTGAGTGTACGCAGTGCACACCTCCGTCAGTACGGTGATCGTGCCTTCTCCATCCCTGCTCCTCGCCTGTGGAACAATCTTCCCCGCGATATGCGCAAATGTGACTCTTTACACCACTTCAACAGATTCCTAAAGACTCACCTGTTCAAACGAGCCTTCTACTCCTGAACTTTCACTCTCGTTTAATGTTGTCGCTCGATTGTACATTTTTATGATTATTTATTTATTTATTCTATGCTATGTTTTTATGATCTTAAATTTATAGTGCTGTTTTTTAATGTTCTTATAAGTGTCTTAACGATAATTTGATTGGACATTTGGTGCCACGTTTTTATGATGTTCGATTTTTAGTGCTTTTTTATGTTTATAAAATCTCGACTGTGTTACTCTTTTTGTCATAGCGCCTTCGAACAGGGTAACCTGGAGTCACTGTGCTTTATAAATACTGTAATTATTATTATTATTATTATTACAGCGTTGCGAATGTTGATGGATATGGCGTTATACAAAACAAATATGATTATTTTATTATTAAAAGCACAACATACCTTGTATAGAGCTTCGTTTCTCTGCAACATACGTTATACTAGAGCAAGAACGAAGGTCACCCGAGAGAAATATTCCGCTTCTTCCTCGCCGCAAGACGATCTTTGCCGATTTGAGCGAAGCTTCCGCCACAAATATGTCGTCTTTATCCGCTGCTATGCATTGAACTTTCGCATTTTCTTGCCGTGTAGACCGAGTCTGCTCATCGTTGACCCAGCTGCGAGAAGACGTGTTATACAGGGTAGACACGGCATACGTTTCGTTGGCAATGTTTGCTCGCCAAACGTAGAGGATGTCGCCAGAAATTGTCAACCAGTTTTTTGCCCCAGTGCCGACAAACCGATGAATTTGCACGAGATTGTGTCCGTCGAACTGGGTCCGCCAAAGTACCCCTGGACCGTCCGCTTCAATGACGTATATTTGACTGAAAACAAGTCCTAGAGTCATGTGGGTGACTTATTATGCACAAACTATACAGTATACATTATGTAAACAGGATGGAAAAGTAGACAAATAACGGTGTACACTTATACATAATTAAACAAGTCCTTTCAAAAAGATTAAAACAGTTCGGCACATCCTTGCCTAAATAAAAAAAATTCTTATGAGATCGTTTAAATGTAACTTCAGAGAAAACGAGTGCAACAGGTCGTATAAGTACGCCTAAAATGAATAGGGCCTATTTGCTGAGATATTATAACTGTTCCGGGTACACTGAAACAGTCACGCATGACGGTCACCTGTGGAGAAGGTCGAGAACGAGGGAGGTGGGATGACGGACAGCCGTAGTGACGACACGACGGTTGGAGCCCGTCAAGTCGACGGACTCGACGGCCTGCCAGTTGTACACGTTGCCGTCTCGCTTCGGCCGGGAGCAGCCGCACGCCGTGAAGTACAGGCGTCGGTGCTGCCAGTCCCCCGCCAGACCTGCACGCAAACACGCAGTGGTTCTGGTCGGATATAATGCTGACACTATTGCGCATGTGCGTATAGTATTGTTGTGGATAAGTTGCGTTCTTGTAGAGAGAAATAGAGCGGAGAGAGGGGGCGGGAGGGACGGGAGGAAGGCTGGAGGTTGAAACGACGGAGGAGGGCAGGATTGAGGGAGAGTAGGAGGGAGGGAGGGAAGGAGGGAGGGAGGGATGGAGGGACGGAGGGAAGGGGAGAGAGGGAGGGGTGAAAGGGAGGAAGGGGGGGGGGGGGAGAGGTGAGTGGGGACAGGGCGAAGGCGTGAGAGAGAGAGAGAGAGAGAAAAAAAAGAGAAGAGAGAGAGAGAGGAGAGAGAGAAGAGAGAGAAGAGAGAGAAGAGAGAGAAAGAGAGAGAAGAGAGAAGAGAGAGAAGAGAGAGAGAGAAGAGAAGAGAAAAGAGAGAGAGAGAAGAGAGAGAAGAGAAGACAGAGAGAGAGAAAGTAGAAGAGAGAGAGAGCAGAGAGAATGAGAGACAAAAAAGAGGGAGCGAGGAAGAGAGAGAAGAGAGAGAAAGAAGAAATATAAAAGAGAGAGAGAGAAGAGATATAGAGAGAAGAGAGCGAGAAGAGAGAGAAGAGAGAGAAAGAAGAAAGAGAAAAGAGAGAGAGAGAAGAGAGAGAAGAGAGAGAAGAGAGAGAAGAGAGAGAAGAGAGAGAAGAGAGAGAAGAGAGAGAAGAGGGAGAAGAGAGAGAAGAGAGAGAAGAGAGAGAAGAGAGAGAAGAGGGAGAAGAGAGAGAAGAGAGAGAAGAGAGAGAAGAGAGAGAAGAGAGAGAAGAGAGAGAAGAGGGAGAAAGAAGAAAGAGAAAAGAGAGAGAGAGAAGAGAGAGAAGAGAGAGAAGAGAGAGAAGAGAGAGAAGAGAGAGAAGAGAGAGAAGAGGGAGAAGAGAGAGAAGAGAGAGAAGAGAGAGAAGAGAGAGAAGAGAGAGAAGAGAGAGAAGAGAGAGAAGAGAGAGAGAAGAGAGAGAAGAGAGAGAAGAGAGAGAAGAGAGAAGAGAGAAGAGAGAAGAGAGAGAAGAGAGTGAGAGAGTGAGAGGGAAAGAGAGAGAGAGGGGGGGAGAGAGAGAGAGGGAAAGAAGAGAGAGAGAAGAGAGAGCGAGAGAGAGAGAGAGAAAGAAGAGAGAGGGAGGAGAGAGCGAGAAGAGAGAGAGAGAGCGAATGGAGAGTAGAGAAAGAGAAGAAAGAAGTGTGAGAGAGAGAAAGAAAAAAAAAGAGAGAACGAGAGACAGAGATGAGAGAAAGAGAGAGAAAGAAGAGAGAGGGAGGGGAGAGAGAGAGAAAGAGAGAGAGAGAGAGAGAGAGAGAGAGAGAGATAGAGACGAGAGAAGAGAGAGAGAGAGAGAGAGAGAGAGAGAGAGAGAGAGAGAGAGGGGGGGGGCAGCAGCAGCAGCAACAGCAGCAAACGTTGATCAGCAAACGTATTATTTGGATTTTTGAGATGTAGTGTGTTTGTGCTGCCCACTTGTTATTGTATCACAATTTACTTTTGGAAGAAGGTAGATAATTGTACATTAGTTGTTGTATTAAGAAGACATATTGCCAGTTGTGAATGTAAACACGTTGACTACATGATAAAATAACTGGAATTACGTGCTTTGACCAAACTTGTTGGAAACACAGCATCAAAGAGCATCACATAGTATTATAGTTGGTAGACAACGTTGGATATAGTCTTACGGGCAGCAAGGTAAAACATCAACTGTGCTTTGAGCCCTGCCTTACTGTGCAGTATTCAGCTTACTGACTACGTTGTCGATTCCGTCGCTCGCGCCGAGTACTGTCCTTCGTCCGCTGCCATCCAGAGCGATCGAGTAAATGGCGTTCTCTCGTTTGTCGCTCCACAAGACCCGCCCGTCGACAGGGTCATAGGTAACGGCCGTGGGACATGCGCTACGGGCGACCAAGTAAGTGTTGTTGTCGCGTTTGTCGCTTCGGAACAGGCGAAGAACTCCCGCGAGACAGTCGGCAACCAGGAGAAAGTCACGAGGTTCTACAAAAACATTTAAAACCCGTTTGAAGGTCAACCGCACGACTGTGACAGTTTGGTACAAATGTGAGTCGTCCTAGTAGTTGTTTGTATTTGTTATTCCGTTCTACTTGCTGTGGTGACATTTATTTGAGAAGGCTTTACGTAGACCTACCCATTGTGATGCTGAATGCCTTGGAGACGTAAAATGTGTGTGTGTGTGCGTGTGAGCGTGTGTGCGTGTGTGCGTGTGTGCGTGCGTTCGTGCGTTCGTGCGTTCGTGCGTGTGCATGCGTGTGTGTCACTACGTGTGTGTCACTGTGTGTGTCACTGTGTGTGTATGTGTATGTGTGTGTGTGTGTGTGCGTGTTTGTGCGCGCGCGCGTGCGTGTACTTTACCCGCATTTATGTGTTTGCGCGTGTGCACGCATACGTATTTGTTTTCTTCAAAACTGTAGGTAGAAAGTTAAATAGATATATGTATTTATTTTACCGATATTGTACAGTACAAAGTAGTAATACAAATAAAACATACATGTATCCTTTCTACATCAATAAAGGAGCCTTTGGGACATTGCCCACACAGTGGAAATGGAAAACAAAAACGTTCTGATCCCGTTTTCAGCACCACGCGCCGTTCTAATAACACATGTCGTAATTTTACACACTGAACTGTTACCTTCGCAGCTGAGCTTGTCGTGTCCCAACATTCGGCCTCCGAACGTGGCGCATGCGCACTGGTAAGTCTGAGGTCCCGTGATCAGACACAACTGATCGCATGACCCGCGTCCAGGCTGCCCGCAAACATGTCTGCCTGAAACGTGATAGGTTTAATAAACACATCTTCTATGGTTACTTCGTAGATGTCCTAAAAAGGTCAGGGTCTTAATAGCTGTCCCGGTGGCGAAAGTATACCTCCATGAGAGCAATAGCCTTAATTAGGCTAATGCGATTCAAATATCCTAAAAAACACCTAAAGTGAAATTAACTGGACGTGGGATGAACGAAGACAAATTACAAAATGAGCGTGGAAAACAGAAGCGGGTGGTAGACGTAGAAAAATACGAAGAATGCCGAGATGGAAAGACAGCATGAAGCGAGATCTTACTGTCACCCTTTCGCAAAACGCAAACGGGAACAGCCGAACTTAGCGAATGTGCATCATATTAGAAAACAGCTATCGCTGGTCATTGTGGAATACCCAGGTAGTTATGTGGCATGTCTAAACAACTAATTGCAGAGACACCAAATCTCCGTACGTGAAAAAGGGTTATTAGCCTCCCAATTATTTTCTATAAAATCTATCAATGACATCACTGAGACCATCATTTTATTGAAATTTTCGTACTGCACAAGAGCCATCCTTCCTTTATTCATATCCAATATAGTAATTTAATTTCTCTTCATTCTTTTACCTGGCGTCTCTCTCATTAAAGCGATTGGAAAGCATACTCATCGGTTGCAGTGTCTCGTCTTTAATGGCGACGTTGAATATATGTCTACGTGACAATCGACCCGCAGAGTGGCTGTATTGCTGCACGGCCTCCTGGGCAAGGTCAGCGAGGTAGAGATGGCCGTCCCAGGCGGTGAAGTAGGCCCTGTTCCCGACCACGCTGAGACCAAACAGGGGGTTCCGTAGAAACGACGTCGATGCGAATTTACGGTGGTTGTCGACGCGAGCAAGAGAGGGCGCCGCGATCGAGTTGATCTGTTTGTAGTATCCGTCGACCCAATAGAGACGGCTGCAACAGAAACCGCGGAACCATTGCAAGGGTTCTTGGCACATAAACATTTGTTTTGAAGAACAACAATGCGTAGAAATGGCGGATCTTCCATCCCCAATGAACAATCAGTGATGATAATGATGATGATGATAATTATAATAACGACGAAGACGATGATGATGATGATAATGAGAAGAGAGAGATGGTCGATGATAACAACGATGATTGCGAAGACGATTAATATAATTAATAAACATTCCTCTTCTTCTTCTTATCATTAATCTGCAGGACACACGCGTGTGTGTAAGCTTATCTTGAGCGACTTCCACGGTACCCGTTCTCCTAACGACTAGGTGGTGGTGGTGCTGATGATGATGACAATTATTAATATTATTATCATCATCAAAATTGCATGTTCCCATATAATCATAGCACATACTAATAATTGTTTCTTGCTTTATCTCGTTCCTTTACTGTTGTTTAGTTAGTTGGCTGAGTAAGCATGCTACATGTCTCCATGTCGTACTTGTGGACCTGGTCGAACGACAGCTGGTTGGGCCAGCGTAGTCCGGTATAGACCACCCTCCGTCGGTCCGTCCCGCTCAGTGAGCTGCGTTCGATCATTCGCGTCCCCTGATCGGCCCATAACAACGTCCTGCGAAAACAACGATGGTAGACGACGATGGTAGACGACGATGGTAGACGACGATGGTAGACAACGATGGGAGACGACGATGGGTGACAACGATGGTAGACGACGATGGGAGACGACGATGATAGACAACGATGGTAGACAACGATGAAAAACCGATGGTAGACGACGATGGTAGACGACGATGGTAGACGACGATGATAGACAACGATGGGAGACAACGATGATAGACAACGATGATAGACAACGATGGTAGACAACGATGGGAGACAACGATGATAGACAATGATGGTAGACAACGATGGTAGACAACGATGGTAGACAACGATGGGAGACAACGATGGTAGACAACGATGGCAGACAACGATGATAGACAACGATGCTAGACAACGATGGGAGACAACGATGATAGACAATGATGGTAGACAACGATGGTAGACAACGATGGGAGACAACGATGGTAGACAACGATGGCAGACAACGATGGCAGACAAAGATGGCAGACAACGACGGCAGACAACGATGGTAGACAACAATGATAGACAACGATGGGAGACAACGATGATAGACAACGATGATAGACAACGATGGCAGACAACGATGGTAGACAACGATGGCAGACAACGATGGTAGACGACGATGATAGACAACGATGGGAGACAACGATGATAGACAACGATGATAGACAACGATGGGAGACAACGATGGTAGACAACGACGGCAGACAACGATGGTAGACGACGATGATAGACAACGATGGGAGACAACGATGATAGACAACGATGATAGACAACGATGGGAGACAACGATGGTAGACAACGATGATAGACAACGATGGGAGACAACGATGATAGACAACGATGGCAGACAACGATGGCAGACAACGATGGTAGACAACGATGGCAGACAACGATGGTAGACAACAATGATAGACAACGATGGGAGACAACGATGATAGACAACGATGATAGACAACGATGATAGACAACGATGGGAGACAACGATGATAGACAACGATGGCAGACAACGATGGTAGACAACGATGGTAGACAACGATGGCAGACAACGATGGTAGACGACGATGATAGACAACGATGGGAGACAACGATGATAGACAACGATGATAGACAACGATGGGAGACAACGATGGTAGACAACGACGGCAGACAACGATGGTAGACGACGATGATAGACAACGATGGGAGACAACGATGATAGACAACGATGATAGACAACGATGGGAGACAACGATGGTAGACAACGATGGCAGACAACGATGGCAGACAAAGATGGCAGACAACGACGGCAGACAACGATGGGAGACAACGATGATAGACAATGATGGTAGACAACGATGGTAGACAACGATGGGAGACAACGATGGTAGACAACGATGGCAGACAACGATGATAGACAACGATGATAGACAACGATGATAGACAATGATGGTAGACAACGATGGGAGACAATGATGGTAGACAACGATGGGAGACAACGATGGTAGACAACGATGATAGACAATGATGGGAGACAACGATGGTAGACAACGATGATAGACAATGATGGGAGACAACGATGGTAGACAACGATGATAGACAACGATGGTAGACAACGATGGTAGACAGCGATGGTAGACAACGATGATAGACAACAATGGGAGACAACGACGGTAGACAACGATGGGAGACAATGATGGTAGACAACGATGATAGACAACGATGGGAGACAACGATGGTAGACAACAATGGGAGACAATGATGGTAGACAACGATGATAGACAACGATGGGAGACAACGATGGTAGACAACGATGGTAGACAACGATGGGAGACAACGACGGTAGACAACGATGGGAGACAATGATGGTAGACAACGATGATAGCCAACGATGGGAGACAACGATGGTAGACAACGATGGGAGACAACGACGGTAGACAACGATGGGAGACAATGATGGTAGACAACGATGATAGACAATGATGGGAGACAATGATGATAGACAACGATGGTAGACAACGATGATAGACAACGATGGTAGACAACGATGGTAGACAGCGATGGTAGACAACGATGATAGACAATGATGGGAGACAATGATGATAGCCAACGATGGTAGACAACGATGATAGACAACGATGGTAGACAACGATGGTAGACAGCGATGGTAGACAACGATGATAGACAACGATGGTAGACAACGATGATAGACAACGATGGTAGACAACGACGATAGACAATGATGGGAGACAACGATGGTAGACAACGATGATAGACAACGATGGTAGACAACGATGGGAGACAACGATGGGAGACAACGATGGTAGACAACGATGGTAGACAACGATGGTAGACAACGATGGTAGACAACGATGGTAGACAACGATGATAGACAATGATGATAGACAACGATGGGAGACAACGATGGTAGACAACGATGATAGACAACGATGGTAGACAACGATGGTAGACAACGATGGGAGACAACGATGGTAGACAACGATGATAGACAACGATGGTAGACAACGATGGTAGACAACAATGGGAGACAACGATGGTAGACAACGATGATAGACAATGATGGGAGACAACGATGGTAGACAACGATGATAGACAATGATGGGAGACAACGATGGTAGACAACGATGATAGACAACGATGGTAGGCAACGATGGTAGACAGCGATGGTAGACAACGATGATAGACAACAATGGGAGACAACGACGGTAGACAACGATGGGAGACAATGATGGTAGACAACGATGATAGACAACGATGGGAGACAACGATGGTAGACAACAATGGGAGACAATGATGGTAGACAACGATGATAGACAACGATGGGAGACAACGATGGTAGACAACGATGGTAGACAACGATGGGAGACAACGACGGTAGACAACGATGGGAGACAATGATGGTAGACAACGATGATAGCCAACGATGGGAGACAACGATGGTAGACAACGATGGGAGACAACGACGGTAGACAACGATGGGAGACAATGATGGTAGACAACGATGATAGACAATGATGGGAGACAATGATGATAGACAACGATGGTAGACAACGATGATAGACAACGATGGTAGACAACGATGGTAGACAGCGATGGTAGACAACGATGATAGACAATGATGGGAGACAATGATGATAGCCAACGATGGTAGACAACGATGATAGACAACGATGGTAGACAACGATGGTAGACAGCGATGGTAGACAACGATGATAGACAACGATGGTAGACAACGATGATAGACAACGATGGTAGACAACGACGATAGACAATGATGGGAGACAACGATGGTAGACAACGATGATAGACAACGATGGTAGACAACGATGGGAGACAACGATGGGAGACAACGATGGTAGACAACGATGGTAGACAACGATGGTAGACAACGATGGTAGACAACGATGGTAGACAACGATGATAGACAATGATGATAGACAACGATGGGAGACAACGATGGTAGACAACGATGATAGACAACGATGGTAGACAACGATGGTAGACAACGATGGGAGACAACGATGGTAGACAACGATGATAGACAACGATGGTAGACAACGATGGTAGACAACAATGGGAGACAACGATGATAGACAACGATGATAGACAACGATGATAGCCAACGATGGGAGACAACGATGGTAGACAACGATGATAGACAACGATGGTAGACAACGATGGTAGACAACGATGGTAGGCAACGATGGTAGACAACGATGGGAGACAACGATGGTCAACTACTTGCTGGTGCAGACAGAACACAGGGGAGCGTGCTCCATCGACGGCAGCGGTTCTTAACCTTTTTCGCGGCGACCCAAATTCAGGTCGCGGGACTTGCTTGCGGCTCATGGCTTCAAACATTTAACTTAACAAAATAAATGATTATAAAATAAGTAATTAAACAATAAATATACATAAGATAAATACATTATAAATGAGAATATTTGTTAAAGTTGCTTACCGAACATATGTGAATAACCAAATGAACGCCGTTCTTTGGTTTATCGACGTAGAAAGAGGATATCCCGTGCATACTTTTCAGTTGTGCCAAGTCTAACGCTTTGGTAGTGGAGCATACCCGTTTCTTAATTTTTGAGATAATTTCACGGCCCACCGCTTTTGTGCAAAAATCTGCCGCCAGATCAAAATTTCAATGTTTAAGAAATAATTACTCATTGCCAGTCCATTTATACAGCCTAACCAACATTTCACGTTGAATATGTATCATGATTAATAAACTACATACCTTAAATTTGAAAAATTATCCGGTCACAGAGCGGTTCCATATTTTACATGCAACCATCTCGCGGCTGCTGCGCTAGGGTCTAGATACTCGTCTACCCTCAGTACATCATGAAAAGACATATCGCATGTTGTGAATAATTACTTGGCAAACAAAGTCAAGGATGGCTGAAGGAGTCGGGAAATTGTAATATTTCCTTTGAATAACATGATATGATTGTAAGGAAGCTGACAATCAGATAATTAAGGTAGCGTATCTGGACACGCTGCCTAAAGCGGTATTTGTCAGTGCAACTGTACTTTAAAGATTTCGAAAAGGGAACTGATTTGTGCCCAAGGCGCATTTTCTGCAGCATTAGACGGAATTGGAATTGTCCACACCAGCTGCATGCGAGATAAACAGTTTACATCAAATGTCCACACCAGCTGCATGCGAGATGAACAGTTTACACCAAATGTCCACACCAGCTGCATGCGAGATGAGCAGTTTACACCAAATGTCCACACCAGCTGCATGCGAGATGAACAGTTTACACCAAATGTCCACACCAGCTGCATGCGAGATGAACAGTTTACATCAAATGTCCACAACAGCTGCATGCGAGATGAACAGTTTACATCAAATGTCCACACCAGCTGCATGCGAGATGAACAGTTTACACCAAATGTCCACACCAGCTGCATACGAGATGAACAGTTTACACCAAACGTCCACACCAGCTGCATGCGAGATGAACAGTTTACATCAAATGTCCAAACCAGCTGCATGCGAGATGAACAGTTTACACCAAATGTCCACACCAGCTGCATGCGAGATGAACATTTTACACCAAATGTCCACACCAGCTGCATGCGAGATGAACAGTTTACACCAAATGTCCACACCAGCTGCATGCGAGATGAACAGTTTACATCAAATGTCCACACCAGCTGCATGCGAGATGAACAGTTTACACCAAATGTCCACACCAGCTGCATGCGAGATGAACATTTTACACCAAATGTCCACACCAGCTGCATGCGAGATGAACAGTTTACACCAAATGTCCACACCAGCTGCATGCGAGATGAACATTTTACACCAAATGTCGAGTGAAATAAAAATTGCTGTGTGAGATATTCAGTATATTTCAGTAACACAGCATTTCAAATTTATGCAACATTCAACTGGCATCAATTGTTTGTTTCGCATAGATTAGGTACCGTGAGCAAACAAGCGGGACAAAAAAGAAAATTCGGACAGTCATTGGAGACCCTTGGCGACCCACTCAAAATAGCTTGGCGATCCAATTTTGGGTCGCGACCCAGGGGTTAAGAACCGCCGATCTGCGGAAAATCAATTGGGAGTTCTGTGAACCTCGAAGTGAGATTGGTCCAGGTAATCTCGCATTAGCATTCAATATATTAAACACATGTCGAGTTTTCCAAAATCGCGGACATACGGGTGTTCGACTGTGCGTGCGTGTGTGCGTGTGTGCATACGTACACATACACGCGCTCACACACGCACGCACGCACACACGTACTTACGTTCTTATGGACCTACAAACGTATACACATAGATACACATACACACGTGCATACGTACATGACTGCGTGTACTCACGTGTGTGCATATGTGCGTATATGTGTTTGTGTTAATATATGTATGTGTATGTATGTGTAAGTATGTGTATGTATATGTATGTATGTGTATGTATGTGTATGTATGTGTATGTATGTGTATGTATGTGTATATATGTGTGTATGTCCGTCCGTCCATATCTCTGTCTCTGTCTGTCTGTCTGTCTGTCTGTCTGTCGGTCGGTCGGTCTGTCTGTCTGTCTGTCTGTCTGTCTGTCTGTCTGTCTGTCTGTCTGTCTGTCTGTCTGCCTGTCTGCATGTATGCATGTATGCATGTATGCAGGTATGCAGGTATGCAGGTACGCATGTATTCATATATTCATATATGTAATAATTAATTATGTAGTCGGTGGCGACCTACAAAGTGCTCGGGTCAGTAGCGATCTACCCTGTCCTCGGGTCGGTGGCGACCTACCTAGTGCTCGAATCAGTGGCGATCTACCCAGTGCCCGGGTTGGTGGCGACCTACCAAGTGCTCGGGTCAGTGGCGACCTACCAAGTGCTCGAATCAGTGGCGACCTACCCAGTGCTCGGGTCGGTGGCGACCTACCAAGTGCTCGGGTCAGTGGCGACCTACCCTGTGCTCGGGTCGGTGGCGACCTACCCAGTGCTGGGGTCAGTGGTGACCTACCCAATGCTGGAGTCGGTGGCGACCTACCATGTGCTCGGGTCAGTGGCGACCTACCTAATGCTCGAATAAGTGGCGACCTACCTAATGCTCGAATCAGTGGCGACCTACCCAGTGCTCGGGTCAGTGGCGACCTACCAAGGGCTCGGGTCAGTGGCGACCTACCCAGTGTTGGGGACGGTGATGAACTATCCAGTGCTGGGGTCGGTTGCGACCTACTCTGCGCTCGAATCAGTGGCGACCTACCCAGTGCTTGGGTCAATGGCGATATACCAAGTGCTCGGGTCAGCGGCGACCTACCCAGTGCTGGGGGCAGTGACGACCTACCCGGTGCTGGGGGCGGTGACAACCTACCCAGTGCTCGGGTCGGTGGCGACCTACCCAGTGCCGGAGGCGGTGACTACCTACCCGGTGCTGGGGGCGGTGGCGACCTACCAAATGCTCGGGTCAGTGGCGAACTACCCAGTGCTGGGGGCGGTGACAACCTACCCAGTGCTGGGGGCGGTGACAACCTACCCAGTGCTCGGGTCGGTGGCGATGCCGCGGGGCAGTAGCAGACCAGAGCTGATGATGATTTTACGGTATCTGCCTTCATAGTCTGCTACCTCGATGGTCAGCCTCACTTCGTCCGTCCAGTATAGAAGTTTGGCCACCCAGTCAACGGTCAGGCAGTTTACAACGCCAACATCTGCTAACGTAACGTGGTGTATTCATCGCAACATAATAAGTTAGCAACCAGCGAATAATTCATTCAGAGGGAGAAGCGGTATTGCTTTGGCCATATGATTTACACTGAACGAAGACAGAGAGGATTAAGTTAAAATGATTTATTCACGCAGAAGGTCGGCCTGGGTGGCAGCGGTGTTACTTTATGAATGGGCCCCCTACTTTCTAATAAGTAAGGGCGTCAACTTCAGTCATTCAGTTACTATAAGTGAAGTTGTTTAAATTACTGACCTATTGTACGTACAAACTAAATTAGAAAATGTTATGTAATAAAATTTTAATCAGATACATCAAACATGATAACGTTGACAAACACGTCTACAGAAGTTGTACGTATTCGACTATTGGCGAATTACTGTTTTAGAAAATACAATAAAGACATTGTTAATATAGTCTCTCTAGATAGCGTGTTCAGATAAGAATCTGGAGAGGAATAGTTAAAGTGGGTAGACACATGAAGCCAGTGGCGGGAGAACAACTAACGAAGAAAGCAGATGTCCGGAAAGTGGAAGGTAAAAAGAGACAACTACGTTTTCAATCAAGTATTTTTTAGCAACTGAGAATATCCATTTGTATATTGCCTCCTCTAGCTCCTGTATTCCCACCCTAATTGCACTGTCGCTCCTCAACTCTCTCCTTCCTCACTCTCTCTCCCTCACCTCTCTCTCTCCCTCTCTCTCTCTCTCTCTCTCTCTCTCTCTCTCTTTCTCTCTCTCTCTCCATCTCCAACTCCATCTCCCTCTCTCCCCCTCTCTTTCTCTCTCTCGCTTTCTCCCTCTCTCCATATATTTCCCTCCTCCTCTCTCTGCTACTCCCCTTCTCTCTCCATACATCCCCTTCTTCCCCCCTTCTCTCCTGAAATCCCTACCTGTAATGATGTTCCGACCGACGCCATTGTGTAGATTCGTTCGACCAATTCGTTGGTGTTTGCGAGCGACGTCAGAAAAAAACAGAACATTTTCTCGCACGTCGATAGCGAGTCCAACGACATGGTACAAATCCTACCAACAAGAAAGTCGATTAGGACAGTAAGGATGCAGGGACGCAACGCAGAGTATAGGCCTGACGATACAACTGCAATAATTAAATTGTCAATCTAGTTCACGTCATGTTCTCCGCTTGCACAGACACAACCTACAACTTACAGCTCTAAACAACGCCTGGACAACGGGAAAGAGGCTGGCCACTGGGCACCTGGAGAAGAACTATAGAAGAAGAAATGAACCTGGCAAGGAAGACCTGGCACGAACTGAGCTGTCTCGCCCAAGACACTTCTGGCTGGAGGATATTTGTTGAAGCCTTATACTCCAGTCGGAGCAAAGAGCATACGAGAGGAAGGAAGGATTTCACAACTACTACACCTCGGCATGATGCACTCATGGTGGTGAGAGAAATCAACGCAATAATTGGAGAGGGAAACCCAGGAAGAGAAAGGGCCAAGGGCACCCAGGGCTTTGGACGCATGAATAACAACGACGAGAGACTCTCGGATCTATGTGTAGAAAATAACTTAGTCATAGTTGGAACACTATTCAAGCACATAACCATTCACAAGACCACTTGGAGGTCTCCATATAACAGTACTGTCAGCCAGATCGATCATGTGGTAATAATCACCAGAAGTGGAGATGATCACTGAAGGATGTCAGAGCAAGACGTAGAGCCGATGTGGGGAGCGGTCATGTGCTAGTAGTGACAACGCTGTCCTTGAAGCTAAGGAAGGCAAGCAGAGGAGACGAGAGACAGCGGCGATTTGAGGAAAGTTAAAGAACATTAACACAGGGAAAGCTTTCCAGCTGGACTTGCAAAAGCGCTTTTGCATACTCCAAGAGGAACAAGAATTGAGCATCGACAGTTTCAATCAGGCATTGACAGAAACAAGCAAGACAATTTTAGGGTACAGAAGAAAAAGTAAAGAGGAATGGATCAAACCAGACACATGGACAACAATCGATGAAAGACAAACACCAACAAAAGAAGCTAAATTATGCCAAATCGCAACGACTGAAGGCACAGCTACAGACTAGATACTCAGAACTGGACAAAAAAGTGAAAAGGAAGACGAAAGCAGACAAGAGAGCCTTCATCGAAAATCTGGCGGACGAAGCAGAAACAGCGACAGACACAGAACATGGCCGCACTGTACAAGATAACCAAGACACTGACTGGCGGTTTTCAAAATAACGACGTCCCAGTGAAAGATGTAACTGGAAGTGCTGTCATTGGTGCAGCAGAACAGATTCAAAGATGGAAAACACACTTCGAGACCATCCTCAACAAAGAAGCATCAAGCAATCAAGCAGACATTTCAGAAAGCGAAGAGGACCTGCAGATCAACACAGACCCACCATCCGCTGAAGAAGTAGGGAAAGCTAACAAGACCATGAAGACAGGGAAAGCACCGGGGGAAGACGGTGTGAGTGCAAAGATGCTGAAGGCTGGAGGAGAGGTCATCGCTGGAGCCTTGACATAGATCTTCGAAGGTATATGGGAGGCGGAGGAAATACCTGGTAACTGGAAAACGGGGCTGATTGTTAAATTATCTAAGAAAGGAGACCTTAGCCATTGCAACAACTGGAGAGGGATCACTCTTTTGTCCATCAGTAATAACGTTTTCAGTAGGGTAATCCTTGACAGAATTGCAGCAGCCCTTGACCTACAGTTGCGCAAAGAACAGGCAGGGTTTAGGAAAGGAAGATCTTGTGGGATCATATTTTTACACTTAGGCAGATCCTACAACAGTGCCAGGGTTGGAACACTCCAGTCTATGCAAACTTCATCGATTTTAAAAAGGCTTTCGACAGTACTCACAGAGATTCTCTCTGGCGTATACTCCGGCATTTTGGAATCCCTCCAAAGATTGTGAGCATAATCAAACTGCATTATGGCAAATTTAGGTCCAAGGTCATCTGCGGCCAATACCTGACAGAAGATTTTGAAATCAAAACCAGAGTGAAACAAGGATGTATGTTATCCCCTTCCCTCTTCCGCCTTGGGATCGACTGGGTCATGAAAGAAACAACACTAGCAGAGACAAGTGGCATCAAGTGGACCTTCACAGATTCACTACGTGATTTATACTTTGCAGATAACATATCTCTCTTGTTGCACCGGTTCGGAGACATCCAAAGAAAAAGTGACGATCTTGCCAGAAATGCTCGGAAAATAGGGGTAAAGATGAACACCAACAAAACAACAGCCAAACAGCAGACCCATTCACAATTGGAGGAAGAAATATTGAAGAAGTGACCGAGTTCACCTACCTTGGGGCCAATGTGACAACAGATGGAAACTCGGAGTCTGAGGTCAAGGCAAGGATCAGCAAGGCAAGAGGGGCATCATATCCTGAGTGGGCTGTTATATGCGGCGGAATCATGGAAGGTCACCAAAGGCATATGCCAGATGCTGGAAGTGTTTCAAAACAAGCGTCTCGGGAGGATTCTACGAATATACTGGCCAAATAAAATCTCTAACACGGAACTCCACGAAAGGACAGGCATGCAGCCCATCTCTCTTGAAGTTAAACGCCGCAGATGGTGATGGATCGGACACGTCTGCAGAATGCCGCTGACATCCATTCCAAGAGTGGCCATGCTCTGGACCCCTGGTGGCAAGAGAGCGAGGGGGAGACCCAAGGAGACATGGAGGAGATCAGTGGAGCGGAAAATGAAGACACTCGGGTGGAGCTGGGGCCAAGTAACGAAGCTGGCAGCAGACAGACAACATTGGCGTTCTTTGGTGTCGGCCTTATGTGTGATTAAGTAAGTTAAGTCCAGCGTAATGTTTTAGCGTTTCCTTATTCTGATGTTTCACTTTGGACGTCCTTTTACATGATAGTTGCCTAATATCGATTGTTGTTTGTTGTGCTACTGATCTGATGGTTCTGATAGTTCGGGAGCGCGGCTAGTGTAGTGGTTAGCACACCCGCTTAGCATGCCAGCGTTCTCAGTTCGAAACCCGGACCGGGCAGGCATGATATTTGGTGTAAAAACCTGGCTCTCAACATCGAGGACTGTGTATCGGTCGTGGCTCGGAGATCACGTTAACGTCGGTCCCGCCTCAATTTGGGACTTAAAAGAACCACTGAGGACGACAAGCATCCTGGCAGTGACCATCCTCAGTGCCAACATATAAAGGTCAGTTTGGCTATAATGTTCTGAAAAAGACTGACTAGTTGAATGAGACCTCATAAGACCATTACATTGTAACCACAATAATACAAACTAGTCAGTTAATAGAACATTGCCGATCACTGGGAAGAACTAGGAAACTAGGGATGATGATGTTAAAGGCGATATTGAAGTAAATCAATATTAATAAACATGAAAAAACTGACCTGATGTAGGAACACGCTGGTTTTATTTTCTGCTGTTGAAATCTTAAGAATATGAGTTCCGTTGCTTGTGAATAAAGTATCTGAAAACACGAAAAGAAACTTGAGATATACATTCAATAATACGAACCAGACCAATAAGGGAAGTTATAGAGACACAATCGTCCATGAAACTATAAGTCGATGTAATGTATATGCATCTATGTAAGTCAAATACAAGTCATATTCATCAAAAGCACAGAAGTATGAGGCGTCTGCGAATAAAATATATATTTTAAATGTCGCGTGTAGCTGTTGGGAAGATAAGTTCGACTGATGTATCAGAATTGGGATTCATAAGCATAATAAAATAAAAAATATATAAATGAGAGTAGGCCCTACAACACCAGAGATACATTCATATTTATTCATATAGCAATATAACGTAAGCTAGAAAAGCTCAATATCGACATTAAACAAATCGTTTGCGTCTGTACGTACCCCAGGGTATTTAATGACTAGTAAAGGCCTGACCTAAACAACTACATATAAAGCTACGAACCTCGGACCAGGCTGCAACGCAAGCTACCGTCTGGAAGAGGTGCACGATCCTTGGTCCCACCCTATGTGCCAGTGAGTAAGTTAGTTAGTAAAGACCAGAATGCCCGCCCTTCCTCGCTCACTCGCTCCCTCCCTGCCTCCCTCCCTCGATCCCTGCCTCCCTGCCTCCCTGCCTCCCTCCCTTGATCCCTGCCTCCCTGCCTCCCTGCCTCCCTCCCTCGATCCCTGCCTCCCTGCCTCCCTGCCTCCCTGCCTCCCTGCCTCCCTGCCTCCCTGCCTCCCTGCCTCCCTGCCTCCCTGCCTCCCTGCCTCCCTGCCTCCCTGCTTCCCTGCCTCCCTGCCTCCCTCTCTCCCTGCCCCCTGCCTCCCTGCCTCCCTGCCTCCCTCTCTCCCTCTCTCCCTCTCTCCCTCTCTCCCTCTCTCCCTCTCTCCCTCTCTCCCTCCCTTTCTCCTTCTCTCCCTCCCCCTTCTCTCTCCCGTATTTATATAGCAATATAACGTAAGCTAGAAAAGCTCAATATCGACATTAAACAAATCGTTTGCGTCTGTACGTACCCCAGGGTATTTAATGACTAGTAAAGGCCTGAACTAAACAACTACATATAAAGCTACGAACCTCGGACCAGGCTGCAACGCAAGCTACCGTCTGGAAGAGGTGCACGATCCTTGGTCCCACCCTATGTGCCAGTGAGTAAGGTAGTTAGTAAAGACCTGAATGCCCGCCCTTCCTCGCTCACTCGCTCCCTCCCTGCCTCCCTCCCTCGATCCCTGCCTCCCTGCCTCCCTGCCTCCATGCCTCCCTGCCTCCCTGCCTCCCTGCCTCCCTCTCTCCCTCCCTTTCTCCTTCTCTCCCTCCCCCTTCTCTCTCCCGTCCGTCCGTCCGGCCGGCCGCCCGCCCGCCCACCCGCCCGCCCGTTCGCCCAAGGTATTTTACAGAGAATTCCAGTTGTGCAGCCAATCACCCCATTTGAATTATCGTCATATCCCCATCCTCTTCCACGTACGAGAACACATGATGGCCTACCTCCGTTGACATCGTGATGCCCACTAAAGGCAGCTGTGTAAAGTATACACAACGTAAGTAAGACAGAGTTCTCCATAGCGCTGCCTCGTCTGTCTGGTGTCGTCGCAGTCTAGCAGCCCTTACTTCCTCTTTCTGTCGACCTGTTTACCAGCATCCCGTTACAAGGCGGACTTTGACCCGTTCAGTAGAAGTTGTACACATGTGTGCACTGAACAGATAAAGTTGGGTTCCTGCTCTAGTTTGCTGCGAGCTGTTGGTAAAAAGTAGTCCGCGCCCTATGACGTCATTGCACCGGCCGGGAAAGGGATTTGTATAGTCAGATCGGGTGGTCCGCGTATAATACTGGGGCGAATGAATTGTTCACCTTCCAATATGTGTGATCCGCTTAAGATCCCGGGGGTGAGTGTTTCATTGTCCAATATGGGTGATCCGTTTATGACGAGGGGCTAAACCCTTAATTCATAGTCAAACATGTGTGACCCGCTTAGAATCCGTTGGCAATCCCTTCGTCGTCATAATTATATACTTGCTTAATTTGGCTGGTCCGCTGAGAATCTGAGGCGAGGTCTTCACGTACTGATCAGTAGCGATGGTCCTCTGACAGTCCGTGGACGCTCCGTGTCACTGCACTCCACATACCGTTAATGACTGTCACGTTAAATTTGTCCGATGAGGGTCCGAAGACTTTGGTTCTGGTGGTCCGTAAAGCCAGCTAAGTTAGGACCACACACTTTCATTGTTGGCTCACGTGAACCGTTTGGGATCGCTAATACACTATTTCATTACTAATACATCACGAGTATGCTGAGTTTAGTAGGTTTAGTCATATTCATATTAAATTCTACAATTGCAAATTGCACGCAGCTGTAATTGTACGAGATGTGGCGGAGTAGCACACGCAATCGAACGGGAACGCCGACAACGTCCAATTACCTGGACTATTATGCCAACGTCGATTACGATTACAGCGGAAAACAGATCGCAGAAGCTACATTTGATATTTATTTCACACTCCCGGTGGATTATTTAACCAATCCATGCTCAATGTTGAGCACTCTTTTCCACACACACCCAATCAGTTATCATGCGGGTTTAAAACAATTGCAGTTTGACGATGAACGTGATGATGTAACAAAATAGTTTCTGTCATAATTCAACGTATGTGATTATGAAGTAAGAAGTTGCACTGCTGTATTGATTTACGAGTATAATTACACGTATCGTCAAGTAACAATGATATGACTAAACGCAACTATACGTTGAGTCCATGCACGATTACAAACGGCATGACGTACGGTCGCACCGAAGCGCCGCGAAAATACTGGTATGATAGGCCTAAATATTTAGGTTCTACAATCCTTCCATAGAAAAACAATAATTAACTTGAATTTGAACAAACAGGTTAACATTAATAATTCGAATAATAATCGAAGCGCTTCACGTGACACAATTAAATGCTCAAAGATTCAATCAATTAAGGTGTGTTATAATACAGTTTCAAACAGTGAAATTAATAACGAATACTGTAAAATAGACAATAGGGCTTGTCGTTTATATGTGACAGCAAGTGTTTGTATCAAGACAGGTAGTACATGCGAAATAAGTGTTTTTTTTAGGAATGCCGTTAATGTTCCAGCCGATTGCACAAGTTTCCGCATGTTCTCTCACGAAACCTGGACACATTTTTCTTATTTCATTAATTGCCTTGCCGTTTAAACATAATCCAAAGGATACACACAACCAATACGCCACATGATGTATAATGAATGTGGGCAGACAATATGTAAAATATGGTTGTGCTTCTGTGAATGACTAATATTTGAGAATTTTTTTTTTTTAAATACTATTTAACTGATACCACGCAAAAGGCAACATTCCGTGTGCATTAAACGGAGAAAGAAACATACTTTATTCTAATATTACACATCATATGCAAGCCTTAAAATATACTACATATGTATGCATGAATAATTTATGTGTAATCCCAGTCAAATTTTGCCGAGATCATCTTTCTACGAAAAACATGAAAATGATCAGAAAAGGCGATACCACGCAAAAGCCTTTTAATGGAAAATAACTCAGTGACATATATACATTAGTAACATATAGTTGACATACATATTGCATTTACGTCAGTTTACACGTGATCAAAAAGAAATGCTCCCCACAACAAACTTGGGTGAAATACACCGACTTAACTTAGCTAATCGATACCCGCGAATACGAAACGCAGTTTGTCTTGACATGAAATAACACACTACTGTCACCTAACAGTAAAACCTTGAGCTTCAGATCGACACGTGTATGCAAGGCCATTATAACCGTGACATCACTGGGATTTAAATAGAAGTTTAATATTTTAGAGACAATATTCGTGAAACAATTTAGAGAAATTATTTTAAGAGTGTGCTGTAGATATCGTATGGTGACGAATTTGACAATGTTGCGTATAGTTTATTGTGTAAATTGATGTTAAAAGAGTACCTTAAATGGTGCATAACTTAGCGCATGTCCAAGTTGTGTTGCGTAGAATATGTCAATTTTAACTATGGGTTTCGCGTGATAACGTTGGATATGTCTTTTGCATGGTATCATTGGTCTCTCATAATATTCCTCCTGTAGACATTTGTTAACATAGTTTAAGCACTAAAGTGTAATAGTGTAATGAGGATAACACAATACTGTACTTTAAGCACTAAAGTGTAATAGAGTAATGAGGATAACACAATACTATACTTTAAGCACTAAAGTGTAATAGTGTAATGAGGATAACACAATACTATACTTTAAGCACTAAAGTGTAATAGTGTAATGAGGATAACACAATACTATGCTTTAAGCACTAAAATGTAATAGGGTAATGAGGATAACACAATACTATACTTTAAGCACTAAAGTGTAATAGTGTAATGAGGATAACACAATACTGTACTGTATGCACTAAAGTGTAATAGTGTAATGAGGATAACACAATACTGTACTTTAAGCACTAAAGTGTAATAGTGTAATGAGGATAACACAATACTATACTTTAAGCACTAAAGTGTAATAGTGTAATGAGGATAACACAATACTATACTTTAAGCACTAAAGTGTAATAGTATAATGAGGATAACACAATACTATGTTTTAAGCACTAAAATGTAATAGTATAATGAGGATAACACAATACTATACTTTAAGCACTAAAGTGTAATAGTATAATGAGGATAACACAATACTATACTTTAAGCACTAAAGTGTAATAGTGTAATGAGGATAACACAATACTATACTTTAAGCACTAAAGTGTAATAGTGTAATGAGGATAACACAATACTATACTTTAAGCACTAAAGTGTAATAGTATAATGAGGATAACACAATACTATGCTTTAAGCACTAAAGTGTAATAGTATAATGAGGATAACACAATACTATGCTTTAAGCACTAAATTGTAATAGTATAATGAGGATAACACAATACTATGCTTTAAGCACTAAAGTGTAATAGTATAATGAGGATAACACAATACTATACTTTAAGCACTAAAGTGTAATAGTATAATGAGGATAACACAATACTATACCTTAAGCACTAAAGTGTAATAGTATAATGAGGATAACACAATACTATACTTTAAGCACTAAAGTGTAATAGTATAATGAGGATAACACAATACTATACTTTAAGCACTAAAGTGTAATAGTATAATGAGGATAACACAATACTATACTTTAAGCACTAAAGTGTAATAGTATAATGAGGATAACACAATAATATGCTTTGGCAACGTAGTTTTGACTAAAACAACATATCAAGTTGTTACTTCATTATGTCTTGATACTTAACACTTTACTGAGTTTAACTATTATGATTTTGTTGTCGGGCATATACTAAACATTAAGATGTGTTTTTCATAAAACATAATATAGCGACCTTCTCATTAATGCATGTCACCATAAATTGTAGATGTATAGCAGCGTGGGTATCAATTATTTCACAAACAACGTATTCCTGCTTTATTAATAACGCCAATTTTCACCAACGATGAAAACTGACGTGCAATAGCATGAAAAACACACCAAGAACGTGAAGCTCGTCGAGGTGAGCTCTGCAACGGATTTGTTCTAACAGCAATTCACTGACACGTGCGAACCTTGGTGAACAGTCAAGGCAATGGCTGGAAGCAGGCGGTGGAAAAGGCCGTGCGAAGGTGTGTGCCATGCTATAAAGAGTTATCGGAAACTGCGGTGTGCCGTGCTATAAAAAGTTACCGGAAACTGCGGTGACGTATATAGACGACGACTTCATTGCCGTAAAGCGTGATAACAGGTGGTACATAGAGAAGGTATAGGACGCCATCTTTGCGAGGATGGTTCAAATGGGGAAAGCGGGATATAAAGAATAGGAAATGTTATACCAAGTAACATCACCAACCTCTATCGGCATTGTATACGAGAGTCTATCCAACGACAACAGATTATGGATGATGATATATTTGAACAATTGGTGTTGTTATTCTGGAGGCGCCAATTGTGTTAAATTTACAACGTTTGTCGCAAAATGAAATGGATAGCTATTGTTACCATTAAAAGGTCTATCACAAGTTAATACACGATTACATCATGGAATTGTACCAACTTTTCTGCGAGAAATGGATCAACACGATATGCGATACCAGGCGAAACGCATACTTTTTAACTGTTATGCCAAGACTTGTTTTGTTATGTTATTGTTGTGCTTTCATAGCTACACCCGTCACTTACCGTCAAAGCGAACTATTTGTTAATCAGCTATTCTATATACATGATGCTGGTGGGACTGTTAAGAAGACGTTAAGTTATTTGTGCTATGGCTAAGTCAGAAACAAAATTCTAAATCAAAATGTGCTGTTGAGTACGTTTGACCACGTGTTCCCTGTCAAGCTAGATATGGAGTGTTCTCAATAAAGCGATGTAGTTAATATAAATACGTTATGAACTATTCGACAGGTACCCAATTATAACAAATATAAGCGATACTCGCGAAACATAGCATATAAGTCCGCATTCAACATATTATTAATGATCCCACAAAAACAAATTCGATACCATTGCAAAGCCATATTTTTCGCCATAAATAACAACATTATTATCTACGTACAACATAAGTAACTTATTGACATGGTTTGACGTATGACGTGGAAGGACATATGATCAATTTAAAGGAAATAAAAATAAGGCATTAGCTAAAATCCTTTTTTCATGTGTACACAAAGTTTAACATTGTATGTAACATTTGACAACATTAAACAAATACAAAAAAATACATTTGTAGCATAAATTCGATTTTAAGCCCGTCTGTGAAGCGATTCCCGCGGAAAATGAAATTTTAATGAGCTAGGCGATCACGTGGTATCGTGACGTCACTTATGACACACACTCGCATCAGGCCGACCCTTTCCATGCATTCAGAGCATGTTTACAAGGATAGCTTTTGGGTCGAAACGAGCGTCAGAACGAGTTAGTGTGCAATATTCCGACGTAATACAAACACTAGTCATCATAGAGGAACAAACATTTATCTTACGGTTCCACATGAATCGAATTTTATTCAAAACAACGAATGCGAATGGGCCTACAAGTCGACTAGGTTTCGCCGAGCTTGGGCTCGTTTTCAGAATAATTATATCGAATGCAACCAACGGGAGATAACCTACACTAATAAACATACATAGCAAACATATAGTGTATCCAGCTACATAAAGTAACGTGTATAATCTCATAATAACACTAGAATATCGATATATGAAGGAGTTGTACAATTTATCATAACAACTTAAATCAGTCAGAGAGTTTCCGTTGGTCCCGCTAGTTCAGCGGGTAGACGCGTTGGTTACTTGTCGTATATTTTACAATCGGGCGACGCCGGTTCAATCCTGACAGCATGCAAACCTTTGATTTTCTTTACACTTTTTTGTTTATGTTTTCACGAAGTAATATAAACAAAATCATTTTATACTATAATGCACTGTTTGTAAATATTTTTTGTAGTAATTATTTATTCGCCACAAAAATGAAAATATGGTCATTATATATAACGATGTTTCTAAATTGTATTTATCCAGACAGGTCTCAATCTGTTTTCACATATATAATTACAATATATTACCGTACAATATATTTACAATTAATAAATTATATATCCATTACGTTATATTTGTTTGGATAAATAACATTTAGAAACATCGTTATATAATGACCATATTTTCATTTTTGTGTCGAATAAATAGTTACTACAAAAATAAAAATTATTTACAAACAATGCATTATAGTATAAAATGATTTTAAATAATTCACAATCATGACGCTTGTTGGTGTTATGCAGCGTCACCTATCTGATTGAATGGACCAAAACGTACATGTATCTCTGTGAAGTGTCGGTAAGATACGACTTTAAATAATTCACAATCATGACGCTTGTTGGTGTTATGTAGCGTCACCTATCTGATTGAATGGACCAAAACGTACATGTATCTCTGTGAAGTGTCAGTAAGATACGACTTTAAATAATTCACAATCATGACGCTTGTTGGTGTTATGTAGCGTCACCTATCTGATTGAATGGACCAAAACGTACATGTATCTCTGAGAAGTGTCAGTAAGATACGACTTTAAATAATTCACAATCATGACGCTTGTTGGTGTTATGCAGCGTCACCTATCTGATTGAATGGACCAAAACGTACATGTATCTCTGTGAAGTGTCGGTAAGATACGACTTTAAATAATTCACAATCATGACGCTTGTTGGTGTTATGCAGCGTCACCTATCTGATTGAATGGACCAAAACGTACATGTATCTCTGAGAAGTGTCGGTAAGATACGACTTTAAATAATTCACAATCATGACGCTTGTTGGTGTTATGTAGCGTCACCTATCTGATTAAATGGACCAAAACGTACATGTATCTCTGTGAAGTGTCAGTAAGATACGACTTTAAATAATTCACAATCATGACGCTTGTTGGTGTTATGTAGCGTCACCTATCTGATTGAATGGACCAAAACGTACATGTATCTCTGTGAAGTGTCAGTAAGATACGACTTTAAATAATTCACAATCATGACGCTTGTTGGTGTTATGTAGCGTCACCTATCTGATTGAATGGACCAAAACGTACATGTATCTCTGTGAAGTGTCAGTAAGATACGACTTTAAATAATTCACAATCATGACGCTTGTTGGTGTTATGTAGCGTCACCTATCTGATTGAATGGACCAAAACGTACATGTATCTCTGTGAAGTGTCAGTAAGATACGACTTTAAATAATTCACAATCATGACGCTTGTTGGTGTTATGTAGCGTCACCTATCTGATTGAATGGACCAAAACGTACATGTATCTCTGTGAAGTGTCAGTAAGATACGACTATAAATAATTCACAATCATGACGCCTGTTGGTGTTATGCAGCATCACCTATCTGATTGAATGGACCAAAACGTACATGTATCTCTGTGAAGTGTCAGTAAGATACGACTTTAAATAATTCACAATCATGACGCTTGTTGGTGTTATGCAGCGTCACCTATCTGATTGAATGGACCAAAACGTACATGTATCTCTGTGAAGTGTCAGTAAGATACGACTTTAAATAATTCACAATCATGACGCTTGTTGGTGTTATGTAGCGTCACCTATCTGATTGAATGGACCAAAACGTACATGTATCTCTGTGAAGTGTCAGTAAGATACGACTTTAAATAATTCACAATCATGACGCTTGTTGGTGTTATGTAGCGTCACCTATCTGATTGAATGGACCAAAACGTACATGTATCTCTGTGAAGTGTCGGTAAGATACGACTTTAAATAATTCACAATCATGACGCTTGTTGGTGTTATGCAGCGTCACCTATCTGATTGAATGGACCAAAACGTACATGT
This sequence comes from Paraescarpia echinospica, assembly GCA_020002185.1. Taxonomy (NCBI): domain Eukaryota; kingdom Metazoa; phylum Annelida; class Polychaeta; order Sabellida; family Siboglinidae; genus Paraescarpia; species Paraescarpia echinospica. Next base: position 1,131,104 of record CM034539.1, read on the forward strand.
ATCTCTGTGAAGTGTCAGTAAGATACGACTTTAAATAATTCACAATCATGACGCTTGTTGGTCTTATGTAGCGTCACCTATCTGATTGAATCGACCAAAACGTACATGTATCTCTTTGAAGTGTCAGTAAGATACGACTTTAAATAATTCACAAACATGACGCTTGTTGGTGTTATGTAGCGTCACCTATCTGATTGAATGGACCAAAACGTACATGTATCTCTGTGAAGTGTCAGTAAGATACGACTTTAAATAATTCACAATCATGACGCTTGTTGGTGATATGTAGCGTCACCTATCTGATTGAATGGACCAAAACGTACATGTATCTCTTTGAAGTGTCAGTAAGATACGACTTTAAATAATTCACAATCATGACGCTTGTTGGTGTTATGTAGCGTCACCTATCTGACTGAATGGACCAAAACGTACATGTATCTCTGTGAAATGTCGGTAAGATACGACTTTAAATAATTCACAATCATAACGCTTGTTGGTGTTATGTAGCGTCACCTATCTGATTGAATGGACCAAAACGTACATGTATCTCTTTGAAGTGTCAGTAAGATACGACTTTAAATAATTCACAATCATGACGCTTGTTGGTGTTATGTAGCGTCACCTATCTGATTGAATGGACCAAAACGTACATGTATCTCTGTGAAGTGTCAGTAAGATACGACTTTAAATAATTCACAATCATGACGCTTGTTGGTGTTATGCAGCGTCACCTATCTGATTGAATGGACCAAAACGTACATGTATCTCTGTGAAGTGTCAGTAAGATACGACTTTAAATAATTCACAATCATGACGCTTGTTGGTGTTATGTAGCGTCACCTATCTGATTGAATGGACCAAAACGTACATGTATCTCTGTGAAGTGTCAGTAAGATACGACTTTAAATAATTCACAATCATGACGCTTGTTGGTGTTATGTAGCGTCACCTATCTGATTGAATGGACCAAAACGTACATGTATCTCTGTGAAGTGTCAGTAAGATACGACTTTAAATAATTCACAATCATGACGCTTGTTGGTGTTATGCAGCGTCACCTATCTGATTGAATGGACCAAAACGTACATGTATCTCTGTGAAGTGTCAGTAAGATACGACTTTAAATAATTCACAATCATGACGCTTGTTGGTGTTATGCAGCGTCACCTATCTGATTGAATGGACCAAAACGTACATGTATCTCTGTGAAGTGTCAGTAAGATACGACTTTAAATAATTCACAATCATGACGCTTGTTGGTGTTATGCAGCGTCACCTATCTGATTGAATGGACCAAAACGTACATGTATCTCTGTGAAGTGTCAGTAAGATACGACTTTAAATAATTCACAATCATGACGCTTGTTGGTGTTATGTAGCGTCACCTATCTGATTGAATGGACCAAAACGTACATGTATCTCTGTGAAGTGTCAGTAAGATACGACTTTAAATAATTCACAATCATGACGCTTGTTGGTGTTATGTAGCGTCACCTATCTGATTGAATGGACCAAAACGTACATGTATCTCTGTGAAGTGTCAGTAAGATACGACTTTAAATAATTCACAATCATGACGCTTGTTGGTGTTATGTAGCGTCACCTATCTGATTGAATGAACCAAAACGTACATGTATCTCTGTGAAGTGTCAGTAAGATACGACTTTAAATAATTCACAATCATGACGCTTGTTGGTGTTATGTAGCGTCACCTATCTGATTGAATGGACCAAAACGTACATGTATCTCTGTGAAGTGTCGGTAAGATACGACTTTAAATAATTCACAATCATGACGCTTGTTGGTGTTATGCAGCGTCACCTATCTGATTGAATGGACCAAAACGTACATGTATCTCTGTGAAGTGTCAGTAAGATACGACTTTAAATAATTCACAATCATGACGCTTGTTGGTGTTATGCAGCGTCACCTATCTGATTGAATGGACCAAAACGTACATGTATCTCTGTGAAGTGTCGTAAGATACGACTTTAAATAATTCACAATCATGAGGCTTGTTGGTGTTATGCAGCGTCACCTATCTGATTGAATGGACCAAAACGTACATGTATCTCTGTGAAGTGTCAGTAAGATACGACTTTAAATAATTCACAATCATGACGCTTGTTGGTGTTATGCAGCGTCACCTATCTGATTGAATGGACCAAAACGTACATGTATCTCTGTGAAGTGTCAGTAAGATACGACTTTAAATAATTCACAATCATGACGCTTGTTGGTGTTATGTAGCGTCACCTATCTGATTGAATGGACCAAAACGTACATGTATCTCTGTGAAGTGTCAGTAAGATACGACTTTAAATAATTCACAATCATGACGCTTGTTGGTGTTATGTAGCGTCACCTATCTGATTGAATGGACCAAAACGTACATGTATCTATGTGAAGTGTCAGTAAGATACGACTTTAAATAATTCAGAATCATGACGCTTGTTGGTGTTGTGCAGCGTCACCTATCTCATTGAATGGAACAAAACGTACATGTATCTCTGTGAAGTGTCAGTAAGATACGACTTTAAATAATTCACAATCATGACGCTTGTTGGTGTTATGCAGCGTCACCTATCTGATTGAATGGAACAAAACGTACATGTATCTCTGTGAAGTGTCAGTAAGATACGACTTTAAATAATTCACAATCATGACGCTTGTTGGTGTTATGTAGCGTCACCTATCTGATTGAACGGACCAAAACGTACATGTATCTCTGTGAAGTGTCGGTAAGATACGACTTTAAATAATTCACAATCATGACGCTTGTTGGTGTTATGCAGCGTCACCTATCTGATTGAATGGACCAAAACGTACATGTATCTCTGTGAAGTGTCAGTAAGATACGACTTTAAATAATTCACAATCATGACGCTTGTTGGTCTTATGTAGCGTCACCTATCTGATTGAATCGACCAAAACGTACATGTATCTCTTTGAAGTGTCAGTAAGATACGACTTTAAATAATTCACAAACATGACGCTTGTTGGTGTTATGTAGCGTCACCTATCTGATTGAATGGACCAAAACGTACATGTATCTCTGTGAAGTGTCGGTAAGATACGACTTTAAATAATTCACAATCATGACGCTTGTTGGTGTTATGTAGCGTCACCTATCTGATTGAATGGACCAAAACGTACATGTATCTCTTTGAAGTGTCAGTAAGATACGACTTTAAATAATTCACAATCATGACGCTTGTTGGTGTTATGTAGCGTCACCTATCTGATTGAATGGACCAAAACGTACATGTATCTCTGTGAAGTGTCAGTAAGATACGACTTTAAATAATTCACAATCATGACGCTTGTTGGTGTTATGCAGCGTCACCTATCTGATTGAATGGACCAAAACGTACATGTATCTCTGTGAAGTGTCAGTAAGATACGACTTTAAATAATTCACAATCATGACGCTTGTTGGTGTTATGCAGCGTCACCTATCTGATTGAATGGACCAAAACGTACATGTATCTCTGTGAAGTGTCAGTAAGATACGACTTTAAATAATTCACAATCACGACGCTTGTTGGTGTTATGTAGCGTCACCTATCTGATTGAATGGACCAAAACGTACATGTATCTCTGTGAAGTGTCGGTAAGATACGACTTTAAATAATTCACATTCATGACGCTTGTTGGTGTTATGCAGCGTCACCTATCTGATTGAATGGACCAAAACGTACATGTATCTCTGTGAAGTGTCAGTAAGATACGACTTTAAATAATTCACAATCATGACGCTTGTTGGTGTTATGCAGCGTCACCTATCTGATTGAATGGACCAAAACGTACATGTATCTCTGTGAAGTGTCAGTAAGATACGACTTTAAATAATTCACAATCACGAGGCTTGTTGGTGTTATGCAGCGTCACCTATCTGATTGAATGGACCAAAACGTACATGTATCTCTGTGAAGTGTCAGTAAGATACGACTTTAAATAATTCACAATCATGACGCTTTTTGGTGTTATGCAGCGTCACCTATCTGATTGAATGGACCAAAACGTACATGTATCTCTGTGAAGTGTCAGTAAGATACGACTTTAAATAATTCACAATCATGACGCTTGTTGGTGTTATGTAGCGTCACCTATCTGATTGAATGGACCAAAACGTACATGTATCTCTGTGAAGTGTCAGTAAGATACGACTTTAAATAATTCACAATCATGACGCTTGTTGGTGTTATGTAGCGTCACCTATCTGATTGAATGGACCAAAACGTACATGTATCTCTGTGAAGTGTCAGTAAGATACGACTTTAAATAATTCACAATCATGACGCTTGTTGGTGTTATGTAGCGTCACCTATCTGATTGAATGGACCAAAACGTACATGTATCTCTGTGAAGTGTCGGTAAGATACGACTTTAAATAATTCACAATCATGACGCTTGTTGGTGTTATGCAGCGTCACCTATCTGATTGAATGGACCAAAACGTACATGTATCTCTGTGAAGTGTCAGTAAGATACGACTTTAAATAATTCACAATCATGACGCTTGTTGGTGTTATGTAGCGTCACCTATCTGATTGAATGGACCAAAACGTACATGTATCTCTGTGAAGTGTCAGTAAGATACGACTTTAAATAATTCACAATCATGACGCTTGTTGGTGTTATGTAGCGTCACCTATCTGATTGAATGACCAAAACGTACATGTATCTCTGTGAAGTGTCAGTAAGATACGACTTTAAATAATTCACAATCATGACGCGTGCTGGTGTTATGTAGCGTCACCTATCTGATTGAATGGACCAAAACGTACATGTATCTCTGTGAAGTGTCAGTAAGATACGACTTTAAATAATTCACAATCATGACGCTTGTTGGTGTTATGCAGCGTCACCTATCTGATTGAATGGACCAAAACGTACATGTATCTCTGTGAAGTGTCAGTAAGATACGACTTTAAATAATTCACAATCATGACGCTTGTTGGTGTTATGTAGCGTCACCTATCTGATTGAATGGACCAAAACGTACATGTATCTCTGTGAAGTGTCAGTAAGATACGACTTTAAATAATTCACAATCATGACGCTTGTTGGTGTTATGCAGCGTCACCTATCTGATTGAATGGACCAAAACGTACATGTATCTCTGTGAAGTGTCAGTAAGATACGACTTTAAATAATTCACAATCATGACGCTTGTTGGTGTTATGCAGCGTCACCTATCTGATTGAATGGACCAAAACGTACATGTATCTCTGTGAAGTGTCAGTAAGATACGACTTTAAATAATTCACAATCATGACGCTTGTTGGTGTTATGTAGCGTCACCTATCTGATTGAACGGACCAAAACGTACATGTATCTCTGTGAAGTGTCAGTAAGATACGACTTTAAATAATTCACAATCATGACGCTTGTTGGTGTTATGTAGCGTCACCTATCTGATTGAATGGACCAAAACGTACATGTATCTCTGTGAAGTGTCAGTAAGATACGACTTTAAATAATTCACAATCATGACGCTTGATGGTGTTATGCAGCGTCACCTATCTGATTGAATGGACCAAAACGTACATGTATCTCTGTGAAGTGTCAGTAAGATAAGACTTTAAATAATTCACAATCATGACGCTTGTTGGTGTTATGTAGCGTCACCTATCTGATTGAATGGACCAAAACGTACATGTATCTCTGTGAAGTGTCAGTAAGATACGACTTTAAATAATTCACAATCATGACGCTTGTTGGTGTTATGCAGCATCACCTATCTGATTGAATGGACCAAAACGTACATGTATCTCTGTGAAGTGTCAGTAAGATACGACTTTAAATAATTCACAATCATGACGCGTGTTGGTGTTATGTAGCGTCACCTATCTGATTGAATGGACCAAAACGTACATGTATCTTTGTGAAGTGTCAGTAAGATACGACTTTAAATAATTCACAATCATGACGCTTGTTGGTGTTATGCAGCATCACCTATCTGATTGAATGGACCAAAACGTACATGTATCTGTGTGAAGTGTCAGTAAGATACGACTTTAAATAATTCACAATCATGACGCTTGTTGGTGTTATGTAGCGTCACCTATCTGATTGAATGGACCAAAACGTACATGTATCTCTGTGAAGTGTCAGTAAGATACGACTTTAAATAATTCACAATCATGACGCTTGTTGGTGTTATGTAGCGTCACCTATCTGATTGAATGAACCAAAACGTACATGTATCTCTGTGAAGTGTCAGTAAGATACGACTTTAAATAATTCACAATCATGACGCTTGTTGGTGTTATGTTGCGTCACCTATCTGATTGAATGGACCAAAACGTACATGTATCTCTGTGAAGTGTCAGTAAGATACGACTTTAAATAATTCACAATCATGACGCTTGTTGGTGTTATGTAGCGTCACCTATCTGATTGAATGGACCAAAACGTACATGTATCTCTGTGAAGTGTCAGTAAGATACGATTTTAAATAATTCACAATCATGACGCTTGTTGGTGTTATGCAGAGTCACATATCTGATTGAATGGACCAAAACGTACATGTATCTCTGTGAAGTGTCAGTAAGATACGACTTTAAATAATTCACAATCACGACGCTTGTTGGTGTTATGTAGCGTCACCTATCTGATTGAATGGACCAAAACGTACATGTATCTCTGTGAAGTGTCAGTAAGATACGACTTGAAATAATTCAGAATCATGACGCTTGTTGGTGTTGTGCAGCGTCACCTATCTCATTGAATGGAACAAAACGTACATGTATCTCTGTGAAGTGTCAGTAAGATACGACTTTATATAATTCACAATCATGACGCTTGTTGGTGTTATGCAGCGTCACCTATCTGATTGAATGGACCAAAACGTACATGTATCTCTGTGAAGTGTCAGTAAGATACGACTTTAAATAATTCACAATCATGACGCTTGTTGGTGTTATGTAGCGTCACCTATCTGATTGAACGGACCAAAACGTACATGTATCTCTGTGAAGTGTCAGTAAGATACGACTTTAAATAATTCACAATCATGACGCGTGTTGGTGTTATGTAGCGTCACCTATCTGATTGAATGGACCAAAACGTACATGTATCTCTGTGAAGTGTCAGTAAGATACGACTTTAAATAATTCACAATCATGACGCTTGTTGGTGTTATGCAGCGTCACCTATCTGATTGAATGGACCAAAACGTACATGTATCTCTGTGAAGTGTCAGTAAGATACGACTTTAAATAATTCACAATCATGACGCTTGTTGGTGTTATGTAGCATCACCTATCTGATTGAATGGACCAAAACGTACATGTATCTCTGTGAAGTGTCAGTAAGATACGACTTTAAATAATTCACAATCATGACGCTTGTTGGTGTTATGCAGCATCACGTATCTGATTGAATGGACCAAAACGTACATGTATCTCTGTGAAGTGTCAGTAAGATACGACTTTAAATAATTCACAATCATGACGCTTGTTGGTGTTATGTAGCGTCACCTATCTGATTGAATGGACCAAAACGTACATGTATCTCTGTGAAGTGTCAGTAAGATACGACTTTAAATAATTCACAATCATGACGCTTGTTGGTGTTATGCAGCGTCACCTATCTGATTGAATGGACCAAAACGTACATGTATCTCTGTGAAGTGTCAGTAAGATACGACTTTAAATAATTCACAATCATGACGCTTGTTGGTGTTATGTAGCGTCACCTATCTGATTGAATGGACCAAAACGTACATGTATCTCTGTGAAGTGTCAGTAAGATACGACTTTAAATAATTCACAATCATGACGCTTGTTGGTGTTATGCAGCATCACCTATCTGATTGAATGGACCAAAACGTACATGTATCTCTGTGAAGTGTCAGTAAGATACGACTTTAAATAATTCACAATCATGACGCTTGTTGGTGTTATGTAGCGTCACCTATCTGATTGAATGGACCAAAACGTACATGTATCTCTGTGAAGAGTCAGTAAGATACGACTTTAAATAATTCACAATCATGACGCTTGTTGGTGTTATGTAGCGTCACCTATCTGATTGAATGGACCAAAACGTACATGTATCTCTGTGAAATGTCAGTAAGGTACGACTTTAAATAATTCACAATCATGAAGCTTGTTGGTGTTATGTAGCGTCACCTATCTGATTGAATTGACCAAAACGTACATGTATCTCTGTGAAGTGTCAGTAAGATACGACTTTAAATAATTCACAATCATGACGCTTGTTGGTGTTATGTAGCGTCACCTATCTGATTGAATGGACCAAAACGTACATGTATCTCTGTGAAGTGTCAGTAAGATACGACTTTAAATAATTCACAATCATGAAGCTTGTTGGTGTTATGTAGCGTCACCTATCTGATTGAATGGATCAAAACGTACATGTATCTCTGTGAAGTGTCAGTAAGATACGAATTTAAATAATTCACAATCATGACGCTTGTTGGTGTTATTCAGCATCACCTATCTGATTGAATGGACCAAAACGTACATGTATCTCTGTGAAGTGTCAGTAAGATACGACTTTAAATAATTCACAACCATGACGCTTGTTGGTGTTATGTAGCATCACCTATCTGATTGAATGGACCAAAACGTACATGTATCTCTGTGAAGTGTCAGTAAGATACGACTTTAAATAATTCACAATCATGACGCTTGTTGGTGTTATGTAGCGTCACCTATCTGATTGAATGGACGAAAACGTACATGTATCTCTGTGAAGTGTCGGTAAGATACGACTTTAAATAATTCACAATCATGACGCTTGTTGGTGTTATGCAGCATCACCTATCTGATTGAATGGACCAAAACGTACATGTATCTCTGTGAAGTGTCAGTAAGATACGACTTTAAATAATTCGCAATCATGACGCTTGTTGGTGTTATGTAGCGTCACCTATCTGATTGAATGGACCAAACGTTACGTCAGTAGATATCGATATCATCATGGATACCCATCTGACTTTCGTTGAAATGTACCAAAACGTACATGTATCTCTGTGAAGTGTCGGTAAGATACGACTTTAAATAATTCACAATCATGACGCTTGTTGGTGTTATGCAGCGTCACCTATCTGATTGAATGGACCAAAACGTACATGTATCTCAGTGAAGTGTCGGTAAGATACGACTTTAAATAATTCACAATCATGACGCTTGTTGGTGTTATGCAGCATAACCTATTTGATTGAATGGACGAAAACGTACATGTATCTCTGTGAAGTGTCAGTAAGATACGACTTTAAATAATTCACAATCATGACGCTTGTTGGTGTTATGCAGCATCACTTATCTGATTGAATGGACCAAAACGTACATGTATCTCTGTGAAGTGTCGGTAAGATACGACTTTAAATAATTCACAATCATGACGCTTGTTGGTGTTATGTAGCGTCACCTATCTGATTGAATGGACCAAAACGTACATGTATCTCTGTGAAGTGTCAGTAAGATACGACTTTAAATAATTCACAATCATGACGCTTGTTGGTGTTATGTAGCATCACCTATCTGATTGAATGGACCAAAACGTACATGTATCTCTGTGAAGTGTCAGTAAGATACGACTTTAAATAATTCACAATCATGACGCTTGTTGGTGTTATGTAGCGTCACCTATCTGATTGAATGAACCAAAACGTACATGTATCTCTGTGAAGTGTCAGTAAGATACGACTTTAAATAATTCACAATCATGACGCTTGTTGGTGTTATGTTGCGTCACCTATCTGATTGAATGGACCAAAACGTACATGTATCTCTGTGAAGTGTCAGTAAGATACGACTTTAAATAATTCACAATCATGACGCTTGTTGGTGTTATGTAGCGTCACCTATCTGATTGAATGGACCAAAACGTACATGTATATCTGTGAAGTGTCAGTAAGATACGACTTTAAATAATTCACAATCATGACGCTTGTTGGTGTTATGTAGCGTCACCTATCTGATTGAATGGACCAAAACGTACATGTATCTCTGTGAAGTGTCAGTAAGATACGACTTTAAATAATTCACAATCATGACGCTTGTTGGTGTTATGTAGCGTCACCTATCTGATTGAATGGACCAAAACGTACATGTATCTCTGTGAAGTGTCAGTAAGATACGACTTTAAATAATTCACAATCATGAAGCTTGTTGGTGTTATGTAGCGTCACCTATCTGATTGAATGGATCAAAACGTACATGTATCTCTGTGAAGTGTCAGTAAGATACGAATTTAAATAATTCACAATCATGACGCTTGTTGGTGTTATTCAGCATCACCTATCTGATTGAATGGACCAAAACGTACATGTATCTCTGTGAAGTGTCAGTAAGATACGACTTTAAATAATTCACAACCATGACGCTTGTTGGTGTTATGTAGCATCACCTATCTGATTGAATGGACCAAAACGTACATGTATCTCTGTGAAGTGTCAGTAAGATACGACTTTAAATAATTCACAATCATGACGCTTGTTGGTGTTATGTAGCGTCACCTATCTGATTGAATGGACCAAAACGTACATGTATCTCTGTGAAGTGTCGGTAAGATACGACTTTAAATAATTCACAATCATGACGCTTGTTGGTGTTATGCAGCGTCACCTATCTGATTGAATGGACCAAAACGTACATGTATCTCTGTGAAGTGTCAGTAAGATACGACTTTAAATAATTCACAATCATGACGCTTGCTGGTGTTATGTAGCGTCACCTATCTGATTGAATGGACCAAAACGTACATGTATCTCTGTGAAGTGTCAGTAAGATACGACTTTAAATAATTCACAATCATGACGCTTGTTGGTGTTATGTAGCGTCACCTATCTGATTGAATGGACCAAAACGTACATGTATCTCTGTGAAGTGTCGGTAAGATACGACTTTAAATAATTCACAATCATGACGCTTGTTGGTGTTATGCAGCATCACCTATCTGATTGAATGGACCAAAACGTACATGTATCTCAGTGAAGTGTCGGTAAGATACGACTTTAAATAATTCACAATCATGACGCTTGTTGGTGTTATGCAGCATAACCTATTTGATTGAATGGACGAAAACGTACATGTATCTCTGTGAAGTGTCAGTAAGATACGACTTTAAATAATTCACAATCATGACGCTTGTTGGTGTTATGCAGCATCACTTATCTGATTGAATGGACCAAAACGTACATGTATCTCTGTGAAGTGTCGGTAAGATACGACTTTAAATAATTCACAATCATGACGCTTTTTGGTGTTACGTAGCGTCACCTATCTGATTGAATGGACCAAAACGTACATGTATCTCTGTGAAGTGTCAGTAAGATACGACTTTAAATAATTCACAATCATGACGCTTGTTGGTGTTATGTAGCATCACCTATCTGATTGAATGGACCAAAACGTACATGTATATCTGTGAAGTGTCAGTAAGATACGACTTTAAATAATTCACAATCATGACGCTTGTTGGTGTTATGCAGAGTCACCTATCTGATTGAATGGACCAAAACGTACATGTATCTCTGTGAAGTGTCAGTAAGATACGACTTTAAATAATTCACAATCATGACGCTTGTTGGTGTTACGTAGCGTCTCCTATCTGATTGATTGGACCAAAACGTACATGTATCTCTGTGAAGTGTCAGTAAGATACGACTTTAAATAATTCACAATCATGACGCTTGTTGGTGTTGTGTAGCGTCTCCTATCTGATTGAATGGACCAAAACGTACATGTATCTCTGTGAAGTGTCAGTAAGATACGACTTTAAATAATTCACAATCATGACGCTTGTTGGTGTTATGCAGCGTCACCTATCTGATTGAATGGACCAAAACGTACATGTATCTCTGTGAAGTGTCAGTAAGATACGACTTTTAATAATTCACAATCATGACGCTTGTTGGTGTTATGTAGCGTCACCTATCTGATTGAATGGACCAAAACGTACATGTATCTCTTTGAAGTGTCAGTAAGATACGACTTTAAATAATTCACAATCATGACGCTTGTTGGTGTTATGTAGCGTCACCTATCTGATTGAATGGACCAAAACGTACATGTATCTCTGTGAAGTGTCAGTAAGATACGACTTTAAATAATTCACAATCATGACACTTGTTGGTGTTATGCAGCGTCACCTATATGATTGAATGGACCAAAACGTACATGTATCTCTGTGAAGTGTCAGTAAGATACGACTTTAAATAATTCACAATCATGACGCTTGTTGGTGTTATGCAGCATCACCTATCTAATTGAATGGACCAAAACGTACATGTATCTCTGTGAAGTGTCAGTAAGATACGACTTTAAATAATTCACAATCATGACGCTTGTTGGTGTTATGTAGCGTCACCTATCTGATTGAACGGACCAAAACGTACATGTATCTCTGTGAAGTGTCGGTAAGATACGACTTTAAATAATTCACAATCATGACGCTTGTTGGTGTTATGCAGCGTCACCTATCTGATTGAATGGACCAAAACGTACATGTATCTCTGTGAAGTGTCAGTAAGATACGACTTTAAATAATTCACAATCATGAGGCTTGTTGGTGTTATGCAGCGTCACCTATCTGATTGAATGGACCAAAACGTACATGTATCTCTGTGAAGTGTCAGTAAGATACGACTTTAAATAATTCACAATCATGACGCTTGTTGGTGTTATGTAGCGTCACCTATCTGATTGAATGGACCAAAACGTACATGTATCTCTGTGAAGTGTCAGTAAGATACGACTTTAAATAATTCACAATCATGACGCTTGTTGGTGTTATGCAGCGTCACCTATCTGATTGAATGGACCAAAACGTACATGTATCTCTGTGAAGTGTCAGTAAGATAAGACTTTAAATAATTCACAATCATGAAGCTTGTTGGTGTTATGTAGCGTCACCTATCTGATTGAATGGATCAAAACGTACATGTATCTCTGTGAAGTGTCAGTAAGATACGACTTTAAATAATTCACAATCATGACGCTTGTTGGTGTTATTCAGCATCACCTATCTGATTGAATGGACCAAAACGTACATGTATCTCTGTGAAGTGTCAGTAAGATACGACTTTAAATAATTCACAACCATGACGCTTGTTGGTGTTATGTAGCATCACCTATCTGATTGAATGGACCAAAACGTACATGTATCTCTGTGAAGTGTCAGTAAGATACGACTTTAAATAATTCACAATCATGACGCTTGTTGGTGTTATATAGCGTCACCTATCTGATTGAATGGACCAAAACGTACATGTATCTCTGTGAAGTGTCGGTAAGATACGACTTTAAATAATTCACAATCATGAGGCTTGTTGGTGTTATGCAGCGTCACCTATCTGATTGAATGGACCAAAACGTACATGTATCTCTGTGAAGTGTCAGTAAGATGCGACTTTAAATAATTCACAATCATGACGCTTGCTGGTGTTATGTAGCGTCACCTATCTGATTGAATGGACCAAAACGTACATGTATCTCTGTGAAGTGTCAGTAAGATACGACTTTAAATAATTCACAATCATGACGCTTGTTGGTGTTATGTAGCGTCACCTATCTGATTGAATGGACCAAAACGTACATGTATCTCTGTGAAGTGTCGGTAACATACGACTTTAAATAATTCACAATCATGACGCTTGTTGGTGTTATGCAGCATCACCTATCTGATTGAATGGACCAAAACGTACATGTATCTCAGTGAAGTGTCGGTAAGATACGACTTTAAATAATTCACAATCATGACGCTTGTTGGTGTTATGCAGCATAACCTATTTCATTGAATGGACGAAAACGTACATGTATCTCTGTGAAGTGTCAGTAAGATACGACTTTAAATAATTCACAATCATGACGCTTGTTGGTGTTATGCAGCATCACTTATCTGATTGAATGGACCAAAACGTACATGTATCTCTGTGAAGTGTCGGTAAGATACGACTTTAAATAATTCACAATCATGACGCTTGTTGGTGTTATGCAGCGTCACCTATCTGATTGAATGGACCAAAACGTACATGTATCTCTGTGAAGTGTCAGTAAGATACGACTTTAAATAATTCACAATCATGACGCTTGTTGGTGTTATGTAGCATCACCTATCTGATTGAATGGACCAAAACGTACATGTATCTCTGTGAAGTGTCAGTAAGATACGACTTTAAATAATTCACAATCATGACGCTTGTTGGTGTTATGTAGCGTCACCTATCTGATTGAATGGACCAAAACGTACATGTATCTCTGTGAAGTGTCAGTAAGATACGACTTTAAATAATTCACAATCATGACGCTTGTTGGTGTTATGTAGCGTCACCTATCTGATTGAATGGACCAAAACGTACATGTATCTCTGTGAAGTGTCAGTAAGATACGACTTTAAATAATTCACAATCATGACGCTTGTTGGTGTTATGTAGCGTCACCTATCTGATTGAATGGACCAAAACGTACATGTATCTCTGTGAAGTGTCAGTAAGATACGACTTTAAATAATTCACAATCATGACGCTTGTTGGTGTTATGCAGCGTCACCTATCTGATTGAATGGACCAAAACGTACATGTATCTCTGTGAAGTGTCAGTAAGATACGACTTTAAATAATTCACAATCATGACGCTTGTTGGTGTTATGTAGCGTCACCTATCTGATTGAATGGACCAAAACGTACATGTATCTCTGTGAAGTGTCAGTAAGATACGAATTTAAATAATTCACAATAATGACGCTTGTTGGTGTTATGCAGCATCACCTATCTGATTGAATGCACCAAAACGTACATGTATCTCTGTGAAGTGTCAGTAAGATACGACTTTAAATAATTCACAATCATGACTCGTGTTGGTGTTATGTAGCGTCACCTATCTGATTGAATGGACCAAAACGTACATGTATCTTTGTGAAGTGTCAGTAAGATACGACTTTAAATAATTCACAATCATGACGCTTGTTGGTGTTATGCAGCATCACCTATCTGATTGAATGGACCAAAACGTACATGTATCTCTGTGAAGTGTCAGTAAGATACGACTTTAAATAATTCACAATCATGACGCTTTTTGGTGTTATGTAGCGTCACCTATCTGATTGAATGGACCAAAACGTACATGTATCTCTGTGAAGTGTCAGTAAGATACGACTTTAAATAATTCACAATCATGACGCTTGTTGGTGTTATGTAGCGTCACCTATCTGATTGAATGGACCAAAACGTACATGTATCTCTGTGAAATGTCAGTAAGATACGACTTTAAATAATTCACAATCATGAAGCTTGTTGGTGTTGTGTAGCGTCACCTATCTGATTGAATTGACCAAAACGTACATGTATCTCTGTGAAGTGTCAGTAAGATACGACTTTAAATAATTCACATTCATGACGCTTGTTGGTGTTATGTAGCGTCGCCTATCTGATTGAATGGACCAAAACGTACATGTATCTCTGTGAAGTGTCAGTAAGATACGACTTTAAATAATTCACAATCATGAAGCTTGTTGGTGTTATGTAGCGTCACCTATCTGATTGAATGGACCAAAACGTACATGTATCTCTGTGAAGGGTCAGTAAGATACGACTTTAAATAATTCACAATCATAACGCTTGTTGGTGTTATTCAGCATCACCTATCTGATTGAATGGACCAAAACGTACATGTATCTCTGTGAAGTGTCAGTAAGATACGACTTTAAATAATTCACAACCATGACGCTTGTTGGTGTTATGTAGCATCACCTATCTGATTGAATGGACCAAAACGTACATGTATCTCTGTGAAGTGTCAGTAAGATACGACTTTAAATAATTCACAATCATGACGCTTGTTGGTGTTATGCAGCGTCACCTATCTGATTGAATGGACCAAAACGTACATGTATCTCTATGAAGTGTCAGTAAGATACGACTTTAAATAATTCACAATCATGACGCTTGTTGGTGTTATGTAGCGTCACCTATCTGATTGAATGGACCAAAACGTACATGTATCTCTGTGAAGTGTCAGTAAGATACGACTTTAAATAATTCACAATCATGACGCCTGTTGGTGTTATGCAGCATCACCTATCTGATTGAATGGACCAAAACGTACATGTATCTCTGTGAAGTGTCAGTAAGATACGACTTTAAATAATTCACAATCATGACGCTTGTTGGTGTTATGTAGCATCACCTATCTGATTGAATGGACCAAAACGTACATGTATCTCTGTGAAGTGTCAGTAAGATACGACTTTAAATAATTCACAATCATGACGCTTGTTGGTGTTATGTAGCGTCACCTATCTGATTGAATGGACCAAAACGTACATGTATCTCTGTGAAATGTCAGTAAGATACGACTTTAAATAATTCACAATCATGAAGCTTGTTGGTGTTATGTAGCGTCACCTATCTGATTGAATTGACCAAAACGTACATGTATCTCTGTGAAGTGTCAGTAAGATACGACTTTAAATAATTCACAATCATGACGCTTGTTGGTGTTATGTAGCGTCACCTATCTGATTGAATGGACCAAAACGTACATGTATCTCTGTGAAGTGTCAGTAAGATACGACTTTAAATAATTCACAATCATGAAGCTTGTTGGTGTTATGTAGCGTCACCTATCTGATTGAATGGACCAAAACGTACATGTATCTCTGTGAAGGGTCAGTAAGATACGACTTTAAATAATTCACAATCATAACGCTTGTTGGTGTTATTCAGCATCACCTATCTGATTGAATGGACCAAAACGTACATGTATCTCTGTGAAGTGTCAGTAAGATACGACTTTAAATAATTCACAACCATGACGCTTGTTGGTGTTATGTAGCGTCACCTATCTGATTGAATGGACCAAAACGTACATGTATCTCTGTGAAGTGTCAGTAAGATACGACTTTAAATAATTCACAATCATGACGCTTGTTGGTGTTATGTAGCGTCACCTATCTGATTGAATGGACCAAAACGTACATGTATCTCTGTGAAGTGTCGGTAAGATACGACTTTAAATAATTCACAATCATGACGCCTGTTGGTGTTATGCAGCATCACCTATCTGATTGAATGGACCAAAACGTACATGTATCTCTGTGAAGTGTCAGTAAGATACGACTTTAAATAATTCACAATCATGACGCTTGTTGGTGTTATGTAGCATCACTTATCTGATTGAATGGACCAAAACGTACATGTATCTCTGTGAAGTGTCGGTAAGATACGACTTTAAATAATTCACAATCATGACGCTTGTTGGTGTTATGCAGCATCACCTATCTGATTGAATGGATCAAAACGTACATGTATCTCTGTGAAGTGTCGGTAAGATACGACTTTAAATAATTCACAATCATGACGCTTGTTGGTGTTACGTAGCGTCACCTATCTGATTGAATGGACCAAAACGTACATGTATCTCTGTGAAGTGTCAGTAAGATACGACTTTAAATAATTCACAATCATGACGCTTGTTGGTGTTATGTAGCGTCACCTATCTGATTGAATGGACCAAAACGTACATGTATCTCTGTGAAATGTCAGTAAGATACGACTTTAAATAATTCACAATCATGAAGCTTGTTGGTGTTATGTAGCGTCACCTATCTGATTGATTTGACCAAAACGTACATGTATCTCTGTGAAGTGTCAGTAAGATACGACTTTAAATAATTCACAATCATGACGCTTGTTGGTGTTATGTAGCGTCACCTATCTGATTGAATGGACCAAAACGTACATGTATCTCTGTGAAGTGTCAGTAAGATACGACTTTAAATAATTCACAATCATGAAGCTTGTTGGTGTTATGTAGCGTCACCTATCTGATTGAATGGACCAAAACGTACATGTATCTCTGTGAAGTGTCAGTAAGATACGACTTTAAATAATTCACAATCATAACGCTTGTTGGTGTTATTCAGCATCACCTATCTGATTGAATGGACCAAAACGTACATGTATCTCTGTGAAGTGTCAGTAAGATACGACTTTAAATAATTCACAACCATGACGCTTGTTGGTGTTATGTAGCATCACCTATCTGATTGAATGGACCAAAACGTACATGTATCTCTGTGAAGTGTCAGTAAGATACGACTTTAAATAATTCACAATCATGACGCTTGTTGGTGTTATGTAGCGTCACCTATCTGATTGAATGGACCAAAACGTACATGTATCTCTGTGAAGTGTCGGTAAGATACGACTTTAATTAATTCACAATCATGACGCTTGTTGGTGTTATGCAGCGTCACCTATCTGATTGAATGGACCAAAACGAACATGTATCTCTGTGAAATGTCAGTAAGATACGACATTAAATAATTCACAATCATGACGCTTGCTGGTGTTATGTAGCGTCACCTATCTGATTGAATGGACCAAAACGTACATGTATCTCTGTGAAGTGTCAGTAAGATACGACTTTAAATAATTCACAATCATGACGCTTGTTGGTGTTATGTAGCGTCACCTATCTGATTGAATGGACCAAAACGTACATGTATCTCTGTGAAGTGTCGGTAAGATACGACTTTAAATAATTCACAATCATGACGCTTGTTGGTGTTATGCAGCATCACCTATCTGATTGAATGGACGAAAACGTACATGTACCTCTGTGAAGTGTCAGTAAGATACGACTTTAAATAATTCAAAATCATGACGCTTGTTGGTGTTATGCAGCATCACTTATCTGATTGAATGGGCCAAAACGTACATGTATCTCTGTGAAGTGTCGGTAAGATACGACTTTAAATAATTCACAATCATGACGCTTGTTGGTGTTACGTAGCGTCACCTATCTGATTGAATGGACCAAAACGTACATGTATCTCTGTGAAGTGTCAGTAAGATACGGCTTTAAATAATTCACAATCATGACGCTTGTTGGTGTTATGTAGCATCACCTATCTGATTGAATGGACCAAAACGTACATGTATCTCTGTGAAGTGTCAGTAAGATACGACTTTAAATAATTCACAATCATGACGCCTGTTGGTGTTATGCAGCATCACCTATCTGATTGAATGGACCAAAACGTACATGTATCTCTGTGAAGTGTCAGTAAGATACGACTTTAAATAATTCACAATCATGACGCTTGTTGGTGTTACGTAGCGTCTCCTATCTGATTGATTGGACCAAAACGTACATGTATCTCTTTGAAGTGTCAGTAAGATACGACTTTAAATAATTCACAATCATGACGCTTGTTGGTGTTATGTAGCGTCACCTATCTGATTGAATGGACCAAAACGTACATGTATCTCTGTGAAGTGTCAGTAAGATATGACTTTAAATAATTCACAATCATGACGCTTGTTGGTGTTATGCAGCATCACCTATCTGATTGAATGGACCAAAACGTACATGTATCTCTGTGAAGTGTCAGTAAGATACGACTTTAAATAATTCACAATCATGACGCGTGTTGGTGTTA